>CM042536.1:21771903-22151903 GCA_023630585.1 Cranoglanis bouderius
ACTAAACGATTAGCAAAATTCCTACTAAAAGTAAATAAAAAGAAACTTATTCCGACACAATACAGACGTGTCATGAAGCCTAATGTAATAATCACAAAATGGCTCTAATTAATCACAATAATGAATGTATCAGACTGGAAATAATTTTGTTTGGTACAGCCCAAATAATAATTTACACTCCACTATCCAGTTTATTATTAGGAACACCTGTACACCTGCACATCCATGCAATTATCCAATCAGCCAATCATGTAGCAGCAGTGCAATGCATAAAATCATGTAGATACAGGTCAAGAGGATTTTCATGCACAACAGTCTCAAAAGTTTACACTGAATGGTATGAAAACAAACAAAAAACACCCAGTTGATGAATGAGTTCAGAGGAAGGCTACAGTAACATACAGTACATAACCACTCTTTATAACCATGGTGAGCAGAAAAGCATCTCAGAACACACAATGCATCAAACCTTGAGGTGCATGGGCTACAACAGCTGAAGACCACATCAGGTTGCTTTCCTATCCGCCAAGAACAGGAATCTGAGGCTACAGTGGGTACAGGCTGACCTAAACTGGACAGATGAAGATTGCAAATGATGATGATTATATGCACTGTGTTAACGCAACATGATTGGTTGTTGGGACAATTGCATGAATGTGCAGGTGTGTTCTGAATGAAGTGGATGCTGTATATCCATGAGTGTATATCCAAACTGCATGAAAACACATTTAAAGATAACCCAGTTTAAAGGTAATCTAGGTTTCTGTAATTGGTTTGTCGACTGCCTGTTTGGGGATCAGAGGTTAAAGGCTCCAATTGTGAAGGTTCTTTCTACGCTAGAGCTGGTGAGTGTTAGTTAACACACAGGCAGACAGATGCAGTGAATGCTCCATGACCCAGGAGCAGCTATTATAGAGATATATTCCCCAAACCTCAACCCAGTGCTGGCTGCCAGATCCCCCCAATCTAACCGCCCCGTCTCCACATCTGCTCTGGCAGCCTAACGCAACCTGTCTCTTTAGTCAGTCTCTGTAGGCTGGACATGGGTCAAGACTTTCCATTAATCAACCTGGTTAAGATCAATCACGCAAAGCAAGTTTAAGGTGTAAGGAAAACATTAGTTCATGCATTATACCTAATTAGTCCTGGTTGTATGCTGGAGAAAACTGGTTGTAGGTCTTATCCTACCTGTGTCATTCAGATCCTCATCCATAGTAGTGTCTCCATAAAGTGAAAATGTTTTGGGGGACAGTTGCATGGGCTAACATAGCTAATTTAAAGATGGCAAACTTATAGTTTTAGTCCCGTCCCCCCCGGAATGCTCCAAAGTTTCAAGTTTAACAACTCAGTCGGAACCTACATTTTAAATGTAAATTCGTGTGAACATGTTGCTGAATAGAAATACACAACACAGAAAGGTTAAGCTTTGTGTCTGCCAATTAAAGCACTCTGCCCACTAACTGCTGATTGAGCAGGTCTCTGGCATCATCCCAGCCTTTCCAGTGAGTATTGATCATTGCATCATACATCAAGTTCACACAATACATACTGAGGTTACAGAGGTTCAGCAAACAGCCAGTGGACAAGAGCAGCAGCAGAAGCAGCACTCTGTAAAGTTGTGATTGTGGAGCTTGGCCTATATGCCCTACTCCTCTCACAGAGGCACAGTGGGCTTCACAAGGCCGCGTAAGCAGCCACAGGCTCAGCTTGCTTGGCTACAGATGGCCATTTGCAGCACGACTAGTTGCCAGCTTGCCTGAGGCTCCTTACCACCCACGCGGTACCTTGGCCTCTCAGTCACCAGAGCCAAACACTGACCATATATACTCATGCATACACACTCGCACATACCAGCATACAGACACACATCCCTCCACAAGCTCTTAGTCTGCACCAGAAACCACAAAGACTATGTTTCATCTCGATGATATTTTTACGAGTTGACACAGTCAGTACACACACACAGCCACTTTAACTAGCAACGTTTTCACACAAACGCACCCGATGCCTGGTGGAAAAATTATCCTTTAATAACCACCTTTAAGGAACAAGGATAATTGTCAGTCTCTCCAACCTGACCAACACGTACGCCTGAATTGGCACAAATGAATGCATGTCCAGACTTCTCACCAATTTCAATGTGGAATGCTTTTATATAGAGCAATATCGAGCACAAAGAGAGTCCTTCAGTGATTTCTTGACAAGTTAACAGCTCCTTCTGACATACAAAATGGCTGCAGTGACAACTTAACTGCCCTGCCAATCAATATTTCCTATTACTCTCATTGTCACTCACAAAACAAGAATATGATGCAGGATCAAATGAGGGAGGTGAAAATTGTGTCAAAAAGAGAAGATGACTCACTGCTTTGTTTGTAAATGACTAATTTCTGCTTAAGTAATATCCTCAGCAAACATGGTCAGTTACTGACAAAAGGTGTTTAGCTCTTCCTTAAGTGTTCATTTATATAGAAATAACCATTTGGATGATAAATAGAAGAGTTGTTAAAAATGATGCTTAGCCTATAGAGCTCTGAGCTTTAACCCTGTCCTCAAGGGACAGATAATTTAGCAGATGCTTTACCTGTCAATTACTGCCCTTGAGCCCAATCATGTCACAGCACAGTTCTACCTCCCCTTTAACTCTTCATGTGATAAGGTGCTGACAGTCTGGATGGCTGATTGACAGCAGTCCTGATCCAAGCACACAAACACATCTTAAGCTCAGATGAGGTGACCAGGACAGACACTTGGGGGCTAGGTACATCAGGCTTGGAGAGGTGGAAGAGGGTCAGTCATTTAGCCTTATTACAGCAGAGCTGTGCTAAAGGTCTGGATTGTCTTTCAGTGAAGTAATTTAGAATTGAATCTCCAGTGCGACTACTTCATCCAGGCTGAAGGCAAAGTTGGCCAGGCAATATTAGACAAAAAAGGATCTTAGATGTCTGTGTGTGTGTGTGGGGGGGGGGGGGGGAGACTGAGACACGGCTGTATTTTCTATTACTCAACCAGTTCCAAAAACCTTTAGATTCCACACAGTTCTGTTAACCATCAGCAATTATCTCCCTGTCAAAGCTAAAAGTAACAAATTTCCCCATATCCAGCCAGGCAGCAGCTTTGGCCGGACACAGGCATCATCTGACACAAACTAAATCACTGTGCCAGGCATTTCTTCTGACAGACAAATGCAGTACCTTGGAAAACCTGGGCCCATCACTCTCAGTGGCAGTGGGAAGAAATGGATGAGCCTCTCCCTGTTGACCTTACTTTTCTTTCTTCCTGTCTGCCCTTCCTCTTTTCACCCCCAAAAGAGATTAAATGCACCTGGTTCTGTAAGCACTGAGGTATTCCAAAATATGAGTGTTATTAATGGCCTCTAAAGCACGCTGTTTAATCTTCTGCCAAAACTCAGCCATCATCTTTCCTCACCTTCGCCTTCCCCTCCCAGACGCACACAGGAAACAGGAAACACACTGCAGCCATTACCCATCTAGCATACAATATGCATTGTGTACCTTTTAGTCTGAGAAGCACCTACAGTTTAAAAAAATAAAGTATTTTATATGGAGAGTAGGGTTAACCTGCATAGCACATGTCTAAAAGGTCTGATGATGATTCCACTGGACAGACAGGTGGGGAGGAGAGAACCAGGGGACGGCTATGAAAACAGACATGACCTTTTCCATTTGTCAAACACACTTGGGCTACATTTCCACTGCACGTCACTGCAACTTTCTAAATTACTCTTCAAACCACTCCTCTCATGAAATCTGCACAAAAGCGTCAACGGAGGAGGGCGAACGCTACAGTTACACCTAATGAAAAGCTACATCCATTCACATTAACATATTTATCATGGAACAGGACGCTGGCTGTCACTAATGCCCAACACCAGTGGTGACTTTGGAGGTGGGGAGCACTTCCTGCCACCAGCTTGTCAGACCAGTTAGGAAATCTGCAGCGATAAGCTGTCTGACTTCATCACGTGCATGCAGACATGGGCATGCTGTTAGGACTGAAAGGCAGATTCAAAGTAAAAGATTAAAACACTTAGGGCCATATTCAGAGTTGGTGTTAATATGGGGCTGTATTCAGAGTACAATGCACATAGTGAGGATTTAATACTGAGATTTCGCACAGTAGTATTAAGAGCTCAGAAGTAACTGGAGACTTAAGAGCTATTCAAAAGTTGTGCAAGAGTTACACAAGTTTACGTAAACTGGAGATTACATAAAACATAGGCATGTCTCAGACTAAATCCATGTTAATCTGGATAGATCTGAAAACTGCATTTTCATTTTAAAATGCTCTCCGTCTACACTGGCATTTGTCCACACTGAAACGTCTGAAAATGCTTACATCCCTATATTGAGCATGCATAAAAACGTGAGAAGCTTTTGGCCTGCGTCATTTCCATCAGGTGTTTATTTAAAAATGCAATCTGAAGGTTGTACAACGTGACATTAATATTTAACAAAGCTATCAATTTGGATAGCAGGGACAACAACTGCAGTACAACATCATCCACCATCTTGTTTGTTTTGAGTTGGATGGGTCACATGACTGCATCACATGACTAAAAAGAAGTCATTGTTTTTTAATACCTCTGTTTTCTCAGTCCACACTACAACGCGAAAATGCCCTTCAAACCATGGGCACATTTTTATTTACAGGAAAGCACAAACATTAAATTAACAAAGCATTGGAATTATTTTAATAGCTATTTTATTGTGTATTTTAATACAACTCAAAATAGTGAATTAAAAGTATGATGAAATAGCCTATATCCCATGCACATTATGATTTTATGACCTCGATTTTGTTACTCATGGCACCATCAAGTTGTGTGCACGAGCGACTGATAAAGCACAAAATAAAAAAGCACTAAAAAAGTGCTAGCTGACAAACAATGAGGGTAGAAGCCATATTGTTAGCATTGCTAAGTAAGTGCAAGCGTGATTAAAGGTGGTGGTCTAGACGTTATTGAGAATCCACAATTCTACTCAAGAAAAAACTTTGGAAGTGTGAACTACACATAAGTGAGTCCCGTGGGACCTCCAAAAAATCGACTCAACCAATCGACTTAACTTCCCCGCATAAATACTGACATAACTTTTGGACTTAAGTCACTGACTCTGAATACATCCCTTAGTTTTTGAAATATGACCATGACAACATCAGTGTTAATGAGTGCAGCATCTTCGTGTTAAAGAATGATTTTAAGAATTCAAAGAGAAAGTTATGGAAAATGACAGATGTCATTCACATCTAAATGTCACTCTTCTAGAGTACCAAAATAAAACACAACCCTGTCATTCCTGGCCTGTCAAAGCGCACACCACCATGCGCTGCCCTTCAGAATGATTTTGAGAGCGATAAGTGAGAGAGGCTCAGCTGTTCACAGGCAGGCCTAAACAGCAGGCGACCTCACCGGATGTGATGATGGCTAGCACCCCACGCCACGCGTTAGTTTGACTAAAGTAATTGGAGCTACACAACCAGCAACAGCTCTCCTACAACCTGGGGCTGGATCAATATTTGTTGGGATTGCACCTTGTTCCAACAACAGCAGATTTACAGAGGCCGCTTGGATTTACACATTGTCTTCCAGCGCAACTCATCAGTGCAACCCAATTACTAACCCCAGACAGACAGCATTAACATGGGCCCCATTGCAGCTTTATTGCCCTTCACTCCCCCTCCCGCCTCATTCTGGCCTGTTCTGGTGCTGCCACCATAACGGATACTACACTTAAAATGTTCTCGCAGAAATAAATCCTCAGTATTTCATTACTCCCACCTTGATTTACTTCATATCATCTCACTGCTATAGACAAAGATAACATGTTGTAAATTACTGCCATCCAGTCTGCTTGTTTCAGCGCACAGTGGGGGGAAGGCAGGGGGGAACGCGAGGACAGAGGGAAATGGACATGGGCTTCCTTTCCTGGTCCCTCATATTGTTTTTCCTCCTCCTCTTTCTCCATATCTGTCTGCCTTCCCTCTTCAGTTTCATTACTCCTGAGAGAGGGTTAGACCACTTTGTCATCAGGCTGCTGAATTCATCGCAGGCACACGGAGGTGAATTCTTAAGAAGAAGACATAAAATAACAAGTCTCATCTGCATGTCAAACAAAAGCTTTAATCACTAAAACAACATTAACAGCCTTTCATTATCACTGATGCTTGAAAGGACCAATAATGTTGCGCACAGTAATTGCTAGCTGGTGTGATAAGTGCCATGACTAAAAAGTGGGCTATGCAATGACAGCGTAACATGTGAGGTTTGATTTGTTTTGATCACTAAGCGCCATTTTGTGGCCCGGGGGCAGTTGTCACTGTGCTGAGATTAATACAGGGTCGTGCGCTGTCAGCAGGGTGTGACTTTAGAAGTGAGATGCTAGTGGCATGGCTTCTCATCACCACACACACACTCACAGCCTAGTGCCATATTTCATACCCACCTCCCCTAAAGTGTGTCTATCACCCTGTATAATGTAACACTGAAGCATCAACCTTGAGAATGCACTATCTACTGCCATCTGACCTTATCCACTCTTTCGGTTATATCACTCACATATACTGAAGTTTAAATGTTAAAGACGAACAAACATGCTAAACTTCATTCAGAGAGCCGAAGCATATGCTGCTATGCCATGCTGCATTAGCCTGAGTAAACAGTCGCTCAAAGCAGCCATTCAGTGGGCTGTCTCGTCCCCCCCTTACACGGCGTGCAATTTCCTCCACCTTCCTTCCTATTTCAGTGGCTGATAACTAAGAACATTAGTTTTATGCCACTTGCCAGGCTCAAATGAAAAGAGAGCTAAGTTTAATGACACTGCAATTAATCGCCCCAACAGACAGACAGCTAAAAGACAAGATATTGACTTCATTAGGGATAATGTATTATGTCATTAAGTCAGCAGGGTCACCTTGTGTATCACAGACGCCGGGCTAATATATTGGCATTTTCTTCAAATAAGATAAATTCTGATATGAGTGATAAAGCTGATTAGAAAATGCCTCATCCAGTGAAGCGATGCTTCCACAGAGCCTGCTGCTGCTGCTACTACTGCAGTCCTCCAGCAAGAACACACAGCCCATTACCGATCACAGCTTATCACACGGCCACATTGATTTGCACAGGCAATTTAATCATTATTGTTTCACTCTAGTCTACAAAGAGAAATGTTTCTCCTTCAATGACTGTGCTGAATCCAAAAAAAAAAAAAAATGTATGTCCAATGGGCAAATTCTCTCCTGTCTCGTAATATTTCTGAATTACTCAAACAAACAGATTCACATTTTATAGATTCTGTGTGGCTTTGCTTAATTATTTGCAAAGAACAAATGCAAAACAGGATTTTTTTTTTTTTTTTTAAATGTATGCAGCTTAGATAACACAAATTCATTAATAAACTAATTAATTAATAAATTAATGTCTAGCCTATATGATAATAAATGGATCCTCAACCTTTCATAGGACTAACATTATTTGATTGGATTTTGTCTGTTAAATAGTCCATCTTCCTATCTTTGCATGTCTCTAAGACGTCCAGAGCACAGGGACATACAGTGCCCTATCCCTGTGACCTTGGGCTTCCTTTTTTGGGATGGAGGTATTGATATTTTCCCCCTCCATCCTGTGGCCCTTCCTCTCATTTGTCATGATTATTGCTGAGTTCTCAGCTGTCATTTGTGGCTGTAGATCAATGGCTGTCCACTCCCCCTGTGTCATATTGGCAGGGCAAACAGCTTTCCTTCTCTAAATGAGTCTCTCTCTCTCTCTCTCTCTCTCTCTCTCTCTCTCTCTCGTTCCTTTGTTTAGCCAGTCCATTCTTCACAGCACCAATCAGAAGTGGACTCCCTTTCTCTCCCAACACTTTGAGCTCCATGTGTCTCTTTTCATAAACATAAAGAGAAACCTTGATCCACATACACTTTCTCATGATAATCATGGTATTATAATCCGGTATAGAGACACTAGCAAGGTGCATGATGTCTGAGCATCTGCATGTGTGGGTGTGGGTGTGGGTGTGTGTGTAAAGGCAAAATCTTGCTTGCCATTAGAATCGCTCACCTCTTTTATACATAAATCACCTTGTCAGTGCACTTGAAAGTCACAAGCTCCAGTATATGTACACGACAGCTTAAAGACATCCTCATAATATTCTCATTAAGGATACCGTTTTAGTTTCCATAGCAATTGCTTTTTAAGTATGCTCTAGTGGCGATGACACAATAAAAAGTTCATGAGTGTACATATCATTATATTATCATCCGTAATGATAAGTTCTCTGAATAACTGATTTCCTAATGTGAATGCTTAGTGGCCCCTTAAATCTCCCGGTTTATATTTGTGGAAAATTAGACTATAATTTAACTTTCAAAGAAACTACAGAGGACTTTAATTATCTTTTTTAATAGAGAATAAATTATGGTAGGCCTAATTGCTTATGAATGTGAGGACACAGATCATGGAGTTTGATCAATCCCGCATCAGGCGGGCAAAGAAAATGAGAAGATCTGTTTTCATTGAGGTTCTGAAGAAAGAAAATGCTCTAATGTTCATTCTCATTCCGTGAAGAGACTGCCATCTATAGTGGTGGCTCAAAGGGCAGTAGCATTTCCTGTCTGCAGTCTGTGGTGCTAATACATAAGGAACAACATCTATTACAGAGCAAGGTTATGTTTTGACAGTCACTATTAATTTAAGCTGTACTGAATCTACTCATGAACCTGTAACACTAATGTAGCCCCAGACTTCGATATGCTGCATAATAACTAAATACACATGCTGCATAAACACCAGGAGTATGAGCTAGCAAAAAAATTAACTGGTTCAAATAACTCTTTTAACAGAGGTTTTGGCTTTTGCAACAATTGTTGCAATGCTAAACATCTCACAGGAGCCTAGAACACAAACAGACTAATGAAGAGTCTTTAAAAGCAAAATAAAACTACACTGCAAAAAATGATGTCTTTGCAAGTGAAAATATCTTGAATATGGCCAAAGTTATATAATATTTCTTATTAGGAGGTTATAAATCATATACAGTATAATAATCTTTAAATGATCTTATTACTTTCAAGCTTAAAATTAAAATGTCTAGAAATAGTTTTAATAATCACATATTTGGTTTATTGTAAACTTATAACATGAAATATTAGATCAATTTCATTATAATCAAATATTTCCACTTGCTAAGATGACGTTTTGTTTTGCAGTGTAGGGAATGGGTTTCTCAAGGAAGTAATTTTAATAAAGTTAAAGTCAAATCACAATTAACCAATTAAGGATAACTAAAAAAAAAGTAACATTTTTTAAGGACATTTTAATATAGCAATTTGGAAATTCACTCATATCAGGGATTGGTTGCTATTTTTTCACCCAAGTTAAGAGCTATGCATACATTTATTTCACCAATTTATTTAGGAACGCTTTGTGGATCTTGCCTCACTACGCAATGAGCCTTCAAACTGAGGCACACTGGTGCATATGCTCATATACTCTTCTCCCATTGTACCAAAAAGACAGGCCAATGATGAGCAGAGGGCACAGAAAAAAGAGTATGAGGATAAAGAGAAAAGTGATATATACAGTATACTGTATATAAAAGCTGTTCAGTTTCAGTGAGCCTGTGCGCACTGTAGCCTCAGATTTCTGTTCTTGGCTGGCATAAGTGGAACCCAATGTGGTTTTCTGCTGTGGTAGACCATCTGCCTCAAGGTTCAGTGTGTTGTGTGTTCTGAGATATTTTTCAGCTTGTCACGGTTGTAAAGAGTGATCGTTTAAGTTAGCATAGCCTTCCTATCAGCTCGAACCAGTCTAACCATTCTCCTCTGACCTCTCTCATCAATAAAGGGATTTCCACCCACAGAACCTCTGCTCACTGGATGTCTTTTTTTTGTTTTTTACACCATTGTGTGAAAATCCCAGGAGATGAATCGCTTCTGAAATATCCAAACCAGCATCTGGCATCACTAACCATGCCACAGTCCAAGTCACTGAGATCATATTTGTGCACCATTCTGATGTTTGATGTGAATTTTACCTGAAGACCTTGAACTGCATCTGTGTGATCGTAGCTGCTGCCATATGATTGGCTGATTGGATAACTGCGTAAAAGTGGACAGTGAGTGTATATATTATATAGGCATATATAAGTAATCGAGGGCTATCTGCAGTGTCTGTCTCAGCAAGTCTTCAGCATCAACCTAAGACCATACAGACAGTGAATGGTGTGATGAGACTTATTCATGGCAATGGGAAGGCTGAATCGAAGGGACTGGTCCCCACTGTGTCTTACATACTCGCCTTTATTCTTGAAACACTTGCTCCCACGTGCTACTATTTTGCTTCTTGACACTCGTACACACTCCATGCAGTGGTGTTTCCTGTTTTTCCCCATCTCAACCTTTTCCCGCCGTTTTTCCTCTCCGTGTTTCGGCTTGGCTGAGCAGCGCTGACAGGCGGATTCCTTTGCTTTTCGCCGCATTAAAGCCACTTTCCCGCCCTGACAGCCTGTTCTATTCTGCCACCTTATAGCTTGGGCTTCACACTTCTCTGGGCAGCCACTGCTTCTTGACAGACCACTGTCACTTCCCATCATCCTCTCTGTATATCCCGCACTCACTCCCCCCCACTCCTCAGCACGCAGCCCCACTTTCAAGCCAGTGCAATTATTTTTTTTTTTGACAAGCCATCCATCAGCCTTAACTTTAAAAGCACTTTCTGCTGATATCCATTGTTAAAGCCCCTAGCCTTTTTCTTTCTCCCTGGAGCGCCTGTATGAGAAAATATGATATCAGACATGCAACCTACCAAACCATGTAAATTCACTTTGTTCTCAGCTATGTTTCCAATTTCACGTCCAATTTTTCGGTACATTATGCGTAGTTGTTGTGCCTAATATGATGTTGTCAAATCCCATTAAAGTTCAGTGCCTTGTGTGGCTTTAAAAACAGGTTACAATTTGTATTCCATAAAGTGGGAGAGGAGTGCAGTCAAAAGTCAAGCCGAATCCTATTAAAATTATCTGTTCAATTGTGACGTCCAAGGATGGAGTAATTTGGAAGCATTAGCAGAGACACACATGAATATGTCACTGCGGCAAATAATGGCGACCAAGGCGAAGGCACCACAGCTCTGCGAGTCAATAAAGCTCTCCAGCTGGTGACACAAATGTGATGATAATCTACGGAAATTAATATGGAACTTTCTTGCTTGAGAGGAAATTCTGCTGTGCTGTTGAGTCATTTGGTGCACTTCCACTTGGCCTAAATCTGTGTCTAGCC
Organism: Cranoglanis bouderius; assembly: GCA_023630585.1. Lineage (NCBI taxonomy): Eukaryota > Metazoa > Chordata > Actinopteri > Siluriformes > Cranoglanididae > Cranoglanis > Cranoglanis bouderius. The sequence continues at coordinate 21,783,202 of CM042536.1, forward strand.
GAGAAAAAGCTGTCCACGTCAGTCCACTAGGCTCCAGTCACCTCTGTCTGGTGTGTTCAGCCATCATGAATTGCATGTGCATAATGAAGTGTTTGCTTTATGCCATCCAAATGACACAGTGTCTCATTTATCCAACAAGCAACGTGACCATCTGAGCAGTATGCACTAGGATCTGTCACGTGAAGCTGCTCATTTACTATACATGCTTACACACTAAATGCACACGATATATGTGCTCTAATTCATCCTAGACATGTGGATTGCCCTGAATTAGAACACTGGGCAAATGCCTTTTGTTTTGTCTGCTTAATTTTTGTTGTTTTTTGTTTGTTTGCTTGCTTGTTGTTGTTTTTTTTTTTACTTGTTTGTTTTGTTTTTGTTTTTGTTTTTTTGTTTGGTTTGGTTTATGGGTGCCTATTAGTCTATGTCTAATAGATTCTCTTGTCTTAGAAAAAAAAATTCAGTCTTACACAAGACTGAGGCTAGAGTTGATAAAAATCCAACAAAATGCATTTTTATATAAACTATCCTTCCACCACTGAAGGTTTGTCATCCATGTAAATCATACACATCGATCTTAATCTCAAAAGTACATGCTAATTCACAAAATGAAAATGTGTATGTAGATCCTGTGTTCCCATTTGACTTGGTAGCTCCGTAGATTACGTACATTTTGTTCAAGTAGTACAGGCAACACCCAGCCACATGTTCAAAATGGCACAGCATGGACTATTTTGCTTTCAAATCACTACATGCAAAATATGTTAACCAAATTGTATTCAAGTTGACAACCAAATTGACCTCCTTAACACACCTCTTTAAAAAAAAGAAAGGAAAAAAAAAGCTAAAATATCACACTTTTAGAAACAAAACAGAATCCCACAGCCTTCAGAAATATCATTCAGAATGATAATGAATTACAGTACAGTGGTATGCTAGCTTTAACTGCTTTAACCTAGCAATGTAAGTTCATCTTATTTACACAAGGGTGTGTTTACAGTTAAAGTTTCTACAGAGTTTCAGAGAGGCAGAAGTGAGCTTTACTGCAACGCCATACATCAGTATTAGCGAAATTAGTAAACTTTGTGCCAAATACATTCTCAAGCCTCCCTTTAAGAAAAAAAGAAAGAAAGAAGGAAACACAATTAACAAGCTGATATCACCATGAATCTGGCTGAGTTAATGAATATCAAATTACACAGAGAGCTTTATAAATCACCATTAGTCGGAATTTTAATTGATCTAACAATTAAACATGACAAATGCTATATACACTGAATCTTTACTTTATTCATTCAAATAGGGAACTATTTATCTTGGTATTGTGCCTTCATAGCTAATTTCACATAGTGTGTGTAGCTAATTAACAAGGACAGACAGGCATTACAGGCAGAGGATAATTTCTGTTGTTTACAGCAGGGTGCCTTCTGTTTAAAATGATTCCTCAGGCTCTCTGACTGCTTCCTAATAACTCCCTGCATCACCTTTCTAGACAAACACAAACTTTTAACACTACAATTCCTAATTTAGGTATATTATTCTTTTAATTACTGCTGCGTTTAGAGCTGTATTTAGAAAAGAATAAAATAATCCCTTAGTGAAATATCATGAAGTCTGAATATTTCTTAGCATTAGTAACAGTTATTTAAAAACTACTGCCCTGTGTGCGCAGAGTTTTGTTCTCCCTGTGCTTTGGGGGTTTCTTCTGGGTACTCTGGTTTCCTCCTCTAGTCCAAAGACATGTGGTGTAGGCTGATTGGCATTTCCAAATTGTCCATTGTTTGTGAGTGTGTGTGCGATTGTGCCTCACGATGGATTGGCACCCCGTCTGGGGTGTCCCCCACCTTGTGCCCCGAGTTCCTTGAGACAGGCTCCAGGCTCCAGGCTCCCCTGTGTAGGATAAGCGGTATGGAAAATTGATGGATGGATTTCCTTTCTACTAGCTGGTGAAGATGGTCTACTATTTTGTGTTTTGGCAGTGGCTAGTCATACCTGTTTGTTTGCTTGTTTGTTTGTTTGAATGAGATTTTATATATGCAGTTGCCTTATCCAGAGCAACTTACAAGTACAAGCACAGCAACTGAAATAAGTGCAAGTTAATTTTTTTATTTGCTGCTTAATTAAGTGATTATTTTATTGGTCTCTAATAGAAGTATTACAAATAAATGTACTAAAATGTCAGCAGACAATTTATTTGTGACAAACCACTGCCACGGGGAAAATGTGGGGAACGATTCTAGATACTGTATTAATTTAGCTATTTGTTCATTTGTTTGTTCCTTCCTTCCTTCCTTCATTCATTCATTCATTCTTCGTATATTTATTGTACTCCACTGAAATCCCTTCAAATACACACACACACACACACACACTGTACAGGAGTGTTTACTCAGGTTTACTGATTGCTGATGTCTTGGATCATGCCGTGGAGACACCTGCCTGTCTGTGGGCCTCTGACAGCTCAAGCAGCAGCAAAGCATCAGCATATGGTTATCAGTGATCCAGATGGCTTCTCCATGTCTGGAGACTGATAACTTTTCTCCTCCATTATCAAACAGTAGTAATTAGCCACAATCAAGTAGGTGTTAATTAAGCATAATGAAACCATCTCTACATGGCCTGTGTCTACTATTAGCCACTTATAGATGATAATAATACGTGCTGAGGTCTGTGAGTAATCTCTGTGCTGTGGAAGGCCTGGGGAACAGGGTGTGGGTATTAGTTCAGCTTATGATGGCTGTGTTTTGTCTGTGAGTTTGGCAGATTTAAGCCTGAAAAAGTCCTGATTTGCCAGGCTGTCACAGCTGCTGGGGAGAAACAAAGAGGAGCCAGACTCCTGATGACAACATTTCAGGGGGGTTTGTCATCCCCTCTGAAAGGACGGCCATTAATCAGTGTGACCCCTGCCTACCACCACGCCAGCACAGCACCTGCAGGCCGGCCATGTTTCAGGGGAAATTAAAGCTGTAAATTCACTAACTTCATGTGCAGATAGCGTACCCACAGGCACTGAAGAGCCACCAGTGGGGAAGTTGCTTCCTAAATGTCCACGCACTTTGCATTTAAAAAATAAAAATAAATAAAAAATAACAACAGAAAGAAAATAAACATGTTTTGTCCATGAAGGTTTTTGGCGAGATTTTTTATTTTTTTTTTGTAACGACAGCTGCTACAAAAGATATCTTTCAAACAAGATGAAGAATTGCACTGCACATGACATGACAGGCAAGAAATAAATAATTATGTTGTCATTCACATAAATTAATGTGATTACACATTCCCATCAGCTCATAACATAACTTTCAGCACTTACCTATTTATGGAGATTCATCAACAGCAGTAGCAATAAGCATAAACATGAAAGAGAAAAAAAGAGAGCACATTGTCAATCATTTGGGAGCATCATTTAGATCCACTGATTAAAGTGTCTCCCCACCTGTCACACATTTCTTTAAATAAAGGATGTAATGAATAGGTTGACAGTAAGATAACGCTGGCATGCACTGAAATCACGCAGATAGTGACACATTTCAAAGCATGAACAGTGTATATAGTAACTGTGATGACATGATCATTGATGAGGTTGGTGAACTCTGCTATCCTATAAGCTGCATTTACAACCTTTATTAAATATCTTTTTAAATTTCGCGATATTTTCCACAGTAGCTGTGCAGCCAGCATGCAGCGCTATTAATATAATGGTACCCTGTACAAGAATATTTGCTGTATGTTAGCAGAGAAGGGCTCGGGATGAAATTGGCAGCTTCATTAGAGAGGATGCATGGGAGACGTCAATACGGATTGCAATATAACGGCAAAGTGAAACATTCAAACAGAAGTCAGGCCGTCGTACTGTGGGACAGTTCATAATTCAATAACACATAAAACCACAGCTATTCAGAAAGGGTATGACACTTCTGTTATTATTTGCTATATAAAGGAACATGGTCTTTTTTATCCTCATCAAATAGTAATATAATTGCATTTCCCCACAGGCTGGGGTAAGAGGGATCTGTAGTGTTTCACAGCATGTCAGCTTCTGAGTTAAACCATTGAGAGAGAGAGAGAGAGAGAGAGAGAGAGAGAGAGAGAGAGAGAGAGAGAGAGAGAACATAAGAGTGATGTGGCACAATATCTCAAACAAAGATAGGATGAATTAGATAAAATCAATGCTTCAACTACTATTTGACAAACATAGATACTACGGTGAACTTTTCTCTTCTCTTACATTCTTTTTACTGACAGGAAAGTACTGTCAACATCAGTTCATTAGAAAACAAATAGAATGATGTGTGTTTTTAATAAGTGGGGGAAAAAAATTGTTCCCAAACAGAGGTTGCCACATCGTTAACAACATTCACATCCATCCAAGTTGCTGCTCCCCAGGGTCTTCTCTGTGTTGTGAGTCCTGTTCCTTCTGGTAAGGTGTATTGTTTACTTCACACCCTCTATTGACACTTTGGCACCCTAAATGCGAAACTTACAGTCCATCCACCCTGGCCGTTTGATCCATTATGACATTTGGTGACAGTCACATTCTGCACTGCAGAACGTATGATCATTTCCTCGTTCTGCCCTTCAAGGTGGGCTGAGAGAGAGAGAGAGAGAGAGAGAGAGAGAGAGAGAGAGAGAGAGAGAGAGAGAGGATGTGAAGGCTAAAAGCAATCTGCCTGGCTACGTCACTCTGCATGAGAGTGTGTGCTGACAGAGTGAGTGAATGCAAATGAATGCACTCTAAGTTGTTGGGCCAGGGATCGTGGCCTTATTGGACAGAGAGGGAGCACTGTCTGAGTAGCGCGGCCTGTGCCGTCTACTCCCCTGACTCCCACTGTAAATCACAGCATCACCAAAATGGGCCCAATTAAAAGGGGTCACTGTGGAAAATTGGGTACTTCATGTACAGTCAGTAATTTTTCTAGGACTATGCATGAACCTCCCATAATAGTAAATCACTCGGAGCGAGAGGCGATAATTACAGGAACCATAGTCCATTGGCAGCTCTCAGCGGGGTTAGATAAGCCCGGCTTAATCAACAACATATCATCAGGGCTGGGAAAGTGAATGACTCAAGTCATATAATCGTTCCAGCATTAGTGGAGTTTTCCAGAACTTTGAGTTATGACTTCCTCTGAGAACACACAACTAAGAGCCCTCTTACACAATGTACAACCTTATCTGGAATATATTTAACACTGTATGAAACAGTAAGGTACTTTGGCCTGCAAGTTCAAAATGCATTAACAAACCAAACAGAACAGCAAAATTAAAACCACAAACGGCAAATAAAAACAAAACAACCCCAAAAATACATCAAAACTAATAACACAACAGCAAATCTAAAACCACAACACCAAATAAAACAAACACAAAACAAAATAAAAAACACAACATCAAAACCAAAAACCCAACAGCTATAGTAAACTACAACAGCAAATAGAAAAACAAAAAAAAAAACATAACTTGTTTTTAAACGTATATATGGGTGTGTTCATGTACAGTGGATATAGAAAAGAATCTCCCGCCTTTAAAATAATCACATTTTGTTGCTTTTCAGCCTGAAATGAAGACGGACACAGTTTTTGTTTAATCCAGCTGTATTTACTCAGTGCAACTTATAACATCCAAGTGGAAGATATAACACCGATATGTCAGAAAAAAATAAAAACAATTAAAAAAAACAGAATCACTGAGTTGGAAAAAGGATCACCCCCTTGCTTTAATTTGCCTTAATTTTTTAATTACAGCCTTTAGTCTGTTGGGATATGTCTCTACTAACTTTGCACATCTAGACTTTACAATATTTGCCCACTCTTCTTTGCAGAACTGCTCAAGTTCAGTTAAATTTGATGGTGACCATTTGTGGACTACAGTCTTCAAGTCATTCCACAGATTTTCAATGGGGTTTAAGTTTGGGCTCTGACTAGGCCATGCAAGGACATTCACCTTTTTCTCCTTCAACCACTGTGTGGTCAGTTTTGCTGTGTGCTTTGGGTCATTGTCATGTTGGAAGGTAAACCTTCTTCCCATTGACAACTTTCTGGCAGAGGACAGCAGATTTCCTCAAGAATTTGACGGTATTTTGCTCCATCCATTTTCCTTCTATCCTGACAAGTGCTCCAGTCCCTGCTGCAGAGAAACACCCCCATAACATGATATTACCAACTCCATGCTTTACTGTAGGAATGGTGTAATTTGGATGCTGAGCTGTATTGGATTTCCACCAGACATATCGTTTGGTGTTGAGGCCAAATAATTCATCTGACCATAACACCTTTTTCCATGTGGCTGCAGAATCTTCAAGGTGCGTTTTGGCAAAGCTCAGCCGTGGGTGGCTTTTTTCTTGCAACCCTCCCATACAAGCCACATTTTTGGAGAATCTGTGATATTGTTGTCACATGCACACAATGACCACTCTTTGTCATAAATTTCTGCAACTGCTTCAGAGTTGCTGTAGGCCTCTTGGTAGCCTCTCTGACCAGTTTCCTCCTGGGTCTTTCATCCAGTCTGAAGTGATGTCCTGATCCAGGGAGGGTCTGTGTTGTACCAAATACCTTCAACTTCTTAATAATAGACTTCACTGTGCTTCTAGGCATTGATAAAGCCTTTGAATTTTTTTGGTATCCATCTCCTGACTTGTGCCTGTCCACAACTTTATCCCAGAGATCTTTTGACAGTGCCTTGCCACCCATAGTTAATTGTTTGCTTCAGTTGCACTACAAAATGCTCCAGGAAAGCTCTTTTCATGCTGAGCTAATCAAAATAACCACAGCTGATCATAGTTGAAAGTCAAATGGCTTTGTGTGCCATTGAGAAGGTGATTAGCTACACCTTATTGAGTTTACAAGTCATTTTTAGGAGGGGGGTGATCCTTTTTCCAAAAATGCTTTTTAATTTTTTATTTTTTTTCTGACATGTTGGTGTTCTTTCACTTGGATGTTATAAGTTGCACTGAGTAAATACAGTTGGATAAAACTAAAACTGTCTCCGTCTCCATTTCAGGCTGAAAAGCAACAAAATGTGATTATTTTAAAGGGGGGTGATTCTTTTCTATACCAACTGTATGTGTTGTGAATTGATTGATACTTTTCTTTTCGTGGATGTTGTAGAAAAATGGCAGGTGATGATGAAGACAGGGCACAGTGATATAGAGGATGGCCCAGCAGGCTGCAGGATGTGTATTGACAAGGCTGAGAGATGAGAGCGAGAGGCCTGGAGTCAGTCACCTTGGCCCTCAGTACAATGTCAGTCCGCTCCTAGCCATCACTCTCCACCACTGTCCACGATATTATTTAAAGCCAAACAAATATCAGCACCTGAATGTCATCACAAGGACACACAGGCCACCTCTCATCTAAACTAATCAGTGTCCGGGTTTAAAATCACCCCCTTGCCTGCCCCCGCCTTCGAATCCATCTTCACCCATCCGGCCTGTGTGACAACAGCATCAGCGCTCGGCCCCTCCACATACCACCTGCACCAGATTTACTGTCACCACTCGCCACTGCAGTACGATTTATCGACATCCGTTGTCACCTCTCCTTTCAAGAAAGTGCATGTAGAATTAATTTTAATGGCGTCCTAATGTTAAATATCCTGGAAACACTAAATTTCACGCTAGGCGATGCTTAGAAATACATGTGCATATATCAAGATGTTGGGAGGGGGAATGGGTTCTTTTTATGATAAGAGGTTACAATTTAATAAACGGCAGCTTATAATGACTTCATCTCACCCATTAATTACTGATACTTTATGCAGAGAAACTACTTCTAGTCATTATGTAATGCATCAAAAGTTAATTTAATTTGATTGTTTTTATTACTTAATTACACTGCCGTAATGAAATCTTGCGAAAGAGGGATTCAATGTTGATATACGTCCATATGGTAGAAGCAAGCAGCAGAAATTCAGATCTACTTAAAGACATTATTAAAAACCATCCAAAATCTGCGCTTTAAGCTGTTACAGTAGAACATGGTAAACACCAGGCTTTTATAATCAAATCAATATGATCAAAATGAAAATCCTAGGCCTCAGTCATTTCTAAACCTTGCTCTTAAGCACATACATATCTAATATCTTATTAAGATTGAATGTTCTCTTTGTTGGCTGTTTGTCTGGTGATTTTGATGACTCTTGACCACATTCTGCTCTGGGAGCAAGTTTAAAAACATCACAATCTTGGCAATAAACATGTAAATTTCAATCGATATGTGCTCACATTTTTTTCCTATTCAATAACAGCTGCAATAAAATCTCAGCGGCTGCAAGCGACTATAAAAGTATGTAAAATAAATTAGGAGAGCATAATGAGAGAATCCAACAATTCCTCCATAAATATAACATAACGACCACAACTAAAATGTCACGGAATCAAATAAATCAATTTTGCTGAGACAGAGGTCCTTTATGTTCACCGCATGCAGCCATATTTCTGCATATTTTACAGGAGGGTCTGATTCTGATTCTTCCAATATGAGGACCTGAACAGAAATTCAGCTAGCAAATACAGGTTGAATAATACATTTTCCCATGATTCATCACTGTGGTGCTGACACCTGAGGCAAGGCTTGCCTTAATTCTTTTTTTTCCTCTTAAATGATTTTTGGATGGCTGTGGAGGAAGGCAATGAGGAAAAGGACTAATTTAAAGTTGAAGTAAAATAAGAGGAAAAGCCATCATGACTTCCAGAGATAAACTGTAACCTTCTATTATTATTTTTTTTAATAATAGTGACCACGAAATTCATTTAAAATTTCAAATGATTGATGCACCTCAAAGTCAATGTGCCCTAACAAATGTCTGAAAATAATCTGTTTAAAAACAGAATCTCAGCTTTTATTACTTTTTTTTTTTTTTTTTTTTAAGAATCTCCAAAAAATGCAGAGGAAAATGACTAAGCCACATTTTCTCTTTATAAGGCTGCCTCATAAAAGCATCTCCATCATAAAACCCAGTGCTATTATCACACCAGGATACTTCCCTCCACGACCAGCTCAGTTCATTTGCAGGCTAGCTGGCTAATCTTTGAGCAGGCACTTGACCTTATGAGAACCCCTCATATGTTACAAACCAGGTGAATAACATAAAGAGCAGGAATGCAATTATTCAAAGATGCTTTCTAAAATGACTCCTGTCAACTAGGGGACGACCTAATACCAGTGTGTGATTGATGAGTCTGTTGCTTGCGGTGAATAAAAGCTCTTTCCCCTGAAGAGGCATCCAATCTGAGACCAACACCTGTTTACGTTCCAGCCCTCTCATTTCTCAGAAAGGTGATGCTCTAGAGCTAAAAGTATCATAGGCAAGTAGACGGGGCAGATACAGATACAGACATACAAACAGGACCAGGACTGTACTTAAAATCAGGACAAATATACCATGCAAACATATAAGCCATTATTACAATGCAGAAATGCATTCTACATATACAGATATACACTCACTGACCACTTTATTATTAGGAACACCTGTATGTCTGCTCATTCATGCAATTATCCAATCAGTCAACAATAATAATAATAATAATAATAATTATAATAATAATAATAATAATAATAATAATAATAATAATACAGGTCAAAAGCTTCAGTTAACAACAGCCTCTAGAGTTTACACAGAATGTTCAGAAAAACAAAAAAAAGATCCAGCGAGTGGCAGTTCTGCCAGCGGAAATGCTGTGTTGACGAGAGAGGTCAGAGGAGAATTATGAGACTGGTCCAATCTGACAGGAAGGCTATAGTATCTCAAATAACCACTCTTTACAACTGTGGTGAGCCGAAAAGGATCTCAGAATGCACAGCACGTCAACCCCTGAGGTGGATGGGCTACAACAGCACAAGGTTCCACGTTTTGTGCATTCTGAGATGCTTTTCTGTTTACCATGGTTGTAAAGAGTGGTTATTTGAGTTACTGTAGCCTTCATGTCAGCTTGAACCTTGGCCATTGTCCTCTGACCTTGCTCATCAACAAGGATTTTTTGCTCACTTGATGTTTTTTGGTAATTACACGATTCTGTGAAATTCCCAGGAAAGCAGCAGTTTCTGAAATATCAAACCATCCCATCTTGCACCAACAACAATACTATGATTGGAGTCACTGAGATCACATTTTCCCCAATTTTGATGTGAACATTAACTGAAGCTCTTAACCTTTTCCTACATGATTGTAAGCATTGCGTGACTGGCTGATTGGATAATTGCATGAACAAATAGATGTGCCTATTAAAATGACCAGAGTTTCAATTCAGAAATCTGGGACATAAGCGATGGAAATCTAAGGAGCATGCCCAAAATATGTTTCCCTGAAAGCTGCACATTTAATTTTACTTATTCGTCTCATAAAAGAAGTGCACTGGCACGACATGTTCCAAAAGCAATACGATCAGCAGTAACAGCAACTCCCTAAAAGACACCCCATCAAAAAGATATACTATCAGTCGTTTTTCACAGGCATGGTGCTGAGTATTTTGTAGTCCTCCACAAAGCTCAGCTATCAGATGTGCCTCTAGAGGTAGGTTGTTTAAGGAACAATTAGAAGGGTATACAAAGCCATTTGCAGGCAGTCTCGCTTCCTCGGCTCCCTAACTGGAGTACCTTTCAGGCCTGATTTATCACTCTGTCGCCTTCAGAAGGCAACATAATTAATAGGAGCATGGACTTCTAATTTCAATGACTTCCACAGCAAGTGGATTTCATTTGATTTATGATGGCTGGCGAGTTTGCATTTTATCAGTTCATTCAGTCATTATTTATGCTGATGACCAATTTCAATGGGTCGCTATCATCTAACTCACTACTAATCAAAGAGAATTAGGGTTCACTGCATTATTTAGGAGCTACTAATTTATCTTCGGAACAAGGCTAAAGAATACTTGCAGCCCTGCCTAAAATCCACCAATGACTCCAGAGTTTAAAAAGGCATGATTACCATTAACAGGGTCAAAGCACCCTGAATGACACAATATATTCACACCTATATGGAGAAACTCAACTCCATGCAAATGAAGTGTACAGCAGTACAAAGCACTGTACTTGAGATACAGACAAAGGCAGTTCCTTAACTAGAATTAATTGACTTTTTAGATAGGATATGGAAGATGTAGTCCTAGCCAAGCAAAACAAGAGTTCAGAGTTAGTGCACACAATTTGGAAGTCCATAAAAACACGGCACTAAGTTTTGCAAATAATTAACCTGTGTGAAATGGAAAATTTTACAGTAAGAGATTAGGTATGACATTTTTTTATAAGACTAAGTATCATTATAAAACATTGGCAAGCAAGCAGAAAATGTGTGGGCTGTGTTGGAGCATTAAGCAGCGGTCATACCGGACACGTAATAAAATCCACCTGGTGAAAGAACCCATGAGAACACGGTACATGAAAAAGGGGTTTGCTTCTGGTAGCAGTTCATTTCACATCCTCCTCCATCCCATTTTCCTTTGCACTGAGTTCATCTAAACCAAGCATAACCCATGAATCCACCAATCTTGGAAGAGTAGACCAATAGAAAACAATTTGTTTTTTCAACATAATATTTAATTGCTCACAAACAACAAACTAGTTTGCTAGCAAAGGTTAGCTGTACTTTCCCCTCCATAAACACATCACACCAGGACTGTCACCTGATTTAGCTCCAATGAGATTTACAAGGTGAAGAGCTGCATCAGGTAATACCAGGTATATTATGTATTAAATTTGCTGAGGAACATGGAAAAAAAGTTACACACAGACAAGAAGGTTAAACATGTGCCACTCATATTTGTGCCCAATTATTTATGCACAATTTTATACATACATTAATCTGAAGACAGCAAGACAGCTGGTGATCCTAGAACTTTTACAGTTTACATTTTCATTTGTTTGTAAGTAGTGCAACAAGACACCAGACATTATATGCATGGATGATGTCATACTATTGTTACCTTAAGTTCAATATCTCAGTAATATTATTCACTGTTATTTTATCTTTAATACAACCCTAATTCCAAAAAAGTTGGGACGCTGTGTAAAATGTAAATAAAAACTGAATGCAATGATTTGAAAATCTCATAAACCCATATGTTATTCACAATAGAACATAGAAAACATATCAAATGTTTAAACTGAGTAAATGTACCATTTTAAGAGAAAAAATAAGGTAATTTTGAATTTGATGGTCGCAACACGTCTCAAAAAAGTTGGGACGGGGCAACAAAAGCCTGGAAAAGTAAGTGTTACTAAAAAGAAACAGCTGAAGGTTAATTGGCAACAGGTCAGTAACATGATTGGGTATAAAAACAGTATCTTAGTGAGGCAGAATCTTTCAGAAGTAAAGATGGGCAGAGGTTCACCAATCTGCAAAAAACTGCGTCTACAATTTGTGGAATAATTTCAGAATAATGTTCCTCAACGTACAATATTCCTCAACGTTGCGAAGACTATGACTATCTCATCATCTACAGTACATAATATCATCAAAGGATTCCAAGAATCTCTGTGTGCAAGGGACAAGGGTGAAAATCAATATTGCATGCCCGTGATCTTTGGGCCCTCAGGTGGCACTGCATTAAAAACAGGCATGATTCTGTAATGAAAATCACTGCATGGGCTCAGAAACACCTCCAGAACTCACTGCCCATGAACACAGTTCGCCGTGCCATCCACAAATGCTGGTTAAAGCTTCTTCATGCAAAGAAGCAGCCATATGTGAACATGATCCAGAAACGCCACCGTCATCTCTGGACCAAAGCTCATTTAAAATATCCCAACTTTTTTGAGACGTGTTGCGACCATCAAATTCAAAATTACCTTATTTTTTCCTTAAAATGCTAAATTTCCTCAGTTTAAACGTTTGATATGTTTTCTATGTTCTATTGTGAATAACATATGGGTTTATGAGATTTGCAAATCATTGCATTCTGTTTTTATTTACATTTTACACAGAGTCCCAACTTTTTTGGAATTGGGGTTGTAAAAAATAAAATATAATTAGGATACAGGAATTCAATTTTATTTTATTTATATAGTGCTTTTAATAATAGATATTGTCACAATGCAGTTCAGAAATCAGGATGTGAATTTAGATCCCTAATAAGCAAGTCAGAGGTGACAGTGGCAAGGAAAAAATCCCTGAAAAGATGAGTAAGACAGAAACCAAACTCAAAAGGGAACCACCAATGTCCTCTTCTTGGTGACACAGGATAGTGCAATTATAAATCACAACACCCACACCGCCCACACTCGTGTTAATATATCTGTATTAACCCCTATTTATACATATTTATTATATCTGTTATCAATTACACTGTAACTACCTCAGCCCGCTCAGCACAGCATTGTATTGCACATACAACTGCACATATCTGCACTTTATTCCTCATATAATCCATACTTTTTCTGCCATCTATCTTTTATCCATCCATCCATCCATCCATTTTCCGTACCGCTTATCCTACACAGGTAGTGGGGAGCCTGGAGCCTATCCCAGGGAACTGAGAGCACAAGGTGGGTGACACCATGGACAGGGTGCCAACCCATCACAGGGCACAATCGCACACACATTCACACACTACAGACAATTTGGAAATGCTGATCAGCCTACAACTCTTTGGACTGGGGGAGAAAACCAGAGTACCCAGAGGAAACCCCCAACCCTGGAGGTGCGACGCAAACATGCTAACCACTAAGCCACTGTGCCCCCATCTATCTTTTATATTCATTATATAATAAAATTTTTAGATTTTTCCTTTATCTACTTGTATTCAAGTAAATTCTGGTTTATGTAAATTCTGTTTTTAGGTCAATGGACAGTCGCTAAAAGGATTATACTGTCATACTGTGTATGGTGTGTGTGTGTCTGTGACCAATAAAATTTGAATTTGAATTCTTACAGAATTGTCTATTATGAAGTCAAAACAATACTATGTATGTTGCAAGGATGCTCGGTATGAGCATAAGGGACTTGATGATTACAGCAGAAGTTCTTAGATACAAGTCTACAGCATCCAGGTGAAATTATCCACTGAAGAACAGGTGAGTCTTGGGCATAAACTGTTTTTGGTAATGGCAAGTGCAATCTTTAAGCTTTCTATGCAGGATGATCCACACCAAATCGTTAGGATATCCAAGGAAATTACCCTATTTATGCAAGTTAAACAACCTAAGATAAAAAAAAACAATATTTGACCTTAAGAGAACCATAACAAATTTTAATAGAAGTGTATTCAGTGATAAAATTCCTTTGTTGGTACTTACGCTAATATAAGTAATGCTTCACCGATGTCAAATGACATTTATGAGGAAACAGCTTAATTCAAAAACCCTCATTCTGGCCATAGTAAGTGGCACTGTTAATATTCACGAGAACTACCAATTTAGAGCAGAAACCGGTTCAAACATGACAGCGGTTTATGACTTAAATCAAACATGCGTCTCAGCCTGCCAAATATGTCTGGAAAAACAACTGCGTTCGTTTAAAAGCCCAAAACCAAAAGACCTTGAAAAGACCAAAACCATAAATGATCTACGATATGCTTTTTAGGTCACAAATCCAAAGAGTCTCATATAACTAACTAATATTTGAGCCAATTATTGTAATTCATCAATGTGTGGCATTCCAAGGTGTGGAAACTAAGGAGATCATATGCAGCATATAGAGTGGGAATAAAGCATCTTGTTCAAAAGAAGTACAGAGATGAAAAATGCATGCTTGAAAGATCTGATGACAAATCCTGCACTGCCGACCAAACTCCGTCCGTTACCTGTTCTCTTTTGCTGCTTTTCTGTATGATAAATTGCGTTTAGCAAAGCAAGGCAGACTAAACAGTCCTGACATGTTTTTATTGACTTGCATGGGACATATGCATGTAATCCCGTTTGTGGGTAAACGTGTGAAAATTGTATCCAGAGAAAGCGATGTGGGCAGCCCACAGGAATCTAAGAACCTGCATTGAGATTTATTGGCAGTGGGATTCTTCAGGGCTTGAGCATTACTCATAGTACACGCTCTTTGTCAGGGATTGTTTATAAATGAGACAGCTTCAGTTGAGACAAAGCTCTGACAACAGGGCCTGAGCTATGCGACATGAGCCCGGTTCACCCATACTCTCCTAACACCTCAGACATTCCGCAAGCCTTCAGCAGATCCTTGATAAATGATTAAGTCAGATAAGACAGCGCGTGTAATTACTCGAGCTCCTGAGCAGCTCTCGAGCATCTACAGCTACAAAGAGGCCCTGATTTTCCTCTGTCAGACTCGTCATTTCACTCTGTCACACTGTACAATAAAGAGATCCTCTGCGTATATTCTAACTCACTCACTCACAAAAAAGAGAAAACATACAAATGAGGCTGGACTGGACTATCACTTCACAGCCAGTACGATCCATTTCGCAAGATCTAGTCAAATAGCTCCCGGCTAATGGAGAAGTGTTTCAGTTCCTTTCAATAAAGAACGTCTATTCGGTTTGACGCAAGGCGAGTAATACACCAACACACACAATAAGTATGTTTACAAAAGAGCTACCTGCAGTGACTCTAAAGGCCCTGTAAGGTTGTTTATTCAGCAATTTCCACAGCCGCTCATACTTTACCTGCTCTTATTAAGGCGAAACAAGAGAATCACCTTCAGCTTTATTAATGATGGTCCTCTGGTTCAAAGATGCCTGCAAAAATTCTCAACATCTGTTTGCTGCACTCACTTCTCAGCGGGGCTGCAACTATTTCTCATGCTTAATGATGCTCATCCACTCTGCAAGTTTTACGGACAAATGTGTCTTCGGTCACATTCATCATACTGAATGAGTGCTTGTGATGAGGCGTCTGCTGGCCTGCTTTGCTCTTTCTACTACACTTTAACAAATGACAACCTCCTCCACATGTTTTTCATTTGTGAGACGTGCAGATATATATATACACACACACATATATATATATATATATATATATATATATATATATATATATATATATGTGTGTGTGTGTGTGTGTGTGTGTGTGTGTGTGAGTGTGTGTGTGTGTGTGTGTGTGTGTGTGTGCGTATAAAAGACGAGCTGGCCGAGGAACGGACGACTTCAAGGGTAATCATCAATGACGCCTACCCACGGATCCTCATCAAAAGTGACCAGAATACCACAGCACCACTAAAACATCAATTATGTAATGCCTTTAGGACAGCTATCCAGAACCATGTCACTTCCATGGCAGATGTTCAAAACCCTGATGATAGGCATTATCTTCAAACCGCCTTTTCCATTGTGTTCAGCTTCACTACTTCTACAGAACAGGAGCACATCCCCGAAGACGAACATGAAAGACCCGTGCAAGTGTGTATGGACCAAGAAAATGTTCTCTTGGACAAACAACGCATTAGTCATACTTCTCATCCCTGCAGTTGAGCCTAATAAACAGGGCTGCGTTTGATCTGCAGTTGGTTATGAATTCAGAGAGTGAATGGCTCAAACAGACGCATGCTAAAATATCGGGACACGGCGTCTGCTTTCTCAAGCATGGGAATCAAACTACTCTGCACAGTTCCAGGGAAATTTGAAATGTAGTAAATAAGCTTTAAATGGGGTCATTATAGTAAAAGGCTGCATCAGAAGATGTGGCTACCAAACGACCATGGAGAGAGCGTTATGGTAACAGTGACGGGAATAATCGAGGGGACACTACCATCTCACATCATAATTACAGCATATCACACTGAATAAAATACACTGTTACACCACGGCCATGTTGAAATAGGCATTCTCATCTGGAAGCCTTTTAAGCTTGTTTTATGAAAGTAATCAGTAAAAGAAATGCCGGGGAAAAAAAATCCGAAAAAGTTTTTCATGAACAGGTTTGTTAAAAACCCAAATTATAGTTGATCCATTCCAATAGAATTGAATCCAGTTCTAGAAAGCCAGAGATATTTAGTTGGATTTCATATGGATGAAGCTGTAAGAAAAGCCAAAACAGTTAACCCCTGTCCTAACCTTTTTACTAACTGCTTTTACCATTTCATACTCATGTAGTATGACTTAACTCATGTGAAATCTTATGCAGTCCCCCCAGGATTTTGCGATTTCGCAATCGCAGAAATGAATGCAAAATCAAGCAAATTCCTCAATGTTCAAAGGAGCTTGCAATTTTTCAAAATTACCGCAGCATTCAGCAAAAGCCCTCATGAATCGAACATGAGTACAGCTGCAAGGTCTCATTTACCAACACTGTGAAAGACAAAACAATTTCATGCAATTGCAAGTTCGCCAATTAAAGTAGTTTTCTGCAAAAAGGCATTGCAAATTTTGAAAAAAGCCGCAGCAAAATCAAGCATTTTGGCCACACAAATCAGAAAAAAAACGTCTGCAAAATCCTGTACGGACTGCTTATGATTTTGCAATTATGACACCATGTTGGCTTTACTTAAATAAACTGGGAGACTGCTATCTCTGTGAAAACCGCGATTAGAGCTTGCTTCCTAAAAGGGTGACTCCTAATCAACTTGCACACAGGAGTTTTTGTACATGTTGAGAGTAAGCTTGCACCTTCCTGACGTGGTGCAGCTTTCTTAAAATCTTTTTCCAAGGGCACTCAAGTTTTTATATAACTATAGAGACGTGGCTACATTTGGTTAAAAACATGGAACCAAATCAAGATGCCATATGAAAACATCTGAAGTGTGGGTACATGGTAATGTTCAGTGTAGTCATGAAATAGCCAGAACAACACAGCTTGCATGAGTTAGCACCTGAAGAAGAAATGTCCTGGTGACGGTGCTTATGAAAGCTCTGTAAAGTGAGCAGACCAGCATTAGCCTAGTTCACAGTCACTGTCTACTCAATTCCATAATTAGCTTCTGATTGTTATCAAAAGCCACCGACCGCAAAAGAAAAATATTGTTCAGTTTGTTTTCAGGCAAGAGATTCTGGCTGATGTGAAGTTAGTGGGACTATATTTAGTGGAGGTAACAGCAGTGTTAGCAAAATACCAATATCTATCTGCTTACCTGAATCATAATTTACAGCTAGCACTGTAAAACAATAAGCAAGCTGTATTTGTACCTGATTCATGCATTTTTATAATACACATTTTTCATTACATTTTTCATTTCCCAAGTTGTTTACACTGCAGAGGAGACGATGTTGTCAATCAATTTCCAATCTGACACACCCACACAGTTATGATCAGGCAGATAATAGGACATTTGTAGGTTTTAGTTATAATTAAATTGAATTAAAGGCTATATATTTCTTAAATGCTTATTTATCGACATATCTTTCATATCAAGTTTTTTAAAATCATATTGCCAGGGGCTTTAATTGTTGTAAGAGACACAACTGCTGATACAATTACAGCAGTACCGATGAATTATTGTTTTTTTCTTTTTATCTATGTTTAAGACCTCTCCCAGACACCAGGTACAATCTGAATAAGTTTCCTATGTTGTTCCAGTCTAGCTAGCATTGCTGAAAGGCTGAAATTGAATGCAAGTAAATCGGCATGTAGGAAGTATGCCAGTTTTTTGCCGAGACCACAGAGTTTAACACATACTCTGTTACAGATATAAGCCTCTTTTGTCATTCATTGCCCTGTTCTGTCATTCGTCCTTTATCATTCATACCACAAAATCTTAATAACGGTGTAAGTAACAAATAATCTTTAGTTAGGGAGGACATCCTGGATGGGGTACCAATCCATCGCAGGGCACAATCGCACACACACACATTCACACACTATGGACAATTTGGAAATGCCAATCAGTCTACAACGCATGTCTTTGGACTGGGGGAGGAAACCGGAGTACCCGGAGGAAACCCTTGAAGCACGGGGAGAACATGCAAACTCTGCACACATAGGTCGGAGGCAAGATTCGAACCCCCAACCCCGGAGGTGTGAGGCAATTGTGCTAAACCCGGCCACCCTTGTTTAGCGTTCTGTGTGGATAATTTGTTACTTAAACACTAAACAAGGCCATTGTTTGAAAAAAGGTGATTAAGTATATGTTTTAAGCTCTGTATTTAGATAGCTGATGTTCCATGGAAGAACATTTTATATGATAATGATTTATATTGTATTCTACTATTAGCTTTCTGTTATTAAATCATTCAAATGAATTTAGTAAAAGAAGTCTTGTGCTTTCTTATCCTTATCTGGGCAAGTATTAAGCAGAATATTCGAAAACAAAAATAATCAATAGTTGCAGCCACAATAGATACAAAGAGTCTTTGCTGGCTGCTTGGAAGTGTGAGGATGGATGGCGTTAGCGAGCAAAGCTTATGTAACATATGCTTTTGTTAATACTAGCTGTCCGGCAAACAGCTGTGAACCTCAACAGGACTGAGAGGAATAAATCATAGCTTGGTAGGCAAAACAGACACAGCATGAAGTCTGGCCCATAGCTAAAATTTTTTGACAAGCATAAATGGGGAACAGCTATTTAGCCACATCTTTAAAATCCCCCTCCCTTTGCTGGGCCATTGGGCTACTGGTTTACCCCTGAAGTCTTAGAAAAGATTGTATGATGTAATGCCTCTGGTAAGTTATAATTATAAACATCACACTCCTAGTTCCTGCTCAACTTCTGCAGCGTAACAAAAACAAACTGAGGTGTTTATTATCCCTTCTGTCACTGCACCCAAGTCCAAAGACGTCCAGCTTGATTATAAGGATTCGTGGTTGCTTGTACACATCATTGGAGCAATCTGTCTTCCAGTCATGATTTGGTGTGAACACTAATGAAACATTATGAAGTGTATTACAGCAGGCATGCAGTTAAAGTAAGAACCTGGACCTCACCCATTATATGACACCATCAAATGGCAAAGGAAAATATGATATAGCCGCTGAGACTAGGGTTTTAACAACTAACCAACTAACTGTATATGTACTGAGCAATACAAGAGGTCTCAGTGTGCTACAAAGTGTGCGCTATATATATATATATATATATATATATATATATAGGTTTTTTTTTTCAGATAGCCTTTAAGAATGCCTTTGACAAAAGAAGAACACATTGAAATCATTCTCACGGCTGGATCTGGAAGCTGTGATGGACAGGAAACATAGCAAGCACATCACACGCTTCATTGCTGCCAAACTTATTGAAAAATTCAGATATCCATAAACATCCACTGACGAAGGCACAACCGGGGTGGTTCTGGCAAACACAGTTCCCTATGTATGGAGACTATTGGGACACCCTGTATATTGTAGAATATATATATATATATATATATATATATATATATATATATATATATATATATATATATATATATATATAAACATAATTGAAAATTCATAGGGACTTCAAGTAGGACAGGATTACAAACAATTCTGTGTTCTCTTTAGTCTAAACATGCAAAGTTGTGTTTTAATACTAATCATTAGCCACTATACCTCAGGAATTCACTCTCTCAATCTGTTTTGTCTCAGAATCATTAGCTTTTTTTAATCGATGCTGGATAGTGTCCAGTGTTTTGCATGTTAACTAATTTTTAGTTCAATCATCACCCTTTTTTATTTCTACTATTTATGTTCCCTTTAGGAGAATTAGGAATTAGCCAAGTTGCCTTTGCTCGGATAGGGAAGAACCTCTGGACAAAGTTTGTACAGCGTGTTATAAGATATACTTATTATTTTGTGTAAAGCTCATGCCAGAGGACAGACTTACAAAATCAATTTCCTGCACTAATGTAACACCACAGCCAATGGTAATCTCATTAACTGATGCAAGAAACACAATCGCAGAGTGAAACATGAAGTTGGAGATGTTTATTAATTTGCATTTGGTACCATGTGATGAAAATGTTGCAGGATTGAAAACCACATTACTCCAATTTTGCTCAGCCAATGTACCAACAAAGTTCAGACGCACATTCACAACAAATCAGTTTTCAGGCAACCCACAGGCTACAAGTGCAAGACTGTTATATGAAGCATTTATAATTCATGTGTATTTGACTTAGTGATATGTATAAACCTCATAAGAATTTAAATGTGGCTGAATCAATAAAAAAAAAAAAAACTAAGAAGGTTGTTTTCCCTTTTGCAGAAATAATTTCTGAACTGAAAGAAAAACTTTACATCTGTTGCTAAAGAGTTTGTAGGGAAAGTGTGTGTGTGTGTGTGTGTGGGGGGGGGGGTCTTTTCATCTTTTTATTTCAATGCATTATTGATTTTGGTTCATGGATCTTATAGAGGCTATTAACCAGCCCTACTGGTGGCAGCTCAGTTTTGTCCAATACATTCAACAAGGGAAAGCATTTTCATTGATCAACATCTTTGCCAATATAGATAAAGATTGATTATAGACTTCCACAAATTCCAATAACAATTAGAGCTTAATGAAAAACTGTTACAGGATAAGAACACAATTACAAATGCTTTTAATATTCCAATTGGGGAAAGAATGCACTGCAGTTTCATAAAATGTGAAGATAAAATGCATAATCCAAGATATATGATCAGTGCATTACGCATGTATTAATCTTTTGAAGAGAGAGATTCATATTTGCATGAGTTATACAAGACATCAAAAAGCTGTAACCTTCAATCATTGTTTCTCTTTAAGCCAATACTGTGGTATAAGCAATGGAAAGAACTGCACACAGTGGGGTCTGGATGCTTATTTGTTTCCCTATTAGAAAATTCCACTCCTTTTCATTCAGTGTGTATTGCATATTGGCAATGCGCACACTGCAGGTGAATCAACTCTCTGCCACATTTAATCAGAGAGCATTAAGAAGAAAATGGACTAAAAAGAAAGAAACAGACAGTCAGAGGCTCAGATGGAGAGAGGAGGACATGTGATGGAGAAGTAAAGCCTATTCATTCTGTACCTCTTTACATTCTTCAAACAGCATGGTAAGCAGAGTATTCTCAACAGACACACCTTTTAGCAGAAGGGACTTTTAAAAAGAAAAAAGAAAAGAAAAAAGAAAAAATACATATAATTTCAATGTGTTACCAAAACCACTGAATTCAATGAGCCATTTTTTGAGTATACTGTGTGAGGTCTGGAAAACCTGTTGGATGTCACAGCTGAATTCTGGAAAACAGAATTCTATTTTTTCTGCCTATGATATACTTTCATATGATACAAATATATAACCAAAGCTGTGAGGATATTGTTTTACTTAGGCTACTTTCTAACATTGCCTTGGCTGTCTGCCTGCAAAGATCATGTTTGGTAAGGAGCTAGTTCAATAAATGCAGCAGGAAATGTAGTCAGTCTGCCTAAAGATGTCTTTAAAAAAAAAAAAAAAAGCTAGTTATGTGCTAGTTGCATGTGTTTTTCTCCTGACCAGGTTTTTGGATAGTTATATGCCATAGTGAAATGGGTATAACTGAATAATAAATTCAGTTTTTTGTCACATTCTGGCTGTCAGATTGCCGGCACTCCTGCTGTGCGATCACATCATTATCAACAAAGAAGAGCATTCACACACCAAACATTACAGCAGACAAAGTTTTAAAATGTTTGAATGGTCTAATAAATAGACTTTTCACACACTGTAAACACATAAGTCTTTCAAATTTGGCAGTAATACTGAATTTCCATAAGTAGATTAGGTTATAAATGTACAGGTAGGCATGTCATCTATTAGTGGAAATAAAATGGAATCTGTAAATGCAATTTTCTCCCTTTTCACATTTGGAGGTATCTAGACTTTACTTCTTATTGAGATACATAAAAAAAGAAGCATAGTTCAGTTCAGGAAAGATTGTAGTTGAACACTGAATATCGCATTGAAAAACTAGGATATTTTTTTTTTTAATTATTATTTAAAGTTGGAAATAAATTGAAGGTTTTATTGAAATATTTAAGACAAAGAAAGTAAGGGTTCAATATATTGAATATTTAATATTCAAGATTCTGCACTATTTCTAGAACCCTATTTAAATGTAAGCAGTATTGTGATATTGAGCATGTTAACTGCCTGTACAAAAGGTCAGATGTTCCTCATGCCTAATCTCTTCTACTAAAGCATGTGTTCAGATGAAAATCCACTGGATTTGATCTAAAATGGATCATAAGGTTTTGTACAAACTTGTGCAAAACTTGTGCAAAACCTTATGATCCATTTTAGATCAAATCCATCCTTCAGTAGAAGAGATTAGGCATGAGGAACATCTGACCTTTAACATGCTAGCTCGAATGCACACCGTGATTAAAGCAAAAAATAAAAGTAAAAAATGGTCATACCATATATTAATAAACTCTGAAATTCATGTAAATATTTCAAAGAATGTACTTTTCATTCTAGGTGTCTGTAATATAATTTGTAATGAAAATTGTTGTATTAGATTTTAAAATAATGCAAAATAGAAGCATTTTCACTAGTGGTCACAGACTTTTACCCCACTGCATGCAATATTATTGCTAAATCTCAAATAAATACAAGTGGTCGTTAGAACCAATAATATGAAATAAAAACAACATAAATATACAAAACACTGTAATGCTATGCATGTAACAAGGAGCTAACCTTCAATTCCCATTTTCTGCCTTTAACATCTCACAGCTATTCCACTTTCCCCTAAAAGTCTCAGTAATTCTTCAGCCATCACACCTATTTTCTAGGCTGTCTCACTGACAGAGCCTTTGATAGCTCACACCTCACAGGTGTCAATCAGCTCTGATGGACAGTCTGACCCTGCCTCCCAGAGGAACGCCTGACAGACTAACAGCACTCTGACAGTCATCTCAAAGGCAATGGCTTTGTATTATGCTTTACATTATCTGCCGTGCTTTCATAACGATAAAGTGCAGGCTCCAGAGGAACACTAGAACCATAGCTCAGAAATACTGCAGTCTCTGATTATGCCATGTGGGATGAAAGGCATATTTCATACTGACTATACGCCCATTTTTCACTGACACAATACACTTTCCATTCATTACAGTTCACTGTTGACTCGCCTGGATCGGGAAAAGGCTTCTTAGAAGTGGTTTTGCTTGTCCCTGATATCAGGTTTCTGCTGACTATTTATATGATGATGTATTTATTCTTTTGGACAGGAAGAGAGATTCCTTCCACAACAGGAAAGACACTGATAAGACATTAGGGATTTGATTATTTTGACCTGAAGGTATTGCATTCACCTAAGTGTATGTTTTACAGCTGAATGTAACCACAAGAATGTTCTGGGCAAGATCACAACTGTCAGAAAGTCATGTATTATATGCTCCAAAATAGGAACCTATTTATAAATGTAGTAAATTACTATACTGTGACTTTAAGTGCTAGCATGTATTTTGCCTCTAAACTCCATGACCATAAATAGCATCTCTTCCAAACAACCCTCTTTTGTAACATGTAGGGTGTCATTATTAAATTATAATACAGATTTATTTTAATCAACAGGAAATTTAATTAACTTTCTTTAAAAGATTTACACCATAGTTAAGTAAAGCCAAAAAATACAAGATGAATTTAAGATCAAGATCCACACAACAAATGAGACCAGGAACACATGAAGAAGGAAAAGTAATAAAAAGCTCTTAAATCTGCATTTCTGACAGCTGAATGATTTAAAAATTGGAGTAAAGTAATTCCTCCCCATAGAGATTCACTCCCCAGCATTAGCCCTGCTGACAGCACTAACCCAGTCAAAACCACATTTCTTCATCCTCATGTTGATTAATGAAGGTGGAGTGCTGATGATTTTTACATGATGTAGAAAGGCCTGTGCAGGCCAGCCAAGTGAAGCCTGTTATTCTGGGCCCTGCTGAACTCAGCATCCCACCAGAATGAACCCAAAAAGCCGCCTTTTCACAGCACAAACAGAAGCCTGTGAGCGCAACTCACAGCTTGTATGGAAACAGAGTTGAAGGGTCATGTAAACTTGCAGGCGAGGCGAAGGCTTGGAAGAGAAAGGCAAAACAATTGTCTCCTCAACCTGGGGCTGTGTTCGCAGAGAGATCTGGCTGGCATAGCAAACACCTCTGTATCCCCTGACAGAGCCAAAAAAGCAGAGGGGAGAAGTAGGCCTTTACAACATGACACTCTATTTAGCTGTTGCCAAATCACGGCAACATCGTGGAGCACCTCGCTGCACGGTGGAAGGATGATAATGGCACTACAAGGCTTCAACTGCACACATGAGCCATGAATTTCTTGGCTTGTCATGAGCACCTCTCAGATGTGCATCAGGGATCACATGCCTGGCTTAGGTTTTCTGGATTGTTCCAACAAGCACTAGCGGGATTTCCAATTTTCTAGTCTGCTGCCTGGTAGCAGGAGTTCGGCGTCGAGTTTAAGAGGACGTACATGTTCTCAACAGGCTGCTCAGAGTGTGGGCACAAAAGGAGACGTAAACCATGAAACACACCATTCTATAAAGCTGCAGCTTTTCCGCCTACAGAAGCAGTGCTGGGTTAAACCATCACTTTGGCGGCTTGGCTGGGCTTATGTGGGTTTCAGTCCGATAAGTACCATTATTCCACATGAAAGAGCTTTATAATGGATAGAGCCATTAATGTGAATTTCCTTACCACTTGTATCTAAATCACATGATTATGGAAAGAATGCCTAAGCAGAGTAAAGAAAAAAAAATACAGTGTCTCTGCAAAATAATAATTCATTTTTAAAACAAGAAGACAGCTCAGACTAGTGGATTCCAAATAAAAATTCTCCAGCCCGTTCTGGTAAACAGCTAAGTTATGTTTTAAGTGAATTCTAAGCCTCTATTTCTGTGTCAAAGATCAAAAGGGAAAAAAAATCATATATGAACCCATCCACCCACCATCCCCAGAAAAAAAAGTAAAGATAGCTGCACTGAGACTCCCAACTACTCAGCCAATCAAGCAATTACTTCACCACCATAGTACCCCAGTACAAGTAGGCTGTGAACCAGTAGCTCCTGAAATAACTCAGCCCCTGTCTAAACATAAAATAAAGGAAACATGGATTTATTTTCCTTTGACACAATTGCATTACATGCCTTGCCAAAAGCAAAACCTAGGGCTAGATTTTTACATTTCACAATACAAAAGGTATACATATTTGCCATTATATCAATTTATTTCTATGTCAGTGGTATGCTCAAGACTGTTCAATTCAATGAAACCCAACATGACCATCACTGGATAGGATTTTACTGTATATTACAACTCAGCTACCAAAGCAAGACACACTGGTATCCTCCCCTCACATATGGAGTGTAAAAACAATATGGGTGGTGTAAAAAACAACAACAACAACAACAAAAATAAACACTAAAATATCAGTAATTTGATATTTATGAAATGAAAAAGTGCTTAGAGGAGACATTTGGAAAATAAAAGCCGTCCTTTCTTCTACACTGAGATGACTTGCCAAGCTACACCTCGCAAGGCAAAGCTCCCTTAGGCACTGAACTAGCAAACACAGTTTGATCTGCTGTACTTTTGGATTTGCATCTGGAGGGCTGTTCCTCATGGTGACAGTCCCGGAGGGAAGATGAGAGTATCGCATTCTGTTCACTGCGCTCCATCACGCCATCCGGGCCATATGCTCTCTGCTCAGCTGGTGCCACGCTGCTGCCATCTCACCAGCCTGCTCTGGCTACTATTCACAACCACTGGCTGCTCTGCTCCCAATCCGCGAGGGCATAAAACCCAACACACCGACAAGATAGGTGAGAAAAGCTTCCTAATTAGTTTTGCATAGTTTTAATAAACTAAAAGTCATGTTTACGTAATGCTACATATTAAGCAGATGGTGTATATAAGGTGTTCTGCATGGTTTTAGAGAAAGGGTAATTGGGGTTAGATTACTGGGGTAGGTGGAGTTCTGTGATCCTGTGACAGTTTGGGAACACTGCACATAGAGGACCCTCAGTGTGGCCAGGCATGCTCATCAGCGTGGGTGTGAAATTCAAACGGACTGATCCAGGGCACGTTCAGGATTACACCATTCCCCCCTCCCTTTGTACCCATTCCTAAGCACAATAGGCTGCCTGTGAAGGAACTGGAGTGAGCCATTAGTTGTGCTGAAGTGTTGATTCATAGTTGCTGTGGGAAAAGGAAGAATCCGTCGGGCTCGGATTACTCAGCTCACCTGGCTATCCGTGGCCTATAGCAGCTCCCTAATGCTAGCATCAAAAACTCTGGAAAGCAATGGGATATGTGGTTAAAGTGTATAATGACTCAGAATTAGCTGAAAGCAATGCCGTATCTAGAGTCAGAGCACAGATTTTGATTTGTGTCAGCAAGGCAGATGGAAAAGTGGAAGATTGTAACGTCTATAAATGTTTATTCTGTATTATATAAAATGTTATACTATATACCATATCATTAAAACTATACAACTGAATGGATCTGCAGCGAATTTAATCAAAAATGTAACAAAAACATGATCTTATTATTTCTTATTTTAATTATTTCCGATTATGCTCGGTTACTAGTGTATTGTACAAAAACAAAAAGGCGTTAGAGGTTGGCTGCACCACAAAGTGTGCTTGTCCTGGGGGCACAAACTTATTTCATTCCCACACTGTCAAAACGCATTTTTGTTCTTGTCTGTCTGACATAAACACGCTTGTCAATCTCACACTGGTGAGAAAACACTGAAAATCAGGCCTCATAAATGTATAGTTTTAGAGGCCCCTGGCAGTTGTTGAAGGCTTACTTGTAGGCTATAAATAAGAAACTGGAGACAAACAGTGGGGAACAGGTAACGACTTGCTGCTTTTAAGCTTTGTTTAAGGTGCAAATGCTACAGGATTTATAAAGTCGCGATCAGTTCCCGGGGAATGAATGTACTTGCTTTCAAGTCAAGTATTCAAGTATTCAAACTTTGAACATCTACCTCTAAATAAATACCACGGAGGGTCTTTCTATGGGTGACCTCCCATCAGGACGTGCAGCAGCAATCTGATGCAGGTTTGTTTGGTGTCTGAGCACGGATGAGTGACAACAGTAAAACGTAGCTCTTTAAACTACATTTAAAAATTAAGTTTGACCATTTTTTGAGTTAAAAGGCTACTGATAATATATTGATAGAAGTATATTGATCAAAGTATTTAAGCACTTGAGAGCAGCAATTAACCACATCAATCTCCCATGTGCATCTTTCTTGGGGCTGACGTCAGTCAGCATTAGGTTTAATTACGCAGTGGTGCTAACTGAGAGAAATGTGCTTTCAGAACAGCTACATCACATGGCCCTGACACATTGCTCAATAGGGCCTTAAGGAACAATGCAGCCAGACCCATCGACCACCTTTTCCAGCCAGTCAGGGGTATCATTTAGCCAAGAGTGATAATTAGATGCAGAATCTACTGAAAACTGTCAATGGCCGTGTCAATATAAGGACTCTCAGCATCCATCATTCTGCAAATCAATGCCAATTTTCGTCTATGAATTCAAGAAAATGATAGTGTTCAAATAAATGGCCAAAGAAGGAAACGTGAAACTCCTTGGGGAGGAATGAAATGACTCAATTTCTCCCGTCTTCGAGCCGTTGGACGACTTGTTCGCTCAATAGAAAAGGTCACAGAACATTATGGGGGAATATCTCCCAAACAAGATGTAGAACATCACAGGGACATGACAGCATGCTCAGTTTGGCCTAAGATACAACATGCCTGTATAAATCTCTCTACCGACAGATTCAAGGGCAGGGTCAGCAGGTGCTATACTCAGCAGGAGCTGAAGGTCAAAGACATGGTGTGGACATTAAAAATGAATGTATCTGCTGCATCAGACTGAGCAAATGTCCAGTGGGTGGGTGATGTTAGCGGTGATCTTCAGGTATAAAGATCAGTGGGGCCCTGCTTTCTGTAAGAAAATGAGAAGCACTTAGCCAACATCGAGAGGCTAATGAAGAGCCTTTTAACTGCAAGCGAGATTCAATTGGAAAAACATTTGTCTTAAGAAAACTCTGATTAATGCAGGATTTCTATTGTAGGCTTGCAACTGATGAAATCTGCTAACATAACATAATGATGCAGTTGAATGATAAAATGATGTGGTAGCAAAAACAGTGCCATATCCCATTAAAGTTATGTGTGAGCATTTTATAGATTCTGCAGTGTGTATAGGTTTTGGCAGTGGAAACGCAGTGCTTCATTTAGCCTGACAGGCCATTTAATACCACATAATAACAAATCCCTCACAGGCCAATTACTTTCAACTTACAAACGTTTACAAAGACGTCTAAATGTAACCTAAACTTTATAGTCTGGGTGAGCTAAAGTCTGACCTCAATAACTGTCTCCCATCAAAAGATACACATTAAGATTACTGCAGTCACATCATACCCTAATGGCGCAAACATATTTGACCATTTCATGATTTAGAAATTCATATGCCAAATAGGATCCTTATAGTGACTATGATATTATGAAGGAAGTGCTGCCTCTTTTTAGAAGAGGAGGAGGTGGAAGTAGCTAGGTTTATGCTAAACTATCATAAGTGTCATGGTTCTTAATGACGTGATGAGCAGACAGGGTTCTTTATGGCCCCAGTCTAGACTGGGTTGTACCCTGTGACAGGCAGGTAAATGAGAGCAGGGGAGTATACATCAGGGGCTGGAAAGCCGAGAGCAGTCATATTTAATCTTTCCGACTGCATCCTTTCCATCAGCTCTTTACTGACAGTGGCAAAAGAAAATGATTTGTGCAGATCAATCACTGGCTCATCGGAGGCCAGTCGTAGCTGCTGCATGTTTAAAAGGTGTCCCTGACAGACGCTCTCCTACCACCTGATTAAAGGCTTGCGATGTCTTGCTAACCTTTCGTTTGAGGGATGATTGTCGCTGAGTGACAAATACTTCTTGGTTGTGGTACAAGGCAAGGATTTTGACATTCAGATTCACCAGGCGCACTCGGGAACAGATGTCACTATTGGCAAGGATGCTTGACAGCAACAGCCGGTACGGCAGAGCTCAAGGGGCCAGGAAACAAGCGCTTACCGGCCCCCTATGCTGACAAGACTCACAACAAGTGCGTGCTTTTACATCTCGGGGCCAGCCCTTGCCTTTCCCCGGCTCGCAATTACCATCAAAGAACATCTGCTTGCTGTAGCCCTGTTTGCCCTGCACTCACCTTGACCTGTCTTTCATTTACACACCATGAACGAGGGAGCAACAGTGTGGGGAGGGTGCGAGTTGTGTGTCTTCTCTACTCGAGGCTGACACACGCGTGAACACATGTCCCCACCCACTGCTGGGTAAATGGAGCCCAGCGCTTAGTGCTGTGCCTAATGTTCTAATGTCATCTCTGCTGGCAGCCATGTAAAAGGGAAGTGGTGGTAACAGATAGGATATCAAAGTCAATACCCTGTTGTGCTAAGCTCATCCTACTGTCCCTCTGAGCTGCCAGCTCTCTGAAAGCCCAACAGACCCATCAGACACTACCCATCAGGCAACTTGATACACGGCTAGCAAGATCAAGAAAGAGAGCAAGAACGAGACAGACAGAGAAAGAGATAGACTGGGCCAAGACATTCAACTCCCAGGGTAATGAGCTCTGCTGGAGATGAATTAGGGCCAAAGGTATCGGTTAACATTAGTATTCTGACCTTATATGACATGTACTTAACGTTATTCAGGACTTGATCCATGATGTGACACATCTGACTCAGTACAATAACAATAACTGAAGAAAGAGTTACAGTATTTAGGCATTTTACAGCTGTCAGGTACTGATAAAAAAAAAAATAGAGGTAAAGCCTTGACATGGCTCTGATGAGATGTCATCAGTCAGAGATTGCACTATATTTCAAGTGCATGAAAACATAAAAAAAATACAGTTATTGAAAGAAAACAAATATATTATCTTGTTGATTTTAGCAATAAAGGATTCTTCCAGGCTCCATCCACAGCTAGGAAGCTCTAAATGTCTACATTACACAAAATCTAAGCATTAGTTAATACCTGTCTGATAATAAATTCCTTACACATTTTCAAGCGTTTCTTGTGGACCATATTAGTGCATATTGTCTGCGGGTAGTCCTAGATTAATGGCAGTTCTTGGGAGTTAAGTGCTTATAGTGCACGTCAGCTTCATTCCTCTTTAATACTGGCAGTCAATTAACACTTTCAGAGATAATATAACACCTCGGCGATAAAAAAGCTAACTAGAACACAGGATATTTTGGCACTCGCATATATAAGAGACAACACATCAGTTCCACTTGGCTGGGTTACTTAGCTTAAAACGGCATTGTGGCATATTTGCAAAGGTTTTTTTTTTTTTTTTTTTTTTAAATCATAAGGTTTTTCCTCTAAACATTTAGGAACAATAATAATATGTGTGCAGGATATACCTAAAACACATAGATGAACAATGCAGCTCTAAATAACAGGTACACTGAACACATACAGTAATCTTTTATGCATCCAGGTTAAAAGAAAATGACAAATTGGAAGTGATTCTCACAAATGAAAACCAAATGTTCGGAATACAAATGGCATGTCCTTATGATTTTTTTTTTTACACACCGAGTTCTATAATTGTTAAAAAGAAAAAAAAAAAGAAAGAAAAAAAAGCCCATAATTTTGGGGGAACATGAGAATTGTGTGACTCAGTAAACCTTTATCCAAAAGCTGCACTGGAATACAGCTCATGCTAGCTCTGCATTTGTTTGCAATTATCCCATATTTTTCCTAAGTGAACACTTCAAGATGAAAACATTTGCTCGTGTGCTTGTACGGATGTTGAATATGACTGCAGTAGCCCTGCAGGAAGAGAGCTGCTCTTTGTGTTCCCCTTCCTGTACTGTGTCATTTACAGCTGCTGTTCAACATCTCCCGGGTTACTGTAAACTGTGACTTTCATCACTCGGAGGTGCTACTGAGAAACCCTAAACAAGATCGAAAAACATTCAGTGTAAATGGCACACAGATTTTAGATGCTAGGCTAGGTTAATGTATGCAACCTGTGCAATCACACCGTATGTACAGTATAGTATCACAGGAACATGTTTCCAATAACCAAGGCCAACAATCAAATATATGCACTGTTGATTAGGATAGGGAACTGTTCCATTCTATAGCTAAGCATTCATCTGGGACAGAATTCAAACTCGGTCATTTTCTAAATCGGGGAGGTATTTACAAGATAAAACTTTCCGTAGCTGAGGAAAATTAACCTAACACATGCTTGAGATCATTATGTAGTGATTTATGATTTCCTGTTATAAATATGTACACTGTGTGCTGTAAAAGGGTGGCATTAATGAGCTATGAATATCCCCTCTCAACAGTAAAACACATTCTTTGTTAACCGCGACTGGATCATCATTAAGTTTAACAGGTTTTCCGAAGTGCATTAGCTTCAGTGGCAGCGCTGCATGGGGGAGCTGAAACCACTCACACCATGCTGGAAACAAGGCTGTTTAGGAGCATTTTTATGAAGCACACATGTACAAGAAACTTTTATAAAGTAACCCTGTGAAAAATTATATTCCCATGGAACACAAGCACACGAAATATTCCTCAAAATGTTGCACAAAAGTACAAACACACACTTGCAATCCTCGTATGCAAGAGGCTAGTCATACCATCTTATCAATGTCAGTCAATGTACCGGGAAGCCAGTAGCTCCTATAATTTCCCCCCTGGCTGCTATCAGCCCAGTTTCAGTTCAAAAGCAGAAGCACGGATTGCACATCACATCACAAAAAAAAACCCACCTTGGGTGATAAAGGCACTTATAACCCTACATATATTTATGGATACCATTAAAAACAAAGCCACTATAAAGAAAATAGCTGACTGTGGACTAAAAAGCCCGAAGGACCCAATTTCCTCCTGAAGCACCTGATGGACACTGTGACAAGCAGATTGCTTTCCAGCACCAATTTTTGGAGCATGTGAAAAATGGGGCTGCATGCAGGTATGTGGTCCAAGATGACTCATAAATCTTCCTTTATCTCCTCGCTGGTGTTAGCAGAAAAGGATGAGTTGCTTTTTTTTCCATCTCATTCACATGTCTATCTGTCTGTTATCCGTGCCCTTGAGCAAAGATTACTGATGCCCTCCCTTTGATATATGACACATCGCACAGTGCAGCTTTTCATCCAGTGAATTAACCCAGAAAAAAAAAAAAATGCAAACCTGACTGACATCAGCTCCCAGGCTTTTTCACAATTCTTTTGTATCCCCCCCCTCCCGGCCCCCCAACACACACACATACATACATACATACATATGTACTCCCCCCCAACCTAATCTTGAGCAGACAAGGCAGAGAGCATTATGGGTACCGAAGTTTGGTGGCAAATTGTTTATGTGACCTCGGCACATCTCTGCATTATATAATTTGCTGTGTTTCATCTCTGTGTCATCGTCATAGCAGACTGAGCCTGTTGGCCAGGGTTGGCTATTTGTGTTATACAGTATATAGAGGCTGGTACTGTATAATACTACATTACATATTTATATCATAATTAAAATGTATTTATGCTCTTGAAAATAAAATAAAAAACTATATATATATATATATATATATATATATATATATATATATATATATATATATATATATATATATATATATATATATATATATATATATATACTATTTATGTGTGTGTGTGTGTGTGTGTGTGTATACAGTGCTGTGAAAAAGTATTTGCCCCCATATAGCGTGTATATCTCATACTAAATAGTTTTAGATCTTCTAAATGAAATACAACATAAAACAAAGGCAACCTGAGTACACACACAATACAGATTTTATTTTTTTATTGAAGCAAAAAAAAAAAAGTTATCCAACACTTATCACCCATGTGGAAAAACTAATTGCCCATGAATATAAAACATAAAACATTTAAACATAAAATCTGGTTGTGTCATATTTAGCAGCAATAACTGCAACCAAACGCTTCCGATAACTGGAGATCAGTCTTTCACTTACTTCTAGGACTAGGATTTACTCCTATGCTTTGGATCATTGTCTTTCTGCATAATCCAGTTGCGCTTGAGTTTCAACTTACAGACTGAAGACTGGACATTCTCCTTTAGGATTTTCTGGTAGAGAGCAGAATTCATGTTTCCCTCAATTATTGCAGGTTGCCCAGGCCCTGAAGCAGCAAAGCATCCCCACACCCTTACACCTCCACCACCATGCTTGACCATAGGTATGATGTTCTTTTTGTGGAATTCTGTTTGGTTTATGCCAGATGTCTTCCAAACTGTTCCACTTTCAACTCATCAATCCACAGAACAGTCTCCCAAAAGGTTTGAGGATCATCAAGATCCTTTAATGTTCCTTTAGCAGTGGTTTTCACCTCGCCACACATCCTCACAACACTTTTGTGTAAGTGTATCTTGGTATGAACAAAGAAGATTTCTGAGGACCTCAGAAAAAGATTTGTTGATGCTCATTAGGCTGGAAAAGGTTACAATTCTAAAGGGTTCAAACTTTCAATCACCACTGTGTGTGTGTATATAGTATCTCACAAAAGTGAGTATACCCCTCACATTTTTGTAAATATTTTATTATATCTTTTCATGGGACAACACTGAAGAAATGACACTTTGCTACAATGTAAAGTAGTGAGTGTACAGCTTGTATAACAGTGTAAATTTGCTGTCCCCTCAACACACAGCCGTTAATGTCTAAACCGCTGGCAACAAAAGTGAGTGCAAAGAAATGCTGTAGAGCAAAGATGCCTTCAAAATAATTAAATTAAATGTTTCTACATTTAAAAAGATACTGTAAAGAGCAGTAAACAGTAGTAAATGAAACAAAGTCAATATTTGGTATGACAAAAAAATAAAAATAGTAGTCTCCGGTACAATTTGTGCAGTTTTATAAGGAAATTAGCTGGTAAGTTTTATTGAGCATCTTGCAGAACCAGCCACAGTTCTTCTGGAGACTTTGACTTTCACATTTGCTTCTTATTTCTGCAGCAAAACCCAGCAGCCTTCATTGTGTTTTTTGTCTGAAAAGTGTCTCTTACGTAATATGCTGCTTTCTTTAATTTCTTTAAATCTTACACATAATTACCATAAACCATAATCCAAAAATTCTAAATATTTCTGCAAATAAACTCGAAATTAAATAGTTCAAAATAGAACAATTATTCAATTATTTAGCAATTGATCATACGTAGCTTTAACAACTGCTTCAATTAGACTCATTTCACAATGACTAATGGCACTGACCACTTTTTTCATATACAGAATGCATAAAATGATTCATTAACCAATTACTAGAATGGCTCTGTACCCTGCATAAAAGAGAAATATTATTTATCCTTTAGATCATGACTTCATTAACCTATTTCTGGTCCTTATTTATATTTAGAGGCTTAAATGAAACTAAACAAATTGCATCTACTTTAAGCTAACTATATGTGTATTTATACAGGGTATAAGGCAATACAATGGTCTACAAATCATTATCAAAGTTAAAGGAGAAGTCATAAATAAAATATTATGCCACTAGGGAAGTGCAGCAACCCATTACCATAATGGAACCGCTCATGATCTATTTCATTAACATGCAGTCTTCAACCCAAATAAATGTATTCTTTGCCCTATGAGAGCAAATCCATTTACAAGACTGAAAATGTTAATATTCTTCATCCTAAACTATGAGCGTGACGCATCAGACATGAGAAGTGCACAGTGGATAATTCTCAGTGGAGGGAATTCAGTAGAGAAAAAAAAAATTCCAAGAGAATCAAATACAAAAGGAAAATGAATTTTTATATATATATATATATATATATATATATATATATATATATATATATATATATATATATATATATATAAAAAACACACACACACACACACACACACACACACACACACACACACACACACACACACACACACAC
Organism: Cranoglanis bouderius; assembly: GCA_023630585.1. Classification (NCBI taxonomy): domain Eukaryota; kingdom Metazoa; phylum Chordata; class Actinopteri; order Siluriformes; family Cranoglanididae; genus Cranoglanis; species Cranoglanis bouderius. Next base: position 21,818,953 of record CM042536.1, read on the forward strand.
ACACACACACACACACACACACACACACACAGGTGCATCTCAATAAATTAGAATGTCGTGGAAAACTTCATTTATTTCAGTAATTCAACTTAAATTGTGAAACTCGTGTATTAAATAAATTCAATGCACACAGACTGAAGTAGTTTAAGTCTTTGGTTCTTTTAATTGTGATGATTTTGGCTCACATTTAACAAAAACCCACCAATTCACCATCTCAACAAATTAGAATACTTCATAAGACCAATAAAAAAACATTTTTAGTGAATTGTTGGCCTTCTGGAAAGTATGTTCATTTACTGTACATGTACTCAATACTTGGTAGGGGCTCCTTTTGCTTTAATTACTGCCTCAATTCGGCGTGGCATGGAGGTGATCAGTTTGTGGCACTGCTGAGGTGGTATGGAAGCCCAGGTTTCTTTGACAGTGGCCTTCAGCTCATCTGCATTTTTTGGTCTCTTGTTTCTCATTTCTTCTTGACAATATCCCATAGATTCTCTACGGGGTTCAGGTCTGGTGAGTTTGCTGGCCAGTCAAGCACAGCAACACCATGGTCATTTAACCAACTTTTGGTGCTTTTGGCAGTGTGGGCAGGTGCCAAATCCTGCTGGAAAATCAAATGAGCATCTTCAAAAAGCTGGTCAGCAGAAGGAAGCATGATGTGCTCCAAAATTTCTTGGTAAACGGGTGCAGTACTTTGGTTTTCAAAAAACACAATGGACCAACACCAGCAGATGACATTGCACCCCAAATCATCACAGACTGTGGAAACTTAACTTCAAGCAACTTGGGCTATGAGCTTCTCCACCCTTCCTCCAGACTCTAGGACCTTGGTTTCCAAATGAAATACAAAACTTGCTCTCATCTGAAAAGAGGACTTTGGACCACTGGGCAACAGTCCAGTTCTTCTTCTCCTTAGCCCAGGTAAGACGCCTCTGACGTTGTCTGTGGTTCAGGAGTGGCTTAACAAGAGGAATACGACAACTGTAGCCAAATTCCTTGACATGTCTGTGTGTGGTGGCTCTTGATGCCTTGACCCCAGCCTCAGTCCATTCCTTGTGAAGTTCACTCAAATTCTTGAATAGATTTTGCTTGACAATCCTCATAAGGCTGCGGTTCTCTCGGTTGGTTGTGCATCTTTTTCTTCCACACTTTTTCCTTCCATTCAACTTTCTGTTAACATGCTTGGATACAGCACTCTGTGAACAGCCAGCTTCTTTGGCAAAGAATGTTTTTGGCTTACCCTCCTTGTGAAGGGTGTCAATGATTGTCTTCTGGACAACTGTCAGATCAGCAATCTTCCCCATGATTGTGTAGCCTAGTGAACCAAACTGAGAGACCATTTTGAAGGCTCAGGAAACCTTTGCAGGTGTTTTGAGTTGATTAGCTGATTGGCATGTCACCATATTCTAATTTGTTGAGATAGTGAATTGGTGGGTTTTTGTTAAATGTGATCCAAAATCATCACAATTAAAAGAACCAAAGACTTAAACTACTTCAGTCTGTGTGCATTGAATTTATTTAATACATGAGTTTCACAATTTGAGTTGAATTACTGAAATAAACGAACTTTTCCACAACATTCTAATTTATTGAGATGCACCTGTATAACCCATCTGATTACGCGTACGAGTTATGGTAACAGCATAATATGTTTGCAACATTGCAACAGTTAAAGTGATTAGAAATTGTTGTATCACCTTATTGTATATGTTGTAAACCTGTAGATGTCCTATATGTGGTTAAAACCCAAACAGATGCTGGCTAATCAGGTAGGAAAATCTGGTGAGAAAAATGAAAAATGAACTATATCACAACAACAGTGAGTAATCTCACTGTGTTATAGGGCAAATATATAAACAGGAAATGTTAGGTGAGCCTTAATGATGGTGAACAACATAAAGTATTATTAACTGTCATGACAGCTTGATGATAAACTCAGTCAATGTCTGGGTGCTAAAGAAAAGTGAACAGGCTGAAAGTCTGCAGGTGAGGAAAACCAGGTGACCTCAACATTTCCAAATTATAATTCGACAAGCGCTATTATATTAAACAGCCATTCTGTAATATCATATTTCTCCTGTGACAGCACATTGGACAGCCTGCTGTGAAAGTTTGCAGACATAACCTTTTGTCTGGCTGGGCCACCACTTCGCCCAAATCAATTCGCCATCAGCGTCTGTACAACTGGCAACTCAACAACTTTATTACATTTGTTATATTGAGCTCCATCTGGCCGGGGTCATTTGCCTTTTTAATTTAGTTGTCTTCTGCTCTCTAATTTGTCTCGCATTTACAAATGGTGCCGACCGCTCCACAAAGCTGCACGCTGTCAGCTGTGGGAAATATATTTTCATACAAATATGCCAGCAGTCGGCAGCCATAAATTTGTTGAGCGGCATTATTAATAGATAGTAACAGATGTTTACTGATTGTTGATTACCAGTCATGTTGACCAGAGAAATCTGTTCATAAATGGAACGGAATTTATTGTGCACCAGAACATGGCTCTCTCCTTGGCAGGACAGAGCATGCTGCCAAGTCTCTGTGTAGTGAATCAGCAAGACAAAGTCGCCCGCCTTTTCCTCTGAGGTACAGCAGCATATGTTCCACTGCTGAGAATGGCACACACATGCAGGGGACAGCACGCCATGGATTCATGGCACTGTTTAAGGCTTATTTGTGTCCTGTTCTCTCTGTGTGAGAGGAAACAACTGTTTGGCCACTGACACCTTGTACAGCAAAACAAATAGTTGCAGAGTTATGGCATGCCACTCACTTGTCACTCAGCATCAACGTCTGAAGCCAAGCTTGCAATTAATCTTTTAGTAAGTGGCATGGCAGGTTTGACTACTGAGAGGAATGTTTGCCAAAAGGTTACCCTATGCCTAAGCTCTGCTGCACAAGGACGTTATTAGAGATGCTACAAAAAGTGCAACATGTGAAGTTCACCTGTTCTGTCACTCCATCGTCCTACACTGCCGCTTTGAGATGGAAATCATAGCTGTCACATACCCAACTCATGTGATGACCTTAATCTCAAGTTCACTCAGACAGGTAATAAATAAGCACTGGAATATGAGAAACCCAGGCCAAGTTATATTAATGCGGTAAAATGATAGCATGCGGCAACCTTCAGCCAACGATTTGATGTGTACACACATAGAAGTTTAACAAGGTACACTCGTTCTTTACAACGTGGAAAAGTAGATGCCTCTTTGCCGAAAGGACAAATTCAAGAGAGGAAAAAGTCTAAAGAGCACTGCTGAATCAGACAGGCTCTAGAGAGCAATCATATCTGTGCACGAGTTTTATTTACAGCCCTAGCAAAGGCACAGAGAGCACCACACAACAACTTGCAAACACTGCCAAGTTATAAAACTTTAAGTGAGCCGTAAATAGCTCTGTCATTCCATCTGCAGTGTTATATTTCCAGTACATGTTATCCGGCCAATGCGAAATCTTTATTCTTCCCAAAAAGGCATTGAAGCACACAACAGATAAATTACAACCTGACAAGAGCATATGACCAGTTAATCAAATAAACAAGTTTTGTTTCAAAGTTGTTGTTTTTTCCAGGATGGGAGGTGGTGTTCAGTACTGCTTTGCTATCATTGTAAAGTTCATGTCAGGCCCTGAGAACAGCCTGTATCCTCTGATACATTTTTACAGTTGCTTCACCTGCCTGATATCCTTCAGCCATTTCCTTCAGAAGCTGTCAAACACGCCAACTATAATATATGGCCCTTCCAATGAGAACAGCTGTAGCCATTCTCTGTGCTGCCTCTTGTACCTTGTCCTGCATGAAATAATACATCAAGATTAATTGATTTTCTGTCACTCTCAGAGAAAAGAAAATTAATTTTCATGTATCTTTTCCCCTAACCCAGCATATGAATTTTGTACATGGCAAGTAATTTAAGTTTTTTAATTATTCATGAGAGCAAAAAACATGATGAAGTGGGCTGCTGATCGCCTCGAGGCTGCAGTTCAGGCCTGCATCTGCACCCAGACAACAACAGCATATCCTAATGCTTGTATTAATAATATATGTATGTACATACATCTTAGTTCAACAGCTATTTCTCTAAGTACAACCTCGGCATAGAGGGTCACTAGGCACCGGTTTGAATAATGCGACTGCTCGGGTTGGGTTGTAGGCCAATACACATAATGGTGACCATTTGGGAAAGAAAAATAATCACAGCAATCTGGTTTAAATTCCTCCATTCCTTGTGCAATTACCATTGATCATCATATACCAAGACAATCTGTAGCCAATAATGCATGACATAGAAGGCTTTAATTAAACTAAACATGTTTTCCTGTAATCAGTTTGCAAACGGAGGATAACATTTCTAAGCAAAAAATCACCAAGGACGAAAGTGTGAGCCTCACCCAGAAACAAGTCAGCTAGACTCCTAAAAGGACACAGCATGTGGAGGGAAGAATGATTGAGAAGCTCTCAGGAGTGCTTAAGTAACCATACGCTATCCGCAATACCATCCGCCGCATAAGCGAGCAGTTTAAAAGAGCAAGGCCAAGTGGAGGATGCCATCTCCCTGCTGCCAGAACCCTCAGAAAGCCTGTCAGCCTGGCCAGCCTGAGATTGATGTGCAAGCCGTGCGTTGTTCCTCGGCATTACATGTGACATGACAGCCATGATGAATGAGAGTCAATTATGTTCAGAAATAGGCTGTTTTTTTCTAATACGTTGCCACCAATCACCAGCATGAGGTCTGTTCGGGGGGAGGCCGTCTTAAGAAAATACACCACATGAAAACTTGTTCAAGTTCAGGGATGTAACCTGGAGACTGCATGCAGCCTGGTGCCTGAGAACTATAAAGCTGTAAGCAATGTTTAAGTGATACGCAAAGTTAAATAGAAAACAACTTTTGACCTCCAGTTTTGTCAGGGCTTGTGGTTAGCGTAAAGCTAATTACAGAGTGTGAGGCCTGGGTATTTTAATCTTCTTAATGTTGTGAATGTGGGACTAGTTAAATTGGTCTGTCTGGCAAAAGGCTGTAATTATTGTAAGAGAGCCTAATTAGCATTTAGTGGAACACCAAAACAACAGCGTCAAAAAATTGCACTAATTTCCCAATAAACAGTGTTCACAGTGTGCAATCAGGCTGCTTCGCAATACAATGAGAATTAATAGGATCATACCACAATGGTAAATCCTACTACTCCTGCTGAGAGCGTTAAATCATTTTTTGCTGCACACAGACTGTTCCCATCGACAGCAGTTCCCGGGAATCCTAATAAGTAGCTTCACTCATTAATATCATACAGTACAAATTATGTGTCATTTCAAAATACTCTTCAGCAAATAATTAGTCAAATGACCCCAAGGATATGAGTAAAGTGGTTCTTTCATGGTCTAACAAATGTGTTCTTGGAATAGGCCTTTAAGAGAATCTGTCATTTTAAAGCTTTGTTCCATTTTTTCCCCCCAGGAATTATGTGTAATAATAGAGTGGACTTAAAAAAAAATACATACATACATATATATATATATATATATATATATACACATACATATCATATATCATATATATATACATAATCATATATATGTTGTGCAATAGCTAATATCAATTCTATTCTATATATTCGATATAATATTTGTATTGTGCTTTTAACAAAAATCTTTACAAACCAGCTTGATACAAATCTGGGTCTAGAGCTAGGGTCCAGATGTTATTACAGTAGTGAGCAAAAACTTCAAGACTCTTCGAGAAACCTTGAGAAGAACCAGCCTCAAAAGGAAGCCATTTTCATCTGGGCGAACAGATGGTGTGATTTTTGATAATTGCATTATAATGGTTATGTACAGGGGATTCGCAATCCATGTTAGATGTGAATATGACAAATGAAAATATTCAGGGGTTTGGATGTGGTTAAAAGTTGAATGTTACAAACATTTAGGTGGAACTGCAGATTCAGTTTGAGTTTGTGCAAGTCTCTGGTGTATCCAGGTGAGATTATTCACTGCAGCATGAAGGTGAAATAAACGTGCAAATAATTACAAGATAAAGAATCAAGAGGAAAAGAAGCAGATGAAAATGTAAAGCATCGGGCACCAGTGTAATATCAGACGGATTTAGAGGTCGAGAGGATCTAGGGCAGGAGAAATATATCTGGATCTTGCACTAGCATCACTTTGGCTAGTACACATTCAGCTTAATAAACAACTAGGATAGATTGGCAAGTACAACAGGAGTGTACAATATTTTAATAAGGGTATATATCATGATCACAGTGCAAGTGGGGACTCCAGCAGTTCCAGCTATAAGTAAACTAAAGGAACACAGGCATGAGGGCATCCTGGGACATCGCTACTTCACTGTCAACAATCCTGTGTGAACCTCCAGAGCTGCAGCTTTACCTAAGAGATAAAGGTATTACTACACTGAACATATTATGTACAATTTACATATAAATATTAAGTTCCTCATCAAAACATGATTTTATTGCTTATATGCAATATGCTTAATATATATGATTAAATGTAATTTAAACAGGTATCAAATCTACTAGTTTGAATTATGTAAAATTAGTGTGATCAATTCATGTAGTTTTAATGTGATCAGATTGCATGAAAAAATCTCACGAGGACATTGGCGATGACAGGAAGAGATGACTAAAGTATTAAATTAAGTTGAATAACACTCATGTAGCACAATAGTGCAGTGGGTAACTTTGCTGCTTGAAAACACCAGGGTCCTGGGTCAAATCCTGAGAGCACAGAGTCTAATTTTATTCTAGGAATTTAAAAAAATATATGATCAAATCATGTTGGCTGTACAAAAACAACTGTGTTAATGCAACTCAATTCATTCATGTGGAACCAGTGTAAACATTTGAATTAATTAAACTCAGTGAACTTGTTTTAAAGGCTGAGACTATGGCTGAGCTATTCCATAGTTGGGGGCTTTGTAGGAAAAAATTCTGTCCCCTGTTTTAATTTTCATTATTCTAGGTACAGGTGAAGAACCCACCCGTTCTGGCCTAAGTAGGCACAGTGGATCATAATAGACCAAAGGTTAGCTCAGGTACAGTGGGGCGACACCATTCAGTGCTTTATAGACCAGTAGTGGCATTTTATGATCAATGCAAGAGTTTATTGATAGCCAATGTAGTGTAAGGAATTTTGAAAAAGAAATTTTCACATCATTGTGTGTCTTGCCTCTTAGATATTGTCCATTTAATAGTATTTGTTTTGTGCACAGATCAAATTATATAAATGCAATTTGCTAGAGAAAGTAGAAAGTGATATTGTTGCCAATGCTATTAATAACCAAACATGCAATTGATCTCCTATAACTATTTCAGATGAACAAAACTCTTTAGAATGGAACTTTAACTGGTTTTGTGATACATTATGTCTATGAGCATTGGGGGGGGAGTTGTCCAGGTTGCCCAGTTCCATCCTGAGCTGTTAGATCATACTGGAGATCTACAGATAAAATAGTAAACTCTGAAGAATATTAATGTTAATGTATTTCATTATGGTGGTTTCTTAAACCTATCTGGATACTCTTGGTCTCTCAAATGTTTCCAGGATTGTTTACCTCACATCAACAATCACAGAGCAGTGGAAAATATATAAAATGTAATAGAAGCCAAGCAAGCAGTCTTTTGCCTTTCCACAATAAATTTGCTTGCACTCAAGTGACTATCATAATCATGTTCTCTCTTTTGGTCCGGGTTTAAAGAATCCTTTGGCTTCAAGTTGAAACATTTTATTACAGAACCTCTACAAAATTATTATACCAGACACAAATAGCCCTGCTTGGTGCATTGAGGGTTTTTTTGTTTGTTCGTTTGTTTGCCTTACTCTGGTATATTGAAGTCAAGAAGAACCACAAAATGAAAAGGAATGTAGTGTATAGACAAACAATGTCACTGCATTAAGGTCGGGGATTACATCATACCCAGTAACACTCCTTCTGCCATGGCATAACTAGACATGTACAGATTAATGGATGTGGGAGAAAATGTAGAGCTCATTTGCTTCTCCAACACATGGCATTTATTGCACTCTACTGATTATTTACTTACATTGTCATCTGGAGTTAATGTTCCCTGTCTTAGTAACAAAAACAGTTTAGAAAGGCAACTTCCACAAGTCAAACTCGGCAGTTTCCCAGACTCGTCTCTGCTATCTATCTCTGTTGAAACACTCTCTATTTATTTTGGAAAAATTAAACAACTGCTGTCATGTCCGCCCAGAGTTGGCATTGAGCACACAGACATATTCGTCATTATAAGGAGAAAGGGAGTGGTATTAATGGATAGTTGTTGTTGTTTTTTTTTTAACCCAAATAAGACAACAGGAATTTTAGAGAGAAGGGTGAAGTAAATACACTTAATGTAAATATTCTGGGAAGGTTAATGCTTACATACATTCTCTGAAGGCTTCCAGTGAGAAAGACACTCCAGCAGTGTCCATGATAGTTCTGCTTCTGAATTGCAGCTCCTGATGATTTGCTTGCTACAAATCACCATGGATTATACAGGGACCCAAATCAGTGCTTGTTATTAAAATAAGTACATGCTTTGACTTTGCACCAGGAGAGACTGAACCATGTACTAACCCTTCTCCGTGGTGAAGGCCTTGCGCACTCTAGTCACTTACTGCACAATATATATGGAGCAATGCAACTGAGGGCACTGGTGTGAATAATATTCACTTTTCTAGCAGAGCTGTAATCGTGGAGATTTATGATTCCCCACTCTGTGGATGTCTTGGAGTATCCAATAAAAGCCATTCCACCACAGAATCCTGCAGTGTGCAAGAAGGAAAGAAGAAGATGGCAATAGAGGTACAGACAATGAAAAGAGTCTTAATGCCAAGCAATTCTAGACACTATACACTACACTATTATAGCAGTGCAATGATTAATTCACATTATAGTCTTATATAGTTAATTAATCAACGCAGTCTTTAAGGACTACAGTTTCTCATCTAATTGAAGAATATTTCTGAATTAAGGCAAATATAAATAAAGTAAGGATCATCTGGGCAATTACATAACTGCTGTCCATATCAATTTGTCTTCAAATTTAACTTAAAATGCACATTTGAAACCATTGCATTAAACTACAACAGAACACTGCATTCCTCCAACATCAGCTCGTCAAAGAATCGCACAGAGCACATGGTAGCAACCAAATAAACTTTCACTTTGAATAATGTTTTTGTTAAAATGCAAAAAAAAAAAAAAAAAAAAATCCCTCCTTAATGTGGTCTAAAGGCCTAATTGTGTAATGATTACACCATACAGTTTACATCATGACTGTCAGAGTCTATTAGTGTCCTTTTGCAAGGTAAGTCCTGAGCAAACTGCATACTTGGAAAGAATATGAGCTAGAAAACCTGCCATGGTTAACGGGCCACAACTAGAATTCCAAAAATGTAAACAAGATATCTGTTTTAATATCACATCGTATCACATTACTTAGCTGCAGGACACAGCCACTAAACACTATGAATAAAAACATCCATCCACCCATCTATCCATCTATCATGTTTTTTTTTTTTTTTGTTTTTTTTTAATACAAAACCAGCTTTTGTTGAACTAGTTTGGATTTTGCCTTGGTCTAGTTTTTGAAGTGAAAAAGAGGAGGGTTACTCTAATGGACATTAAAAGTTACAGGACCTCTCAGCATACTTCACTTCAAGTCTGACTGCACTCAGGAGTCCTGTAAAATGTCAAAGCATTTCTCACGGACACTCTCCATACCCTCACACATCATAAACACACTCTGTCACCCTGAGCCGCCGCATGTCCCTGAATAAACTATCCTGACATCCTCTCCCTCCCTCCCTCTCTCTCCCTCTCTCTCTCTCTCTAATGGGGGAGGTATAGAGATGGCTTTGCATAATATGCAAGTGTGTGTGAGAGTGTGTGTGTGTGTGTGCATCATGCTTTTATCAGCCCCACTTTTTGTCATAAATCAAAAGGATATAGTCTGACAAACAATCCAATATCCAAGGTTAAGAAAACATGCAGAAAATAAATCACCTCAGTGTCATGTTCAATTTTTATAACAGCATTAAGCTGCAATAACCATAACAAGGGCTAAATTGATATAAGAACATGACTGCGCTCCTGGCAGAGGAACCCACTCCTGCACAGAGTTCCCAAAAGAATCTGATGCAGTTCAGACCTTAAACATATCATATTCTCCTAATGTTTCACTGCTGCCACTATATTTTATGCTGTTTGTTACTCTTGTGTGACATGGATCACTCAGCCAGTAACAACCTCTGGTACAATTTGTGTGTAAACAATATTGTGTACCAGCAAGAGTTTCATTTGAACTAAATCATTTGAACTGCCAACACTTGAGCCTCTGACTTGGAACAAATGCTGTCTAGGACTTTTGCTGTTCTGGGACTCTGGGACTTCTGAACTCATTCAGCTGTACCTGAGCCATACAGTCATGTAGCTGATGTCAAATGCACATACACTCAACTTTGTTTGTAAATACTTACTACTAACGTTTGATTCATTTATATACATTATAACATGGACACTTTTTTTTTTTACACATTAAACTACACCGTTCACAAGCCTCTGACAAAAAAAAAATTCTCCAGCTGTATGTAAAGGCAAAACATTTTCAGTTCATATGGATATCAGAGAATTTGGCATGAGGATCATGTCTGAGCTTAGCTAAAATGCTACATTTTAGGTAAAAACAGTTTATATTATATTATATTATATCAATCATATAATATCATATCATATCATATCATCAATGCCTGAACTAAATCTCCCAGAACACACCACGGCCTACAAATATGGCCACCAAGGACTACATCACCCAATCTTCTCATTTAATGCCACACTCCACACACTAACGCTTTACAAAGTTTCAGCTCAGCTCTGTGTTTTTAAAGCATCTGACATACCAAGCCTTTGTATCAGTGTTCTCGTTCATGGTTTTTGGTCTGGTCTGTTTCCCTGAATTTGTGATTTTTGCCTTTGCCTCTGATATCCTGTTTGTGAATCACCTGACCTACTAGTGTTTTCCGAATTTGTTTGTAGTTTGCCAACTTTAACAAAAGCATTACCCGCACCTGTAGCCGTCTTTGCTGCCTCACACTAACATTAATTAACGCTACTATACCACCACTAACTGTATAACTGTGTACTTCTATAAATGATGGGAAATATATTGCGTGGTTTCATTTAAAATTGATTTTTAGATTAATTGATAAATTGATTAGCAGCTTACATCTACTCTTATTACTATACTATTATACTATTTAATTCTGATTATACAGTACGATTTCATAAAACTTTTTCACGTGGGAAAAAAGTTTTTTTTAGAATTATTTTTTAGTACCAAGTGTATGTGTGTGTTTGTGTGTTTTGGGACATGTTTTCTCAATGAATCTTCTATAAATTGTAGTTAGGGCTATTTTGGGTGATTTTGAGGACACTACCTGTCTAGTGTATAATGTAAGTTTCAGTTAAATCTTAAAGCAACTACTGTATATCCATCAATCCATTTTCCATACCATTTATCCTACACAGGGTCGCGGGAGAGCCTGCAGCCTATCCAAGGGAACTCGGGGCACAAGGTAGGGGACACAAAAAAACAAAACAAAAAAGGACTACTTCACTGTTTATGTATTGGACTGTACTAATGTATTACAGGAGTGCTGAAGATAGAAGATTCTAGATAATTTTCTATAGAAATAAACTAACAAACAAGTGAACAAACAAACAAAGCAATTAAATGTCATTTAAGAAGATATTTCATATAATAATATGATAATATATTCTACAAGCCATACTACATTATAATACACAGCTGTAAAAGAATGAAATAATGCATTACTGCAATATGCATATGTAAATACATTGATTAATCCTATTTCAAATTCTGACAGACTTCCCTAATACACAGCCATAAAAAAAAAAAAAAATTTTTTAAAAAAGACACGCAGACACACATACTCGTACACCAAGTGAAAAAACGGCAGTATCTGGCCAGCTTGCTTCTCACCCTGAGCAGACACAAACATTTATAACCTTAAAAATGACTTCTGGGTAGCAGGTATCCAATTATTCGTTACCCAGGAAGCTGTGCTAAATGGAGAGGCTCGATGATTTACTTGCAACCTCTCCTTTTATTAAAACACTTTGTCTTATTGTTTTATTGATTTACAATCTGTCCTACTTTTTTGGCATCTGAAAACAATCAAGCAGCAGAGCAGCAGAATGTTTGGACATTAATCGTTAAAAGACAGTGTTTTATTCCTGGCCAGGGGTTTGCCTCACCAGCTGCTATGCATTCTGGTAAAAGGGAATGATTTATGGCCTTGTCGCCAAAACGATGAGGCAGACTCATTAACATATCGACAGCACCCAAGATGGATCATCAGCATTGATTATTTCATGGCCTGTTGATGCCCATTTGTTAAAAAGAGTGGAGAAAAGAGGGAGGGGAACAAGAAAAAGGGGGAAAGAAGGTGTAGGTGGCAGGAGAGAGAGAAAGCTAAACAGACTGCTCAGGGTTTTATAAGTGGATCATGAGCACATTACCTCACAAAGACTGATGTTCACACCCAACATATCATCATGCTGTAACATACAGGCATCACTGACTGACAGCTATTAATCAAACTGTAGTGCTTTGTTGAGCCATAAATAAAAATAACAGATCTCAGTTGGCATGTCATGTGAAGTACCTTCTTCGTTTTCATAATAATATATTTCTAGGCAGGCAATAAAGCATCAAATCTATATTAGCCAAATGGATTGTGTGTGTGTGTGTTGTTGTTGTTGTTTTGTTGTTGTTTTTTACCATCTCAATATTATAGATGGTTATTGACAGAATTGTGGAATCAGATCAAATGGATAATATTTTGACTGCAAATATTAATGCATAGTTGCATTATACTTGATGAACTTAAAAAAAAAAAAGAAAAAAAATTTAATTGTTGCATGTACAAAAGTTTGGACACCCTACTGCCAAACCCCCTTTGGCAGATTTCACAGCTTGAAAAAGCTTTTTTGTAGCCAGCTAGGAGTCTATCTATTGTTGTTTAATGAATTTTCACCCATTCTTGCCGAATGCTTCAAGATTTAGAGTTATTCTTGGCCTGTCTTGCATGTTCTTGCACAGTTTTTCAATGATGTATAAGTCAGAGGACTGTGAGGGTCATTCTAAAAGCTTCAGCTTGTGTTTCTTGATGTAGTTCATGGTAGATTTTGAGGCATGTTTTGGATCATTGACCTATTGTTGAAGCCAATCTCTTTTCAACTTCAGTTTCTTCCCTCCCAGATTTTCCTGATATTTACTGAAATCCATTCTTCCATTTACCTGTGCCATGTTTCTTGTGCCACTGGCTGCCCCCCCTCCTGAAGCATAACAGATCTCCCTCATGCCTAATAGTTGGCAAGGTGTTCTTTTCATCAGATTTTGCTCCTTTTTTTCTCTAAACATACCTTTGCTGATTGTGGCCAAATAGGTGCATATTTACATCATCAGTCCACAATACCTTTTTCCAAAATGCCTCTGGATTATCTACATGTTGTTTTGCATACATCAGACGTTCACTTTTGTGAAGACATCGCCGATAAGGTTCGTTCTGATGACTCTTCCATGCAGGTCATGTTAGTGTAAGCAATGCTGAATAGTACAGTGGTGCTCCACCACTCCTGTGTCAGCCAAAAGTTCCTGCAGGACCTTGGTGTCATGTGAAGGTATTGCTTTCCCTTTTTTGTCAGCATATGGGCAGTTCTAGCTGAAAGTTGGTCTTGGTCTTTCAGATCATGCCTTCCACACGTCCCCTTTGCTGCCAATTCTTTAAGGCACTTAGGACGGCGAAAATTGTGAGCTGGGAGTGCCTTGATAGCCATCACCTGCTTTGTAGCCATCAATTAGCTTCATTTCAGATCCTCAGTCACTTAGAAGAGCCTATGATTGTTGGGTGTTAGCACAAGGTTTGAAGAGTCCAAGAATTTATTATACTTTGGAATTGTTAATACTAATGACAATTATTGACCTGAGTAATGAGCCCTAATGAGTCAGTAAACTAATTAAGTTCTGGGACTTTACAACTGGAAGAGTGTCCAAATTTTTTTTGTCATTTTTTTAAATTCATCAAATATTAATTAACTATGCGTTAAGACTTACAGATTTTTTTTTTAATATATTTTTTAATAATAGAGGTTGTTTACTTATGTACGTTTCACTTGAAAAATCAATAAAAGCAAAACTCTTGAGCTTGAGAGGATATATGTAAATAAGGCAAAAGTTATTTGGTGTTTTCGCGAGATTTCACAGCTAATCACACACAAGAATGGCTCGCTCTCTGCCTCCATCCCATCATTCATTTTTCATCTGCTCAATGCCCCCATCAACCTGCCTTGTCAAGGTCAACTCAAGGAATTGATCAGACATGTATGCACATACTCATACACACACAAAATTTATCAAATAGAACTGTTTAAGACTCAGGGTGAGATAAATCCTCTACCTCCTATAGATGGAGTGACATTAAGGTATGATGGTGTGATGGTAAGCTAGTACACTGATTTCTCCTTTGTGACAATGATAGAGTTCCCAGAGTGACAGTTAGCTAATTGATGGGCCAATCAGTCATTATTGAAAAGCAGGCACCACGCTACACCTCCTGATTGTCATTCCTTTGCCCGGCTGTCACGGTGTCTGGGAGTAGTAACCTTGCCGTGAGAGAGTGTCACACACCCTTCTAAATCACGGCCCGACAAGCACTTGACGCATATTGACCATCTAATCTTTAACGAGGAGCCAGAGAGCAACGGTCGGCTTTTTTAAGATCACCTTACATTTGTATCAATATTCCATCAGCCACATGCCGGATTGTCTTACTGCTCATTCTTTGAGACAAATTCTCCGATAGATGTCTGCTCCTGACGACGAGCAGAATAAAACGGCACTCCAGCTAAGTTCTTTGCTTCTGATTAAGTCAATGGACGGTATGAGGAGAAGTGGGTGAAAAAGGCTGCTGGCCTCTAAACGTCCTTGGTGGAGAGTGTGAAGCAGTGGGGGAGAAAGTGTGTGTGTGTGTGTGTGTGTGTCTGTGTGTGTGTGTGTGTGTGTGTGTGTGCGCGTGTGTGTGCGAGTGTGAGACAGAGGTCTGCCCTGCCCCTTGTACAGTATGGACGGGGACTTTAAATTGCTTCCGTCAGTGGTGCTGAGTAATGAGTGTGATTCTAATCGGAGTTCCTGAGGCCAGCAGCATTAGTCTTCATCTCCGAAGGGCCCTCTCCGCCACCCGTGACATCTAATGTAGAGCAGGTCCACCCGTAATGAGAATCCATTCTGCAGCCAAGCCACTGCCTACCCTCTACCCCATATCACACAGGAAGTCTTCGGTCGGGACAACAAGGTTACCGGCCCCCATCTTTGCCTCCAGCAGCCAATACATATTCAAGGGCTAGAAAATGGCTGGAGTCTCCCACTGCAATACAACCACACAGGCACAAAAGCCAATACAGTCGAGTGAATGAAGGGTAATTAGACTAAAGCATAGCTGTAGTGACAGTTTTAGTCTGAATTATGTCAGTTTTGTATTAGACAAAACGTATGATAGTTTTTGAGAGAATCTTAAGCATAAGATTTACACTCCTGTCTTTAAAATAAAAATTCAATCCTATGTAATCAATATACATCCTCACTTTTAAAAACAAATCTAAAATGCACTTGCACACAGCCACAGAACAATGCTCTGAGAGATTATGCAGTGGCCAAACCTGTACAGATGGAAAGAATCCTGAGTGAGCTATAATAGCAAGGAGTAAATTGCAGTGGGGCTTTGCGTGGCTGAATACTTTAGCAGGCCATTCTGTCTGTCCGTGTTTGCCTGGGTTAAACTCCCCCTTTGCCCTCATCCACTTCCTGGCTTTGTGCATCAATCAATCGGCGCATTTTGTCAGCACCAACTTCATCCCAGATCCTGCAATCAAGCCGAAAAGAGAGTTCACAGGTACAGAGCCGCAGAGCCTCCATTTGCATGTACAGGTCTCCTTCACCCCTTCTCATCCGAGCAACTTGGGAACCTGAGGCGTGTCTCCTTCTGCTGCATAGGCAGTCACTCCTCTGTCCTCTATCTACCTCACACACACACATACACACTAATACAGGCAGACACACACATCGTCTCTGACTAAAACATATAGACATGAACAGACGAAGACAGATGGGGAGCAAGGGAGAAAAGAAAGATAGGCAGTGAATGAGAGAGCGAGAAAGAAAGTGAGTGGTAGAAAGTAAAAAGGAGGGTGAGAAAAATGGAGGGTGGCATTTGGAGAGAGGGGGAGGGAGTGATGTTTACTGGATTTTCTGAAACAATTGGTGCTCAGGTCAGGCTGCGGCTCAATTTGTCTTTTCTTGCCCGCACATCAATAGAAATCACGGGGTGAAAATGTATCGCTAATTAAGGGCTCATCAGGCTCACGTCAGCTGTGCTTTAGACGAAGAGAAGAGGAACTCTGAGGGGACTTACAGCGCTCTGCACAAGCTCCTAGTGAGAAACACTGCTGAACGACTCATTCTTGCACACTGCTTACACACAAAGTGAAATACGAGGTTGAGTCAAGTGAAAAACATGTTGTTGTTTTGTTTTGATTTTTAATTTAGCATTGTTTAATGCAAATAGGTTTTAGGTTGCAACTACAAATTTAAGGTACCGATCTCTTATTTACATCACGTCTTTAAGGTTTTCATTTGACTCACCCTCGTACTTCAATTGCCCATTATATAAAGAGGTAATAAACTGTACATAAAAGCGTACTTCTAAAAGCACTCATAACACATTCTTGCAACAGTATTTCAACAAATTAGCTTTGAACGGTTCTAGGATTCACTGTGCTAATATACACGCTTTCACTGAGTGCTAATAAATTTCACATTATGGAGATTATTTACTTCTATTTACAGTGGTGTCCAAAAGGCTGAGACCACCTTGAAAATCCGGGATTTTTTATTTTTTTTCATTTGAAAGTGGACCTAACCAGAATGTTTTAGAATTTTTTAAAATTTGAAACAAAGAAAGGAAATATTTAACATCCCTTCAATTGAACCATGTTTTCAGACAACACTGGATTTGATATAAAATGGTTCATCAGGTTTGACAAACTCTTGGAGTCCATGGCGGCTCGAGTACACACTGTCATTAAAGCAAAAGTTGGACGCCAAATACTAAGAAATTCTGAAATTCATGTAAATATTTTTAAGATTCAACTTTTTATTCAAGTTGTTGCTGATGATATAATTTGTGATGAGTTTTTTTTTAAAATTAAATTATTATTAAATTAAATAGCAAAGAATTCAATATTTTCACTACAGGCCTCAGACTTTTGGAGCCTACTGTATGCATTTACTGTACTTCAACATTTAACTGAAATACAAATACAGGGATTCATATTTCAATTTCTCATAATTTTAATAAAGTTTACAGTTCAAATAAAAGGGTAAGAAACTACATGGTGTCCCAAAAGTCTCCATTCATAGAAGACTATGTTTGCCAGAACCACGCCGGTTGTGCCTTCGTCAGTGGATGTTCGTGGACGTCCGCTTCTCGGTTGGGCGCAACACTTCCAGTCTTTTTGAATTTGCTAATAAGTTTGGCAGCAGTGTCGTGTGTGATGTGCCTGCCATGTTTGCTGTTAAAGTCCATCACAACCTTGCGACAGCTTCCTGATCCAGCCATGAGAATGGTGGATGAAAATATGAACAATTTTGGAAGACATTTTCCTAAAAAGTTACATTTCCCCTATGTATGGAGACTTTTGGGACACCCTGTACTTAACCATGATCATAGTTTCAGTATAACATGAATGATGTCTGCACTGACAGTCACTCCAATTCAGATTTTCACCCTAAAATAACTTGGCAAACAGGAAAAGACATAATTACGGAGGCAAAACAGCGAGCAGGATTTCGAGCCTTGTTTAAAATGAAGGGAAAACAAATCCAACCTGCGCTTCATTCTGGGCCTGTTTGCATCCGACACTGCTAATTAGACAGCAACAAAATGTTATTAATAGGCTGGACATTACAGAATGAGCCTGTTATAAATGGGTCCTGTCAAACTCACATTCAGCCACCAAATGAGTATTCTCAGTTCACTGCCTGCATCTGAGCACTCCCCCATCCCTGCCGGATAACTAATGATTACTATTAACCATAGTGTTAGTGATGATGGCCAAGAAATCCACAGACAAAAAATAGAAATAAAAGTCTCACTCTTAAAAAAAAAAAAAAAAGAAGAAGAAGAAGAAGAAGAAGAAGAAGAAGCAAAACTAAATTCATCCCACAAAACAGCTTTTAAGCCTCCTGTGGTGACAAAAAAACAGACAGTTTGGCTCCAGCAGTGCCGTGTGAGAAGATCTTGTTTTCTACATAATTAACACTTATTTGTGCCTTTAAAAATGAAATTCTATTATAATTATCAGCATCCAGCAGCATTAATGCAGCCATTACATGCTTGCTGTTGGCGCTGCGGTGCCAGGAGCAATGTAATTCACAGATTACCTCCCTTCAAGGCTTTCAGATGAGCCGGGGCTTAAGTGACAAACCGCCCCAGCTCAGCCTTTTATTAGAACACAAAACAAATTCCTCATATTAATTAACTCTCATCTCCCAGCACACATCCAGTGGCCCCTCTCTGATATATTGGCTAAGTATCTGCTCTGATGCCTCACTCAGGCCTGTTCTCAAATAAAAAGCCCACTAATAAATGGGAGTCCTATTTACCCAGTCAGTTCCACTTTAGCAAATCCCTTAGCCCTGGAAAGCGGTTAAGTCTGCTCAGGAGAAATGTAAATACATAAGGACAGGAGGAGACAAGTCACTCTCCTTCAGAGGCAAGGCCCTATTAGGCCATATTTCCACATCTCGATTTCAACCGCTTCATCAGGACTGAGAGGAGCATCGTGCCCAGGAGGTGGAGGTGCTGCTTTTATGGGCAACGATTGGATTACATCGAGCCACTAACCAAACGCAACTGGCTTAGCATGAAATATTAAGCTGACAGAATGGGTTTGTTGCTGCGTCTCTGACAGTGGTGAGGGCATGATATTTCATAGATCTCTCTCTCTCTCTCTCTGTCCAAACAAGCAGATCCCAGACTGACACTAATGCAGCAGGCGCAGGTTGTGGTGAGGGTCGTTTGGAAGATATGACAGAAAACCAGCTCCATTTTGCTCCTCTCAGGTCTAAGTGTCAAAGTGTCCATGGCACAGATCACATATCCATATCCATTTGTCATATAAACAGAGCTGCTCAGATTATTCAGACTATCTTCATTATACCTAAGAAGTCTCATGAACCTTTAAAAAGTGCACGGTTGCAATTGTAGGGATATAATAATCAGCTGGCAGTGGCATTCTGCAACTCAGTAACAAATATCAATCCAAAACAGGCTGACAGCTCGACTGTTAAGATTGCCTGTTCCGACAAAATGGGCAAAACCCAGCAAAATAAAGCAAAAAGGAAAACCGATAAATTCAAACCTCATGTAGTGTGAAGAGCAAATATGAAGAAAGGCATCAAAATAATGAAAGATTGTTTATGTATTCTGGCATGAAATGGGCTGGGTGTTAGGAGGGAGCGGCGCGTGAGAGAAGGATGGACAGCACTGACAGCAGCGTATTCATCCTGCACGCCACAGCAGACGGCCCGCTAGTAGCGCTCGACAGAGCAATAAATCAAGGGCTCTCCATGCTGTACCTACAGCTTATTACATCCACCATGACAAATAAATAATAATCCCTGTCACGACAGGCCTTTGCTCAAGGATTGAGCCAGAAACCCTTTTGCTCATCACTCCTGATCTTAAGTGAAAACACTAGAACAAGGGAATTGAAGGCCATGCTTTACTGAGCTTATGAAACTTGCTGAGGAGAAAAAAAAAGGTTGACAGGAGAGAATAGAGTGTATGGAAAGAGAGAAAGAGAAAATGACACTGTCCAAGCCAGAGCAGTCGGTGTGAAAAGGAAATGACCCTGGCTGAGCTAGCTAGCTAGCCAAACACTGTGTGTGTATGTGTGTGTGTGAGAGAGAGAGACACAGAGAGAGAGAGAGAGAGAGAGAGAGAGAGACAGAGACAGAGAGAGAATGAGTACTACACAACCACTGTGGCCTATTCAACTGAATAGCACCCACGGGGACGGAGCTCAATCAAAAAGATTTCACCACTAAACATATACGGCAAAGCGAGAGCAAAACTTCATGCCCATTTTAGGAGCCTATCTGGTCTATAACGTCCACCAAAGCGACTAGTTCTCCTAATACCTATATAATACCCGGCAGTCTACTCACGCAAATCACAAAACACAACACTACTGTTGGCCAAATCTGATACAACACTTTACACGAAAGCAAAATTAAATACTTAATGAGTATACACCACATGTTTACGGAAAACACTAACTCTGACACTGAATATCAATTTGCCAATAAAGCAGCACATGTTTTTCTGCAACAATTACCGTCAAAAGCTGAGACTCCAGCCTCAAAATACACTGCATTGCTGAAAGTCTCAGCTATCTTCTACATAAATGATCCGCATGTCGTGTAAGGAATAAAACATGATTATAGGAAAATAATCCATGACGGTGTGATGTGATACAGCCCAACATTTCCGTGTAACAGCACGTCCTTAAGAGTTTTCTTTTATTTATCGTATACCACAGCAATTGCCAATGAGTATATTTTTTGTGTTGTAGCTCTTCTGTGGGATCGGACCAGACAGGCTAGCTTTCACTCCCCACGCGCATCAGTGAGCTTTGGGTACTCATGAGCCTGTCACCGGTTCATCGGTTGTCCCTCCTTGGACCACTTTTGGTAAGTACTAACCACTGCATACCAAGAACACCCCACAAGACCTGCCATTTTGGAGATGTTCTGACCCAGTCATCTAGCCATTACAATTTGGCCTTTGTCAAAGTCGATCAGATCCTTACGCTTGCCCTATTTCCAACACATCAACTTCAAGAACCGACTGTTCACTTGCTGCTTAATATATCCCACCCCTTGACAGGTGTCAATGTAACAAGATAATCAATGCTATTCAATTAACTTCTCAGTGGTTTTAATGTTATGGTTGATCAGTGTATATTGTAACAGCTTGAAACAGTCATTCCCTCACCAGCCTCTCTTTGTCTCTGACTCATTACGTTAATAAGTATTAATAACGTATTAATACGTTAATACCATGTCATATTACCAAAAAACAGCAAAGCCCTCCGTCCTGGAGACTTGACTGTTACAAAACGCTGACCCTAGAGACGCCTTTCAAAAATGATAAATAAACATCTCCTCACAGAAAACTTCACCATATCGATGATATACACACCTTTTTTTAATCTGTTTATGTCAAGCGTCCACCACACATGACCCTGTGTAAATTGTTACTATAGAAACAATAATGTATAGGACGAGTGCATTAACATAATCCTTTGCTAGGAACTAGTCAGATCCATGCTGTTATAGAAAACACCTGACCAATCAAATCCGAGAATTCATCATGGAATGTGGCTTAGGTGGTATACCAGCAGAACTCAAAGCACGCTATTGTTTCTGAATTTTTATCGCTCTTTTTAAACAACCGACATTTAATATCAAAATCTACACCCCACATAACTTACTGTATCTCCACATCTAATTCAGTCTCCTGAAGTACAGCACTGCACATTGACATTTGTGTATGACTGAAAGTTTTACAAGAGAAATAAAGTGCTGATTAAAGAGAGGGCTCTGAAAGGTTAGGGAATGGTAAATGGAGCTTCCATCTTGCTGCTAATAGGATGGAAGCTGTTAGACAGGAGGAGATGCTGATCAGGACGGCTGCATGGATCCTTCAGTCCCTGCACGGATATTAATCACAGAATCACTAAGGCATGCTTAATTGCGAGTTGTACATCACAGTGAAATTCAGGCGCGAAGAAGCAGGAAACTCATTATTCCCACGTTTAGATGTGGGATGCTTCACGTTTGATCCCTCCTGTACACTTGGGATTGTACTCAACCTGACAGCGAAAAATTGACGATGCCGTAACCCACTAATTAATATGACGATTACTATTACACTGAGTATTGTAGCTCCGTTAGCTATTCTAAAATGTCCATTAATGCCCAGAAACAACAATCTTGCCTTGTTAAGTACGGTATACTCTTCTTCCACACCTGCTTTAATGTTCAGTCATTATAGCAGCACAGATCTGTGGGAGCCCCTGAAAACCATGAGACAGAGCCCCTGCCACAAAGACGTCATGTAGAAACATTGAAACACAGAAATGAATCATGTCTATGGAGTGCACACTGAGAGAACTACACACACAATAATAAACTCTTTGTCCTTGAAATACAAAAATACAGAATGGTCTATTCGAGCAAGATCGTTTAAAAGAGATTTCATAGTTTCCATAGCTTCGAAGTTAGTGCACATTTGTGTAACTGCCAGTTTATCTTGCATTGGAGTTGAATATAAAAGTAATCGAGCAATCACTAAATGTATGGCAGTAATTGGATTTTGTAGCACAGATGGTATAGCGGGATGATTCCCACTTATGTTCATATACTTAAAGTCCCCATGAAATCAAAAATGAAGTTTTGTGGCTTTTTGTATGAAAATGTTAGCCTTAAGGTTATCTATAAGCTAGTGTGCTCCATAACAATGACAAAATTCGCATTTGGAAGACATATGCATTCAAAATTTACTGTCTCTCTCTACCACCAATACAGATCAACAATTTTGATGACATCATTCTGCACCTCAGCTTCTCATCAGATTTTCTGTCCAATCTCTCTAGAAGCTGAAGTGTCCCGCCCCCAACATTATAAAAATCACCTTGCCGAAGTTGCCGTTGTTGGGCGAGAGAAATCATATCAGCAAGCATGGGTTGTAAATGTGTCTTTGGCTGTTCGAACAAGCGTCTTTTTATTCAGTTTTCCAACTGTAAGTTGGTTAAGAAGGAAAAGGCTTGAATTAATTCACTTTGAAGAAGGAGGTATTTGTGCCAGCTCATGGCTTTGTGTCAAGCTAAAAGGGGGAGGGGCCACTCGATATGTCTTGTCCTGACTTCCCGTTTCAGTGGAAATTACGTCAACACATCGAATAACACTGCACTTCATGGGGACTTTAATATCAAAAAGTTATACTACAGGTAGCTAATTAAAGACAATAGATAATCTTATCATTAGTCCACAATAACAAAATATATCCTTGCCAAGTGGCACAACCTATACTGTAGCATTAACAAGGTTCCCGGTTCGATCTGGTCATCCAGTTACTGTCTATGTGTTTTTGTGCATGTTCTCCCTGTTTCTGTAGGGCTTACTCACAGTTCTCCAGTTTCCTCCAACCTCCCAAGAACATGCCAGTAGATGAACTGGTGACTTTAAATTGCTCCTAGGTGTGAATGAGCACCTAGCTTTACTTTGATTTCTGTTTCAATGTTAAGAAGGTGACTAAATTACCATATTGCTAGAGACAGATAGATAGATAAGTATTGGTCAGATTATGAGATGAATTCAAATTCATGCACACAGAAAACAGTGAGCTGCAATAGAAGGATAGAATGGAACTGCTGCGTATTTATCAAGTCAAGTCATATGTTTTCAGAATACAGAGTGTATACACGTAAACAATGAAATTGCTACAGTATCGTGCTCCTACAGCTAAATTATATCAATAAATGATATGCAGCACACCAATAGTCACAACGCTCACTGCACATGTTATTCAGGACTGAAAAAAAACACGGCACAAAGCATATGAATGTAAATAGAGAATGAAAAGCAATGAAAGCAAAAAAACTCCTGCTCGTGGCATCTTCCTGACCCCGGTTTCACAGCCTTGCATCGTTTCCTATGAGTAAGAGTGAAAATATTTGTACTGCTGCCAGAGACTTGGCCATGGCAGCATGTGGTCAAGATTTCCATGCCTGTGTAAAACAGATATAACGCCTGAAGACTGTCCGATTCCAGAGTAGCACAGCACCTGAGGCCCTAAAACATTTGACCTCTGGAGGGCAGCCACTGGGCCTGAACATATGAGAAGAGAGGTTTATTTACTGTGCACAGTCATCTGCGCACACTTTCTCACAACCACACTCACACATAGAGCAAATGCACAAAAAATGACCACGAAGGAGTCAAAGTGCATTTAGAGTTCACCAGGCAGGAGGGGGTTATGGGTGAGAGAAAGGTGAAATAAAGTCAACAGAGAAGAAAAGGAGAAAGACAGAACTTCCTTCACCTTTCGTTTCACTGCATTAGGGGAGATGCAATCGAGTAAGAGGATGATTTAGCTGCCGAATTCAGCTGAATATTCACCTAGCCCATGGTAGATGACATTAATTTGTACGTGTTGGAGTTTTGAGATGACATGTTGTGTGAGAGTGTGTGATAGTGTGTGTGTGTGTGTGTGTTTGGTGGGGGGTATGGTAAGGAGAGACGCACAGGGACACACTGGAGAAGGTCAACCTCAGTACAGGGGAGTGGCTGGCCACATCAATCATCTCAATTTAGGCACTTTTATTAGTATGCAACCACAATCTTCTTGCTGTAGGTCAAACAACAAAGCCGTGCTACTGTGATAAACCTCCTGCAGTCAGAAAAACAGAAATACACCTAATCAAGATGGGGTTTTTTTGTGTCGTGAACATAGCAGTTCAACTAGTGACAAAAATATTAAGAGTTTATGCAACTGGATAAACCGCTGCACTAAGACTAGGAGTTTTGTGAGCACAATATGAAAGAAAGCAGAATTGTTTAATGGTGATACTGAGGTTTGACATCTCACAGATTATCCAAAAGATAGATATAGACAACAGACTTGGACATAGACATCAGGCGAAACCTGCAGGTTGAAGTTCCATAAACGCTGCCCAAAAAGGTTAAGAAAGGAACTACATGTTCTCCTCCAGAGTATATAATGCAATTTTAGTGGGGAAAAAAAAGAACATGAACCAAACTCATGCCAGCTCTTTATTCATCTCAGGACTCCAAAATGATGCTTATCATCTCTCTAAAAAATATGCACTCAGTGCCCCTGTCAGGCCCATAGGCTGGAAGAATGAAGAATGCAGTGGTATTGAGTTGCTGGCACACACACAGGCTGTTTCTAAATGCACATTTTTTCCAGGTCAGGAACTATGGAGAATGAAACTCACTCAAACCAGCTTAATTCAGTAGATGCAGGTATGTAGTAGGAAAATGTAGAAGCCAAGGTCTTCAATTTAGGCATTAAGCATTGTTTATGTGTTTAAGAACAAACCAAAAGACAAATTTAGAATAGTGACTCCAACGGTATTATATCTGTAATCAGTGTAAGCCAAAGCAGTTTCAGGCCCAGACGACTTTTCGAGATGACATGCCATAAATCCGCAACTTGTACACTTCGAATAGCACTCTGTAACGGATCGCATCATTTAAAGACACCGTGCCTGCTATCTGTTCATTTTCACTTGTGGGTTTTCTGTTTAATGTATGCGACAGGACCTTAATCATCCACTTTTAATTAGGACATCCACTTAGCACCTGGAGAGCCAAAAGCCTTCAAAAAGGACAGTCAAAAGAAATATCTCCCCACTGTGTTATTAACAGAAATACATCTGCCTCGCACTACAATGTGTAATTAACAGGGTTCTAACAGGCCATAAAACCTTCATTAGCACATACACTGCTAACACACTGCCACGGCACCAAGCAAGACCAAAATTTCACACAAACCAGTGAGGCTGTTGGGATCCTACAAATGTAAACAGCATTCTATAGGGCCTCCGGGCTGTCAAGGAGGAAGCTGATTTCAACATCTGATTAGAAACGGAGCTGTATTGGATAAGCTGGACTAATATTTGTGAGAGACAGAGATATATCACTGTCCTGTACTGGAGCAGATGCTAGCACAGTGCTCTTTAAGTGTTCCAGATAAATCTGTGTGGTCAACAGGACTGCCTGATGTATGCAGGCTTCTCTTCAGGAATCAGCCACCCAGATCCTTCGTCATGTTTTAATTTGTATTTGCAATGTTTTCACCAACACTGTTTACACTCTAAGAGGACTTATTTCTAGAGGCCTGCGCAGCTTGCCAGCAAAGTGTGGGTTTTTTTTTTTGTTTGTTTGTTTGTTTTGTTTTGTTTTTATGCCTGTGCTTTTCGAACACAATACACCTCTGCTTGGAGACAAACATGGCAATGAAAACCCCTCTCAATAAGTTGCAGTTATAATGGAGCCACTGTTGTAAAACCATCCACTTACAAAGTTTGGCAGGCAGTAGATCATTCAGTGGTAAACAGCATGCTTTATCAGATCATAAAATCAGCTTGTAAGCTTTTAGGGTTTTTTTTTTTTTTTTTTTCCCTCAGCTCAGTTTTTCAGCTCGCTAAGGAGGAAAAAAAAACAGTCCTCTAGAGAAAGAGATGAAACGAAATTCACAAATACAGCAAATGGATGAATGAAAATAAAACTTAGTTTAAGAATATAAATAAATGTGCGAGTAAGTATATGTATATGTATATTTTCCTTCAGGCGTAAAATCTCCTGCCATTTTCTGCATACTGAAAAACAGCACTAAACTGTACCATTCCTTGTCGCTGGGGTTATTATTACAGTACAAATGTAACACTTTTTGTTATGTGTTTAAAAATGATTTGAGGTACATAACTGGAGCATAATTCACCTTTCTAGGTAAAAGATACATATTAAAGGTACACTCTGCACGTAACCAGGTTAAAGATACATATTAAAAGGTGCAAAAGATAAGGGTACCACCCCTTATCCCTAAGGGTACTGTTTAGTACCCCTTCTTCTTGGATTTTTCGATGGATTTACGTATAAAGCAGTAGAGTATATTAACATCTAAGGAAGCCCTCTACTTTAGAAAGATGCCAACACTTCTATACAAGGCATAATTAAGACCCCTATGGTTCTGTTCTCTATTCCTCAGACAGTCCTTTCAGAGCAGGATGTAGTCACAAAAAGTCGAGTTGCTCTGCCTGGAGTGGTGTCCCTGATAAACACACTTCTCCCTACAGTAGGAGGGGTCAGGAGTTCAAACCCCAGGTTTTGAACAGTTAAGGCTGGGATGTGAACTCCTGACCTCGGCAATTCAGAGGGTGGGGGAGGGTTCAGCACTTCAATGCCTAGCTGCCTAGATTTACAACTGCATGCTGACTCCATGCAAGCACAGCAGAAAGCACCTGATAGCATCTCCTTTAGGGAGGAGGAGTCGCTGCGCTCCCTTTGTACTTTCAGTCACAGCCAGGCCTGCACCATAAATCATGTTAATTAGTTGACTGATAAAATAAATCTTAAAGAGTCAGGCGAGATCCTGTTTCCCGCACTGTTTTAGGCCATGCTGCGTTATTTGTCATCTGCGAGTCACTGTTTAATCTAGCCATTTGTAGCAGGAGGTTTTTTCAGAGGGGTCTGGACGAGCCAGAGGGATGTAGAGAGGCCGATACAGGTAGCTTTAGCTCATCCATCTTCCCCTGGGTGGTCTACGCCGGCTCGAGCCCAAACACAGGCCTGATCAGCAGGGCGCTGGTTTCACATGCAGATGCTCTACTTAGTTAACACAAAATGCTATAATGAGTCCTTAATTTACAAGTTGCCCTAACTTTAAAAATCATCATTAACCCGATGCCAAATGCAATTTAGCTTTCTGTGCGCATTAAAATTGAGTGTAAATGCGGAGAACTCTAAAAATCGTAAAGTCTTTTTAAAGAGATTGTAAATTCTATGTCGGAGTAGTTGTACAAAACAGAAATGGAAACAACAGCACAAGACATTTGTAAAAAAGGTATTAAAAAGCAAATAAATCTGCCTACAAATACTGACATGTGCGAAACCTGTGATTTTCATTTTGGTTTTATGACAGCACTATTTTCTGCGCATACTTCTGAAGTTTTTGAGGAGATATGAAATGTGCCTCAGTTCCAGTGGCATGTGCCAAAGACTTAAAAAGGTCGTCCACGCACCAAAATACTCCTTACGAAAGTACACTGTTTCATCAGTAATTATGGCTTTTTCGCTAGAGTGTTTTGTGTTTTGCTTTGCTTGTTCCGTCTCGGAGGCTTACAACCCTTTATTATCCATGGTTTGACTCCCTTCTCACCAAAGCAAATTATACAGGGGAGTGACAGCTTTCAGAGGAGAGTAGCGGTGGCGTCCTCTTCCCTTAAGTGTGCCTGTAAATCACAGGGACACAGCTTTGCCTTCTAACCTCTCCCCTGCTGACCCTGCAGAAAACCCTGCAGAAATTATTATTATTATTGGGCTTTTCACGATATCCATGGTATCATATCTATATTTCACGGTATTCATAATATCAGTATTACTCCCAGTAGTATTAGTCATAGTAGTAGTAATAATATCAGTAGTACTAGGAGTACTAATAGTACTAGAATAGTAGTAGTAGGTGGAGGAGTAATAATAATAATAATAATAATAATAATAATAGAAGAAGAAGAAGAGTTTTTGTAGTAGTAGTAGTAGTAGTAGTAGTAATAATAATAATAATAATAATATCAGTATTAATAGCACTAGTAATAGTAGTAGTAGCAGTAGTAGTAACAATATAACTAGAAACATTTCCAGTAGTAGTAATATTACTAGCAGTAGAAGTAGTAATAATATCACTAATAATAGTACTACTAGTAGTAGTAATAGTAGTAGTACTAATAATAATAAATCTTGCTATGTCAAGGCTGCTTTGTTTATTACAAATAGGAAGTGTCCATATTAAAGTTTACTTGAGTTGTGAAGAAAACTGAAAGCACTGATGAGGGTGACACAGGTTTTTACATTTTCCCCTGATGTCGGTATACATCTACGTGGACTAATTAGGTAAGCCGAGATGGACATAAACCTTATCACCATGATTTAAATCTAATATCTATACAGATTAGCGCCTTGTGCTAACTTGTGCTAACTCTATTGTGATAGAATGAACTGAAGTAAAACTTTGATGGTGGCAAACAAAGACCCTTTGTAAGTCAGACTGCATTGAGTAATGAATAGGCATGTGTGACTGCTCAGCCCAGCCTGTTTGGTTGCCTTTTAAGTAAACATTAAGCTGAAGACATCTACAAAGGACAGCAGGAGTCCACACTCTGAGGAAGGTCATTCCACCCAGAGATAAAGAAAGCGACAGCAGGAGATCCATGTAGGATGAAGATTGTGGCGCATCCTGTTCCCTTGTGTGATTTACTGACAGTCGTAAGCGATACAGAAGCTGCTTTTGTTTGATGAATAAGGAAAGGAAGCTGGTGCGTAGTAAGTTCACTTCATCAGTGGTGTGTTCCGGCCTGTTTCCACATTCTCGCAGGAGAGGATTATCATGATGAAGCCATCTCACACTACCTATTGATCGGAGCCTTTGCCTCGCTCAGTGAAAGAAAGTCATGTCAATAAAATCATCACTAAATGAATTCATTTTTCAATTGTGCTCTCCAAGATAATTAGGTTGTACATCATGGCTGGGCTTTGCCACTATATCATGAGTGAATTATGCAGCCCTCCAACACATCATCATCATCATCCATAGTTTGCTCTGAGCGGCGCACTAATAAACTGATGGGTACATAATTCTATTCCTGTTCCCCTGCCAGTGAAGCACAGAGTGAGCCAGTTGAATAACTCTTCTTTAAGCCCATTACTGGCTGTAGCACTAATATCACCATCTAATGGTGGATAATACACAATATTCGAGAGTTCAATGTGTACCGTGTTTGCAAATGTCTTTGTAAAGAGCTGTACTTAATCATGCATTTCACACTCTAGGGACCGAGCAAGAATAATCAGTAATAAGGCCACACCAAGCCTACATGTTCATTAGTAGATTACAAGATCACAATTTGCACAGCGAGAAAGACCTACTTTAGCACCATTCAGGAGGTAGAAAGTAGTATAAACTATACACTACACAGCTTATAAATTTTTATACGTACTTCAAGTTACATAGTGTATTGTTTATACAGTACTGTGCAAAAGTTTTAGGCACCCTATTTTTTTTAGTACAATCTTTGTTATAGATTTTTTATTTTATGACGTCAACATTATCAAGTCAGTACAAAAACATTTTAGATTCCCAAACATTAGTTTTCTAGCACAAAATTAAATGTTACAGAAAAATGTTTGTATGTCATTAAAGAAAGCAACATATTACGTAAGAGACACTTTTCAGACAAAAAACACAATGAAGGCTGCTGGGTTTTGCTGCAAAAATAAGAAGCGAGTGCGAAAGTCAAAGTCTCCAGAAGAACTGTGTCTGGTTCTGCAAGATGCTCAATAAAACTTACCAGCTCATTTCCTTATAAAACTGCACACATTGTACCGGAGACTACTATTTTTATTTTTTTGTCACACCAAATATTGACTTTGTTTCATTTATTACTGTTTACTGCTCTTTACGGTATTTTTTTTTTAAATGTAGAAATGTTTAATTTCATTATTTTGAAGGCATCTTTGCTCTACAGCATTTCTTTGCATGTGCCTAAAACTTTTGTACAGTACTGTATATATTTCTACCACAGAGCTGTTGGATTCTGGAATCTGATTGGTCAGAAGGTGTTGATTCATTTTCTATAACAGCAGCTACGACTGTAGTGCCAACTGTTATTCACATTTATATTAATGTTCTCGTTCTAATGCGTTATCGTTTCTATAGTAAAAGATCATTCACAGGTGCTTGTATAGCAGGCTCTCACATAATCTAAACCTAATAATATAATATGATGTCATTTAACAAACACAAATCTATAAGTGGTGACATGGTGAAGCTTGGATATATTTATTTAACATGTATGGAAGGAGTCTCCAGTTTCAGCACAGTGTAACAGTTATAGTTAAGGTGGTTCTGCTAAGTGGCCGTTCTGATGGAACGGCTTCTCTTCTATAGCTGCTTTTTAATGTAAGCAACAAATTGCTTGGCTTAGTGGTTAGCACATTTGCCTCGCATCTCTGGGGTTGCTGGATTGAATTGAACAATAATGTCACGAACATGAACATGAAAGTGAGCTCTTATTTTGGAGAGCAGATATATCTTTGCCTTAATAGAGTAATAATAGCATGTAAAATCTAAATGGGGAAAAAAAACTGTTTTGAGGGGTGAAACATGGCACACCATGCAATTTCATATAAAAGTTTTGGTTCTCATAATAAGATCTAAATAGATCCCATTAAGCAACATCCATTCTAGTGAAATCAACATAACCAGATGCATAATTCGGTTATACTTTCCGATACACAAGGGTTATTTATGGCTTAGGATTATAAAAGAAGCATATATAATTTATGACCTTCAATTATTGAAGTCGGCTACTTTCCATGAGCTTTCAGGTTCTTAAGGATCCACAGATGCACACATGCCAAAAATATGCAGCAACGCCACTTAGGCTGCTAAAGCAAGATTCAAGACTGATTTATGGACGTAAATTAAAAGGAATGAAAAATTTATGACTGCAATTTGTGGGCAGCCATAAAACTATTACAGAACTTTGGAGTCCTTTTGTCTCTAAGTGAGGCAAGATGATTTATGAAAACATAATAATTCTCTCCTTCAGAGATACAAGTCAAAGAAAGCATAATCAGGCAGAAAGCTAAGTGTTTTGTGGGCGTGTGATTTACTGACAATCACAATCAACAGTGCTGTTTAAACAGTCAACATCCAGTTTGCTCGCTTATGTGCTTGACTATTGCTTCTACTGTTGCTTCCAATGCTGAAGAGAAGTCTATCTGCCACTGGTAAATGATAGATTAAGCTTTCATTCAGCAGGGGGGAGGCTGGGTATGTCAGTTACCTGGTAGAAAAAAAGCTCTATTCATCAATCCAACACACACCTAGTTAAACAAGACCTGAAAGGCTGAAGGCCTACTGCATCAGAGTTTCTCACCGGGCTATATGCCTATACATCGCAGCCATGTGACGCGCATGAATCACTGTGCGCAATAAATGTCAGAGCGTCGCATCGGAAAGCATTTGTTTTGCCCAGAGCTACTTGACTGAGAGTTTCATTTGTAGCTCAAGAAGGGATGAAAAATGATGTGGCAATGTCTTTCAAGTATACAGATTAGAGGCTGAACACGCAGTTCCATAAAATACAATTAAATTATTAAAGATTTATTATGTTGACTTGTCTTATTATTCCAATTTCAAAGCGAGAAAACATCTCTCATTCTGTAAAATATAATTTTGTTTATGCGTTGTTTTCCTTAAGATATTCACCCATTTATCATACATAGTGAGCTGGCTTGCTACAAATGCTAAATAAATCCAATCAGCATGTCTTTGCAGCAGAGTGTAACACATTCGAGTGTCCTGTGACAAGTCGGGTTGGTGCTATTTTGTGTGCACACATGCATGCGACTCGTGTGGCAATGCGAGTCATTAATAAAGATATGCCCATGGCCGGCACCAGGCTGGGCTCTGGTATGTGTCTGTGAGGACCCGCTCTGTGCTGGGGAATGTGGGTAGCCCTCTCCTTGGCTCTGCTGCCGTTGATTGTGTATGATTAATGGTTTAAAGGAACAGGGAGAGAAAGGTCAACTTCTGGGTTGGAGTTGGAGCAGCTACATAGGGAGTAATTAAGACACTTGTGTAAGCATGATTAATAAGCCTGGGCTGACACTGTGTACTGTAAACAAGAGGCAACCAGATGGTTTGCCACATAATGCATTTCATGCCAAGCTGAAGGATCCTCTAAATGAAAGCATGCAGTATTGCACGCCCCTCTCTCCCCCCCACCCCCAGCACAAGCTTCCTCGAGTCACATCACCATACACTGCTTATTTGAGAAATGAGCCAGTGCAGGATTCCTGAAAACAGTTCCTAGAACAGATAGAAGAAGAAACGTCTACTAAAAGAGGTGTTCTAAGTAAGGAATAAACACAACAGGGTGTGCTGTTATAGGAAACTTATTTACGGTACACCTCAAAGTGTTTTATTTAAGTGTTTTATGTTTTATTCAATTTGCCAACCATTACATTTTTATTAATTAAACAATGGCAAGTCATATTTTTAATTCCTTTATAGTTCTGGATAGCACTCAAGTTTAACAGCTATAAACAGGCTCTCCTTTTCTCTCTCTCTCTTGAGATGAAACCAACAAACCGCAAAGACCTCCAATGACTTTCCCACAGGGGTGGGCGATATGACAAAAATAGACATTTCTACGATGCACGATATGTATCACGATATGTAGGGTTTTTTTTTTTTTTTGCTAAGAAGGTTACTTTTATATTTTTATATATTATCTACAAAAATAATTTACATTAAATAAAAAAATTCCATTTGATCATTTTACAGATTCAGTACAAGATATTAACAAGTCGGCTGCTACTAAACAGAGTTCATAAAAAGAATTTTTTGAAAAACATTATACCGCAGTGCTGTTGAATTCTCAAATCTGATTGGTCAGAAGGTGTTGATTAATTCTCAGCAGCTCTGACAGACAGCTACAAATGACAGTTTTATATTAATGAGCTCGTTTTCTGTTAGGAGACGTTTTTACATATTTAACATTGATGGAAGTTGATCCCATCATGTTTTATTCCTTATAAAAATGTTATAAAAATATATACTATGTGGACACCTGACCATCAGACCCATATGTGGTTCCTCCTCACACTGTTGGCACAAAGTTGGAAGCACACACTTGTCTAGAATGTCTCTGTATGCTGTAGCATTACAATTTCCCTTCACTGGAACTAAGGCGCCCAAACCTGTTCCAGCATAGCAGTGCCACTGTGCACAAAGCGAGCTCCATGAAGACATGGTTTGCTGAGGTTGGAGTGGAAGAACTTGAGTGGCCTGCACAGAGCCCTGACCTCAACCCCACTGAACACCTTTGGGATGAACTGGAACTCCAGGCCTCCTCACCTGACATCAGTGCCTGACCTCATTAATGCTCTTATGGCTAAATAGACAAATCCCCACAGCCATGCTCCAAAATCTAGTGGAAAGCCTTCCCAGAAGAGTGGAGGCTATTGTAACAGCAAAGGGAGACTAACTCTGGAATGGGATGTTCAACATGCACATATGGGTGTGATTACTCAGGTGTCCACAAAGTTTTGCTCATATAGTTTCATGATACCTATGATATGTCAGAAAATTGTGACCTAATTTATCCCGATATCAATATTACACCATCATATTCCCTAGCCCTGATTTCTCATGTTGTAAAACATAAAGTTGCATCTTTGTCTGTAAAAAGCGCTGACATTGGAGACTCCTATCAAAAATGCTAACTACATCTCTGACACAGTTAGACATGTTGTTAAATCTTTTTATGGGGTGCATCTACCATACAAGTCCCTCTGTACGATGTTACTATATATATACACGATAGCGTATTAGAACAAACCCTTTAATATAAAAGCTTGCAGATGTTGTCAGAATTATAGCAAATTTATCAACACCTTATGACCTTATTGGAATTGAGCACAACAGCGATGTGGTACAAATAAATGTAAGGAACAACGTACAGCCAGTGAGCAAGTCTTTAATGCAAAGTGAACCATATTGGTTTGAAATGTTTTTATTACTGGTTCCACACAATGACAGAACTGTAAAACAGTGAACTGAGTAGCAATTTTCCGTTTATGGAAAAATGAGAGAAGCTGAATGAAACTTCAGCTACTGTTAGTGAAATCATATGAGAGATACTGTATAAAATAGCATCAGGACATGGAGAGACATTTTTATGTGATTTCTGTTATTCATAAATGCCTCAATTGACCAAAAAGTATTTGTATTCCACAGTGGCATGTAATTGTGTTGTATGTTGTCAATAGATTGTATTTAATAATACAGTTTGTAGCGCAGAGACAAATAGATAGATAAATGGTCTCTGTGTCTATGTCTCTCTCCCGCTCTTTCCTACAGTCTTTTAACCATGTGATCAGCAATAGTGGGATTAGTTTGAGTATGTAGAGAAAGAGAGCGAGAGAAAGAGAGAGAGAGAGAGAGAGAGAGAGAGAGAGAGAAAGGGGGAGACAGGTGTCAAAACGCTCCAGCAAGCAAAGCTAACGACCGCTAATCAGCTCTGTTGTTCTTCTGCAATCCCCGTCCAATTCGCAAGTTTCATCCCACATGAAACACAATTACAGAGGGTTCTGAAGTTCAGCGTGCACTTACTCAGCCGTCTCTTCACGTAAAATCTGGCAGTTAGTAGAAAAACTTGGGAAAAACTGAAGAGAAATAATATCTCGAGAAGCATAAAGAGAATGAAGGAAAGATTTTTTTTTCTGCACTGCAGAGCTCCACATCTGTGTATATGTGCAACAGAACACAGTGATAAGTTTTTTCACACAGGACCATGGCTCAGAGGTCCATAACACAGGACTTAAAAACCCAGCCTGTAGAAATCTCACAGCTCCAGCCCAGCTGGAATAAAGTCTTACATAAACTTGAATAAGTTGAGTGGGGGAAAAAAAAGATGTACTTACTGAAGAAAAACAAAAATGTAAAAAAAAAAAAAAAAATGCGCAAATCATAAAGTCACAGATGCTGTAAAATCAGTGGCTAGCAAAATTTGAACATGTGTTAGCAGTTAGCATGATGAAGAGAGACTGAAAATAGATAGGAATAAAAGCACTGGAAAAATCTCATTAAAGCAATTAATACCCGAGCTTAAACTGTTCCACATTTTAATAATGCCCTGTTATTATAAGAAATACGATTACACAATCGCTCTCCCACCTAGCGTCTCTGGCTCAGAGTAGAGACCAGAGATTGAGATGAGAGTGAAGTCAGGCACTAGGTGAAGGAGAACAGCTAAGTGAAGTTATGCTGCTTTTGGCTTACCTCGGACAGTGGGAGGCTCGGATTTACGTCATATTCGACCTTCATGTGTTCGAGTGCGAAAAAAAACATGGACGTCTCAGCGTTCCTCTTTTGTTAGCAACAAGCTAGCCAGCTATCTGTGATGAGTGATGTATATGCACCTCTTCAAAACACTGAACTGTATAGTCAATGTTATAGATTTAACAAATAAATACGTCTGTGTGTTGATTGATCTAAAGCAAATACTTGTATATACAGTGAGGGAAAAAGTATTTGATCCCCTGTTTATTTTGTACATTTGCCCACTGACAAAGAAATGATCAGTCTATAATTTCAATGGTAGGTGTATTTTCATAAAAATCCAGAAAAACGCATTTCAAAAAAGTTATAAATTGATTTGCATTTTAATGAGTGAAATAAGTATTTGATCCCCTATCAATTAGCAAGATTTCTGGCTCCCAGGTGTCTTTTACACAGGTAACTAACTGAGATTAGGAGCACTCTCTTAAAGGCAGCTGGGACCATAGTCACCAAGAAAACAATTGGTAACACACTACGCCGTGAAGATTGAAATCCTGCCCCCTGCTCAAGAAAGCACATGTACAGGCCCGTCTGAAGTTTGCCAATGAACATCTGAATTATTCAAAGGAGAACTGGATGACAGTGTTGTGGTCAGATGAGACCAAAATCGAGCTCTTTGGCATCAACTCAACTCGCCGTGTTTGGAGGAGGAGGAATGCTGCCTATGACCCCAAGAACACCATCCCCACTGTCAAACATGGAGGTGGGAACATTATGCTTTGGGGGTGTTTTTCTGCTAAGGGGACAAGACAACTGCACCGCATCAAAGGGACGATGGACGGGGCCATGTACCATCAAATCTTGGGTGAGAACCTCCTTCCCTCAGCCAGGGCATTGAAAATGGGTCGTGGATGGGTATTCCAGCATGACAATGACCCAAAACACACAACCAAGGCAACAAAGGAGTGGCTCAAGAAGAAGCACATTAAGGTCCTGGAGTGGCCTAGCCAATCTCCAGACCTTAAACCCATAGAAAATCTGTGGAGGGAGCTGAAGGTTCGAGTTGCCAAACGTCGGCCTCGAGACCTTAATGACTTGGAGAGGATCTGCAAAGAGGAGTGGGACAAAATCCCTCCTGAGATGTGTGCAAACCTGGTGGCCAACTACAAGAAACGTCTGACCTCTGTGATTACCAGCAAGGGTTTTGCCACCAAGTACTAAGTCGAAGGGGTCAAATACTTATTTCACTCATTAAAATGCAAATCAATGTATAACTTTTTTGAAATGCGTTTTTCTGGATTTTTTTGTTGTTATTCTGTCTCTCACTGTTAAAATACACCTACCATTAAAATTATAGACTGATCATTTCTTTGTCAATGGGCAAACGTACAAAATCAGCAGGGGATCAAATAATTCTCAGCAAAACAAGCTCATATATGCTACTTTAACCACACTTTTACAGTTATAGGCCTGAGTGGCTATCGGTGCTGTTCTACTATAGTGAATGTCAAACATTTATGCAACATTTTGGACTGAAACTGCAGTACAGCAACAACAGTGGAAAACAGCGAGCGGTGTTAGCAACAAGCTAGCCAGCAGACAATAACAAGTAGCGTTAGCAACAAGCTAGCTGGCTAATCTTAGTGATAACTTTAATGTTTATGATTACCTTCTCAGTATGGTCAATGTTATGGATTTACCCAATCACTGTGTCTGTATATTAACTGAGCTAAAGCCAATACTGCTATAAACTAATTTAAAAGTAGAAAAGGAAGACTTTACACTGTTCACAGTGAGCACGGCCATGACGATTTGACGTCACTCCGTAAACAGAGAAAGAAGTGGTAGTTGAGAAGACTACACCAAGTTGAGGAGTTGAAATTGCATGCTGTGGGGACATTGTTGGTGCTTTTTACTGGTTGTAGGCAGGGAACTACAACTTCACCTCGAACGCAACATTAGTCCTCACATCCGACCCTAATATCCCAGCAGGCGTCACTGCAGAACAGGAGGCTAAGGGTTGCACACGACTCCCCTGACAAATGCTGCCATTGCACACACTCATACACACCCCTTCAACAAAGCCATCAAAATAACTACTTTTACATGTGTGTTCGGGATTCCTGCATACTCACAATGAATATAATCTGTTTCCAGTTCATGGAGGTATAAATTAGGAACAGGTGTTCTGTTCTGAGCTGGATATGTAGAGCTTATTAAAAGGTTCACCAGCTGGGGTTCATGTTAGAATGTGGTCTAATTTGGTCTGACATGCAGTACATTTTCAATTTCTCAAGTCTTTTTCATGTAATTAATTTCATAAATGTCAAAGTCATTATGGAATCACTCTTACCCTCATTCGTTTCAATTTTGTTGATTTGGTTGATTTGTTTAAATGATCTAACACGCAATTGTGTAAGATGCAAATTCAAGTGCCCCTGCTGCTGATGGTGGGGGTGTTAGTTAGTGCTGCCTGAAAGATGCCGCTTTTCAAACACACTAGCTTCACATCATGGCTGTAACTAGCTATTAGCTTGTCTTGGTAGATTCTGAAAATTTTGCTTTTTTTTTTTAACTTTTCACGTAGCCTATATCCAAGTGTCAAAATCATTATGGAAACATCCTTGTGGAAACATTTGTGGAGATAAAAAACACATTCCAAGACTCAATCAGCAGTGATGAACGGTTCTCAGACCTCTGAGCAGCCGAGGAGGAGACTTTTGGTTCGCCTACAGACTTAATCACTCATTATTTTAGCTTTCATGAGATGCTACGCTACCAAACTGTAACCTTCTGTTGATAGACATGGACATTATAAGCTAAAATCTGACAGCTATGATATAAATGTGTGATCATATGTGAGAACATATGATATAAATGTGAGTTGTCTTCGTTCTGCTTGTAGTATTGCTAGCCAAAAGGCAGCTTGTTAGTTCAGTAATGTTAGCTGGTTAGGCTATAGATTGGGCTACATGTTAGGCTACGAGCTCCTTAGTTGGTTATAAAACAAACACTTAAAGTCCCCATGAAATCAAAATTGAAGTTTTGTGGCTTTTAGTATCAATATATTAGCCTTAAGGTTATCTATAAGCTAGTGTGCTCCAAAACAATGACAAAATTCACACTTAGAAGATATACGCATTCAAAATGTACAGTCTCTCTCAACCACCAATACGGATCAACAATTTTGATGACATCATTCTGCACCTCAGCTTCTCAACAGATTTTCTGTCCAATCAAATGCTCTGTAGATTAAGGAGTTTCCTGCCCTCAACATTATAAAAATCACCTTGCTGTTTTTGAGTGAGAGAAATCATATCAGCAAGTATGGGTTGTAAATGTGGCTGTTTGAACGAGCACATTTTATTCAGTTTTCCAACTGTAAGTTGGTTAAGAAGGAAATGGCTTAAACTGTCAAGTTTGGCTTAGCCCGGGCTGTGAGGTAAGCTAAACGCCATTGGATATTTAAAAGGGGGGGGAGGAGCCACTCGATATGTCCCGCCCTGACTTCCTGTTTCAGTGGAAATTACGTCAACACATCGAATAACGAGGCGCTTTTCAAGGCACTTCATGGGGACTTTTATGTTAGTTTTATTTTAAGTTGTATTGTGTAAGGTTGCTCACTAAAGACATGATAAAACCATGATAAAGTTCATTATTAACTATTGTAATAATGATGGCACAGGATCAGTGAGTCGTTTTCATTAACCTAATTTCGGATGTCTTGTAAACCAAAAGAGCTACTCTCTTTCACTCACCTACTCACTCACTTTCAGTAACCGCTTTCTCATGATCAGGGTCGTGGTGGATCCGGAGCCTATCCTGGGAACACTGGGCATAAGGTGGGAACACACCCTAAATAGGTCACCAGACCATGCATAGACTATGCATGCACAACTAAGAACAATTTATTATAACCAATCCACCTACTGGAAGGAAACCAGAGAACAACTCTACCCACTGTGCCACTGTGCCAGCCCCCCAAAAATTTTTAAATTATACAGTATAACTGGAGTCAGAGCAGTTTATGGAATAAAGGAAGGATAACATAAGAGATCAGAAAACAGCAATTGATGTAATACACATTCGGCATTGTGATATATTAACTATGACACATTTCTTCAACGTGGACCTCTCAAAAATTTTGATCGTGGTTACGACCCTGCTTTACATTTATTGTAAGTGAGTTTACACGTCAAGCCAGTGCTGTTCCACACATCAGCAACACGCAACGGTGACAGCAAGCAAGGAGAGAGCAGGGCCTGGCTTTGTCTTCATGAAGGATGCTGGAAAAGAGAAAATAGTGTGACTACAATTGCTGGATAGGCTCCATATGGCTTGAAATCATAGTCTTCAAAAAAAAAAAAAAATTTGTGAAAAGGACCATGAAGAGAGACCTCAGTACAGAGTGCACAGCCCGTTCTTGAGTGCTTGTTAATGTGCAAAATCTAAAGGCTTGAACTGCAGCTTGAATGGCGTCATATTAAAGGGGTTGTGTGCATGTGTGATCTCCAATTCCCACTCAGACAAAGAAAAACTTGAGTTTCTTCTTGAATCTCTGGGCATTGTTGATTTCTGAGGAGGGAAAAACACTTAAAATGAGCATTTATCAAAAGTATAGCTCAAGGAGTGTTTGGAGGGCCATCACCCCGATGCTCCAGAGGATGATGAAAAACAGTGCACTTCCTAATACAAATTCCACAGAAAACGCTGGCTGAGTGGCTCAAACTGAAAAACTATTTGTCCTTTTGTCATGTCCAAGTTTCTTAAACTGCTGTCAGCTCAATTGCTCTGCTATAGCATTATTATTACTATTATTATTATTATTATTATTATTATTATTATTATTATTATTATTATTATTATTATGGGCTTGTCATCAGTGAAAACTACAGGAACAAAATGTTAGCCTTCTACCACTCATTGTCCATTGTACCTCTCATTTCTTACTTTGTCTCAGGGGTGTAACGCAATACCACTATCTGTATGTGTATTTGTTTAATGCTTCAAATATCTGTAGCTGTATCTGGATTTGAATTGGAAGTGTGCATGGCCTAAAACAGAAGGTTTTCAATTCTAACTCCTAGAACCTCAACAGTTCCACGACCTCAGCTACATCACTCAGGTTCATAATCAACCAGATGTTTTGTGGACCTTTCTGGCAAGCATTCAGTCTAATGTGACTGAATAAGCAAGCTAACTATCTTTCAAAACAACAATATCCTTCCAAACAAAAAATATTGCTTAGATTTGATAACAACAGCCACCTAACAATATTTCAGCTTTTGGGTTTGTTATGTTCCAGAAAAACCAAAAACGTTCGCAGGATAATCTACGATGAAGCCAAAACTGGGTCCTGTATAACGTCTGTATGTTTTTAGATTTTCATTTCATAATGATAAAGAATGAAGAAATACACTAAAAATGGAAAAAAAAAAATTCTGAAGACCCTAGCAGAGATATGCTGCCCTGCGCACAGCATGTGATCTGCATGGGCTATATGGAGCAGTGGCTCTATAGTGGTAAAGATGTTGGACTACTGATTGGAAGGTTGGGAGTTCAAATCCCAGCACTGCCAAGCTGCCACTGCTGGGCCCTTGAGCAAGCCCCTTAAACCTCAAATGTTCAGTTGTATAAATGAGATAAAATGCTGTAAATGTAGTGTTTAGGTCAGGATACTGGAGCAAACCACTGATGATAGACACTTAGAAAAAAAAAAGACCTGAATTGTGCTCCTTCTATTCTTATCTGTTTAGAGCACATTATAATTATAATAATTTAATTTATAATAATTAGTTACATTTATATAGAGCTTTTCTAGACACTCAAAGCACTTTACATAGTACAGGGGGAGAATATCCTCAACCACCACCAGTGTGTAGCATCCACCTGGATGATGCAACGCAGCCATAGTGCGCCAGAACGCCCACCACACACCAGCTATAGGTGGAGAGGAGAGGAGAGTGATGTAGCCAATTCAGAGATGGAGATTATTAGGGGGCCATGATAGACAAGGGCCCATGGGGCAATTTTGCCAGGACACGGGGATGATACCCCTACTCTTTACGAGAAGTGACCTGGGATTTTTAAAGACCACAGAGAGTCAGGACCTCGGTTTAACGTCTCATCCGAAAGACGGTGCTCTTTTTACAGCATAGTCTCCCCTATATTATCAGTTCATTCTGAATAATATATTCATATATGGTCACATCCACACTCTATACACATAAATGCTGAAAACGAGACATCTCAAATCATCCACACAAGCACGTTTCATCTAGTTTAACTTGCTTGTGAAAAGCACAAGTACACATTAGTATGACTTTGTATCATGTAGTAAAAGGATATTATATTACATATACTAAAGCTCATGGGGTAGTGACGTATGGTCCTTTTGCTGTTCTAGTAAACAGAGAATATTTGAATGATCAGCATCGTGGCTCATGTACTTCCAGCACTAAACAGCACTTTAGACTCAGTCTAGTGATCTCTCATGTTTGATTCATGCCTTAGCTCAGAGCTGAAGAGGACTCCATGATCCTGTTCGTATTTAACTAGTATTTAAGCATTTCCAGCCCACTAAACCTAAAAGCATGGAAAGAGAGAGAGAGAGAGAGAGAGAGAGAGAGAGAGAGAGAGAGAGAGAGAGAGAGAGAGAGAGAGAGATAGGAGCCAGTTTAATCACCATAATTTGTGGTTCGAATGACATTGTAATAATCATATGATTTATGAGCTCATTCCAATCTATTTTTATAGGTAATCAACCTTAAAAGTGTAGCAAGAGCGTTCAAGTCCAGGGAGTATTAATGCTGTCCTCTCGCAAATTATTCTTCAGTGTCATTTAGGCTTCTGTGTAATGATACCTTAAAAGTTCATCAGCATGAAAGGAGTTAGAAGTCAAGTAAAAGACTGTGGATGAATACGAGCAAGTACTTAACACTTGCTCCCCTCAGTGACACATTTTAATGCAAGTCAGTTCAAGTCAAGAGACAAATATGGTATATTGTCCTCAATCATATTACACACGTCTAACAATAAAACCATATCTTTTTAACATCGCCCTGCAGGAAGAGGACGTTAAATATCTGAAGAACTCACAAATTAGTTGGGTTTTTCTGACAAGGATACAGTACGTCCCTGTCTTTGATCCCAGCGACGCTTCAATCAACACCAGAAAAAGGTTCATCCAAAGGTCAGGTGGGCGAGTCATCCGATCGTCACATTCCACAATCAGCCATTTCACACACAACAACAAAACACGCAGCGCTCTTACACCTCTACACATCCAAACCAAATTATTCCCTTGAAATTTCACTAAGCAACATTTGTACAGCAAAGTAAATCATGTAGAGAAGCAGCTGCAGGGGACACAGTAACAAACTGAAGCACTGGGAAAAGTTCAGCACAATTTGCTTAAGATACGGTGCACAGATGCAAGTTTTGAAAGTATCCAGGGTATGCAAAAGCTATTATGTAATTTCCCTGACATAACTACGGAACACGTAATAGCCGGAAGATGGAATGATTGAAAAAAAATAAAACTCTCCCTCCTTATGTCAGAAATACCAGGTTATTAGAACGGTAAATGAAAAATCTTCAAACATCTACTCATATTCTAAATTGTTACAGTTCTCTTTGTCCTCTAGAACATTTAGAAGCATCATATATAGCATAATTCAAATGCAGTGTCCGTTATGG
Source organism: Cranoglanis bouderius (assembly GCA_023630585.1). Lineage (NCBI taxonomy): Eukaryota > Metazoa > Chordata > Actinopteri > Siluriformes > Cranoglanididae > Cranoglanis > Cranoglanis bouderius. The sequence goes on from CM042536.1 coordinate 21,862,475, forward strand.
TCTAATAAAAAAAGATCCAATTAATAGCGCATATCAATCTGTTGGCTCTGTCACAACATATTCCTCTTGATTCATTATAGCGCAGGTTCTAGTCCTGCCTGGCAGCCTGTGTAGCCCTGTAATTACACTTCTTCCTTTGACAACCTGCATGATTGTTTTCCTAACAGTATATTACTTCGTTAGTACTTTCCAACGCCGGTTATTTTTAAACTGTCACTTTCGCCAGACTCATCCTGATTTGCACTCGTCTGTTTATCATAACAATCATTAATAACTGTCAGTCCGTGCCATCAATATAACAAACTCATTTCTTCATTAGCATGGCCCAAGCATTTGTCTGTTCTGAGAGGCTGGGCATTTTCTACCAACAGGCCCAGCCAATTACTCCACTGAAATGGAATCACATTAATCAAAACTTAACAAGGTGGCAAATTTAAAGATATCAGATTGCAGAAGACAGCAGAACTAATATGTCACTGTCAGAGGTGCTATGTAGGTATATGGCAGACGCACTAAATATATCTGCTCTCACGGGCCACATGAATTTTGACATTTCATACGATCTGACAACTATCGAAGTGAGAGGCCTGAGAGGGCTCGGCAGAGTCTGCTTCTGATGACTCCTCCCCCACTCGGACATGGACAGAGACAGAGAGACACAGAGCAAGAGAGAGAGAGGGAGAGAGCGCTGTGAGAAAGGACAGGGAAGAAAATGTGGAGCGTGTCTTGGGGAGAGCCAGCAGGCGGCAGTTCATCATGTCTGCCTTCACAGAGACGTTTTCTTTCACACTTTAAATGATGATACTCATCAATCACGGGCTGACAGCTGCATCAAGCCAGCTGCAAACATGCAAAGCCCAGCAGTCTGAAACATGCTGACACCACTGATCGCTGCATAGAAAATAATCATTCAGCCCAGGCCGAATGCTGGATTTATTTTCCCCTCATATTAGAGCCTCCTTCTTCTTTCAGCCACTGTACAATAAATACCATCCGTTTCGCAGGAACAATGCTGCTACCCTGAGCTGGCACATGCAGAGTTAACGATTAGGCAGAAAGGAAAAAGTGGAGGTGACTAAACCTAATCAAGCAGGCCTGCAGGGCAATAGTGCTAACCTTACGTGGAGGGCTGGGGAGCTTAACCTCACTGTCATTATATCGACTTAACAGCTCGACTTTGGAAGGTCATTCCTAAGATACTGACTAGCATTTAGAAAGGAAGAAAGAAAGAAAGAAAGGATCAAACCCTTTTAGGTCAAAGCTAAAACAAAAGCATTATTTTAATGGGAAATTTCAATAAATGGCAAAGAGCAATTTCTTATTCATCTAAAATATTGACAAAGATGGTTCATGCAATACAACTCCCTATAATGCCACAAAAGCCATGAGAGGTCAGACCAAACAAACAGGAATGACTTGAAATATTATTGAGTATTTTTGTCACCCTCAATGACAGCTTCTGGATGCAAAAATGTGTTAAGCACCTAGCACCTCTCCCAGTGCTCAGCAGCAGTGTAGTCAATCCTACAAAACACAGCTTACAAAGAGCAATGAAGGCTATTAGCAGGAGAAGTTATTTATGCAGCACACACCCTCCGACACACAAACACACAGCCTCACATCGATGGATCCGACCATTCCTCTCTACGTCGTCTCTCCTTTACATTTTGCACGGCAGCGACTGCTCATTTTTTTAAGGAGGGGAGCTTATGGAGCAGATGGATGTGAATTCAAAGTTTCCTGATCTTTAGCAGAAGTTATGGAGGGTTATCTTTGGCTGTATATCTTTGGGCTGGCAGGCCTCCCCTGGCGATGAAGGATTAAGCACCGCAGCTGTCTCTCGGCCCGAATGATGCAGTGCAGCGCTCGCCGACACGACAGCATCACTTAATCTTAATGTCCGCTCCTCCAGCGCGGCCGCGCAGGACAAAGCCAATCAACATCACATGCCACGAGGATGGACCTACTGCTTGGCCCTGGAGTCTCTCACCCGCACCGACCGATTAATCAACTTCAGCCGGCCCAATCCCAGAGTTCACTTCTCTCACAGCACAGCTGAGCTTGCCACTGTGATGTATAGGACGGGGGGAGCTGCGTGGTCCAAAACACTTATCAGATTGCACATTATGCATGGTTGTGTATTGCTGAGAGAATGAGAGAGTGGGAGAGAAAGAAAAAAAGAGGGGAGGGGGCAGAGAAAAGAGGTATTGAATGCTTACACCTTATTTCTGTCACAGACCCCCTATTTGTTGTGTTTAAAAAGATATCTGACCACTAATGGCTAAAAAGCTTAAGATGGGCTTGGGGTTTGGAATAATGACTTGTGCTCACTTAGACAAATTACACACAGGGAGGTCCATTACAAGCATTTAAATTCAATAAGATACAAGGGTATTAAAGCAGACAACATTTCCCAAGATCCCTGAATACTAACTCCTTACTCTAAAAGCATTTAACAAGCACAAGACCAAATGCCTACATTCTTAATTGTACAAGTAAAGATCAGGTAAATGTTGTTTTTCTCAACTTGCATGAGCCCGAGACAACAGCGAAAGCACATCATTCTCGAAACAATTTCATAAAAATGAATACGGCCCATATTAAGTGTAAGTGATACAAAAGGTCGGAAAATATGTCCCTGAGAAAATGTAGGCAAATATCTTCATTTATTGGTGCGTCCCACAGAGGGCGTTTACATCACCACAGCTGATATGGAGCTTGTTGGAATATATTACTTTCATAAGTTACCTTCAAATGAAGACCGTACTATTACACTTCACAGTCGCCCATTTCAGCCAAGATTAAGAGCACCAAAGCATCCGCTGAGCTGGAACAATATGCAACATTAAAGAAACAAAAAAGCCTCCTGTCCCTTACGGAAGGTGTATCTGATTTAGTAGAAGCAATTTAAAGCTGGAAGAATTCAGTACTGCCTTTGAAGATGCTACATAATGTCAGCAAACAAGCTATAAACCACAGTAATAGTAGTTCATATTTCGACATAAGTTATTCTGAGCATTTCTAAACTCTAATGCAGGAGGCTGCACCGTTTTATCACCGCATCTACCTCAGCAACATTTTTCATCCTTTATTTGCAAGATATAATAAAACTGTCACTGTTTTCATGAGCCAGAGACCACATTTTCTTTCTTTAAAACAATTTAACTTCAATTGAATAAACTAGTATTACACAAACTGAATTTTGAGTCAGCTGAGTTATATAGGTTTATATCGGTTTCAAGAGTGTATCCATGTAACGCTTTAGAGAGGTGTACTTGGTTAACACAGGGTCCCGGACTTTTACCATTTTTTGTCCATACAATAAAAAGACTAAAGTTCCCATGTCCACACACCAGGAGAGATCCAACTTTTTTTTCAAAAACAATAGTCATCATTGGTAATCGGGCAAAACACCTCACATAGATTAGGGAAGAATTGGCACATCCAGCTTTGTAATAAAATGGAGTCTGTATTTGTTTGTGTCGTTTTAGGTACATGTAAATACCCCGTAAAACTTAAATACTAAAAAAAAATACTAAAGAAATTCAATAACAAATATTATCCATCCATTTTCCACAATCACACACACAATCACAAACACATTCACACTCTACGGACAATTTGGAAATGCCAATCAGCCTACAGCGCATGTCTTTGGACAGGGGAGGAAACCTTAGTACCCGGAGGAATCCCTTGAAGCACAGGGAGAACATGCAAACTCCACGCACACAGGGCAGAGGCGGGATTCGAACCCCCAACCCCAGAGGTAAGAGGCAAAAACTGGTGCATAAATTCTACGAGCTGATGTGTGGGACAAACTCTGTTACTTCCTGTTTGAAGACTGGCTACTGGATCAACTGAGTCATTTTATGTGACTGCATGTTACTTTACCAATAAATAATACATCTTGTATAAAATAATCCTCTATGTCTGCAAGAAAATGAATATAGGGACCTAATTATCCTCCATTTTGCACCTACACAAAACTTTTGTTTATTTGGGGGCATAACAAATAACATAAAATTATTTAGTGATTTACTTAATTATTTTACTGAATTTCTATTTAATATTTAAGATTAATTTGAATGTTATTTTTCTAAGCTACAATTCCTCATGCTACCCAATTCATTATTACTATATTATCATAATTACTTATTTATTTTATGGTTACATTCTTATAACTATTTTTAGGAATATTTATTCATAGAATTATATTTTTGTTTTCTCAATTTTCTGCTTTTTCCGTTATGATGCATTTTAATGGATGAAAGGTGCTACAGAATTAAAACTTAGTATTTTTAGTACTATTGTTGTTGTTATTATTATCATTGTTATTATTATTATTATTATAGATCAATGAATCTATACAATTGACCATCATCCACCATAGAGGCAGTTACTATTATTAGCAATCCATCAGACATAGCACTAATCATAATTAATGATTAAAGGAACTGTTCAATTTAACATTAAAACTGAATTGGATTGTGTACTCATGTTTATGTTGCTACGTCGTTATAATTCATCTTAGCATAAGCTCGTAACCTGTTGTGGGATCACAGATAAACTCTCACCGGGTGACGCAAAGTGAACAACGTGTGCATTATCCCTTACCTATACAACAAAGCAGCATATATGCTGAGATACCAGTTAATTATACACACCTACCTTGGAGCTATACCTACCGACCTACTTATTCTTATATCAGATACACGTACAATTCAGGTCACTTTTAGGCCATGCCTCAGCAGAAAATCTGAACTCGGGACCACCCATACTGTGGCCATGTGTACGCGTGTTGCTTTCCCATTGTATAACTCTACCCATGAAAGTACGAGGGGTTTCTCTGGAGGTTAAGCACTAGTAGTAATATACTCTTCATTTAAGATTTAAATAAACAATTTTGAAGTGAAACCAGGCATATCTCATTTGATGTTAAAATGTGTGTGACGCTGCTGTGTTACTCTCTCGTAGAGTGAGAGGCATGAGACACAGTGAGTCTGTTTTAATGGCAGTGCACCAATATGACAATGTTTTTACTCAGTGCTCCCCAACACAGCCAAATGTACCAATATTTTAATCTTTAGTGAAAATACAGATAGTTTTTGCACAAACCTCATGTTTAAACCTCAAACCCTAACTAGTAGATGGTGGCTTTTACTTGGATCAATGGGGGGAAATGTAAGATAAAGCTACATAGAGCCAAGAAAACATTACTGTGGGGAAATAAATCAAAATGAAATCGGAAACAATAAATTGCTGGTTAAAAGTACTGCTTAAATTGTTTACATTGTTGGCGTCTTAAATCCAACAAAAAAAGGACTTCATAAAAGACTGAGAAACCTTAGTAGACACTACACTAGTCTACTACTGAAGATTTTTGTGTTGGTAAGGAAGCTGTTCAGCCAGAGACATTAATCAAGACATCTGTGTGACTGTTTGATGAATCGATAGTCTGCACTATTCTTAGCTCCACCTAATATTGCCCATGAAGATTACTGAAATACGGTGGGGGGGGGGGGGGGGGGGGAGATTTGAATTAATTATTCAATTTCAATCATTCTGGGCAAGATAAAACTGTAATAAATAAGGAATACATCATAACGGGGTTTGCTGTTATGGGAAAATAATCAATGATAGAGCAATGTGATGCAGCCTGAAGTTCTTTTTCCAATAACAGCACATCCCAAAGTGTTTTATTCCTCTTACACCACAGCAAGTTGCCAATTTACTAAAGAACGTCATACTTTTAACTGTTTATAGCTAAATTTAGTGTCATGGAACAGCCACGTACGCTCCTGTTATAGTCCATCACCTGTTTCTCTTTTTTTTCTCACTCATGACGTTAATAAGACAAAAATGTTAAGGAAACATTACATAAAAAAAAGCTTCACCATACAAATGATCAAAAAGTTTTTAATCCTTTTATTATTATGTAGAGTATCTACTATACAGGCCTCTGTGAAAATAACCAATAATGCAATAAAACAATAAAGAAACAATAAAATTACTATAGAAACAATAACAACATTAGCACAAGCACATTCATTTGAGCACCTGTTTTGAATTTGAATTACAGCCAGCGCTACTGTCATCAAAATTCAATAACACCTTCTGACTAATCAGAATCGATCATTCGATAGTGCTGTGGTATAATAAATAATAACATAATAATAACAACTATTAATTATATTGTGATGTAATCATTTAATTTTAATTGACAATGTCACCGATTCACTTTTTATTGACAGCTTTCCATATAACAATATTACAAAATACGTGTTATTTGAGTTAAACGAATTACTTGTGTGGCTGCATATTACTTTTACAGAAACAGTTCAACTCATACATTAGTTAAACAGTATCTTAGCATGTACTTACCATAAATCACATCCAGTCACATACAGTATCTGCTTGCTTTAATGAGACTTTAAACAGCATTGAGTATTTGAGCATCATAATGGGCAGTGTGTATTGGCAGTGTGTTTTGGGAATAATGGGCTGAATGTATTTGAGCATCGCTTTCTAAAGCACATAAATAGAACCTTTGAACCTTTCAACCCTGGTCATAGAACTAAAATTAAACTGCAGATAAAATAGATAGAAAATAGATGTAAAGGTAAATAGAAAAAAATATCTCAAATCTCAAACAGAACCTAAATCAAAACCAAGAAAATGGGTATGGCTAATAAAATCAACAATAAGATCATTTATACTCAGGATAACACACACTACCATGTCAGTGTCATTGAGAATGGCCCATTAACAAAATAATATCTGTGGGTTCTGTAATGGGCTCTGTAGTGGGCTCTTTTCACTGTTGATAGGGGGTGAGTAACATATTGGCACAGCAACAGATAGTTCAGACTACAGTCAGTAATTGCATACCTATAAAGTGTGCCTATAGTATATGGAAGGGTTACCTGACAAACTGGCTCATGAGAATACCTACAATGTATGTGTGTCTAATAAACCAGTATCTCAGTATGTATTGATTTTTTTTTTCTCCACACTGATAATTTAGGAGGAGTCAGCCTCTATTCTAAAGTGACTTATTATTTAGAAAAGAGGATCTTAACATATTGCTCGTAACAGTACTATATGCTGCAACATTGTAGAGAGCAGAGATTTATTTCACACAGTTCATTCAATGTGATTCACAGGGCCTCCAGATCAGATACAGAACCCAAAACAAAACAATGACATGACACAGACAGAAAAGATCCAACTCTATCTATGCTGCATTCAACTAGAGGTTGTAGCTCATCATTTCCAACCTCAGACTAGGATAAAACAAAGAAAATGCTCTGAATTCCTAATCAGGAACTGGAGACAGTCTCCTCAACCCAGAGTTCAGTAAGTGCCAGCACTGCAACATGGTTGCTCAAAGCATCAACCATAAACAGAGTAGCACTTCTTACCTTTGAATGAGTTATACTATATTTGCTTTACAGCAATCAACATACAGACATATTCGCTTGTTAAATCTATAAAATTGACTACAGTTCGCTGTTTAAGGAGGTAAATATACATCACTCATCACAGTAAGCTGATAGGTGTCCACGGTTTTTTCCCCGCTTTCTAACTTAAATGCATGGAAGTCGAATATAACATAATTCCCAGTTCCGACTTGTACTAGCACTGTATTATACAATAAGAAGGCCAGTCATTGTTACATCACAAGAACTGAATTGCTGCAGCTCATTAGTAACTCTAAATATGTTGACCGCTTTGTGGTGTCAAAAAGTAGAGGTCAGTCAGAATAAACCTGGAGGCCAACACAGAAAATGAAGCCATAATTTTAAAAAATATATAGCACACAAAAAGATGCAGAAAAACATGCCCTACTGTTATAGACTGTCCAAAACACTTTCTTACCACCTCCTAAAAAAGACATGTCATCTCAGTAACCTCAGTGCCCCATATGGACTTGTTTCTACACCACCATTTGGCCAATTGCTCTGTCATTGCAGGTCCAAATGTCTCAAACCATATGTGGTGTACATGAAATATGCTCTGTTTCAGTCCAGTCTCGAGTGGAGTCCAAATCATAAAAGAATCAACATAATTGGCAATTACTGCTACCTAATCTGGCAGTAAAACAGAGAGAGGCCAAAAGGACAGGGACGGCAGAGAGAGGTAGAATATTAAGCCGGAGCAGCTGGCAGCACTGCCGTACACACATTCCCGGGCATATGGAGCCCGCACATTAAAGTACAGGGCTATGTTTTGCATACATAGTTTGCCTCTGGAGGTAACCTTGAGGCAGCGCACAGATAAAGCAGCATTCTAAGCCACAGCCTCTGAAATTAAACCACAAACGGACACCTGAAATCATGCAGATACAATATTGAAACAATGCAAATTCACTCCTTGGGAGCTAATCTAGGCAAAGAAGCACTTGTTTACCTTAAAGTACACTGGAGAACAACATGACCCATCACTGGGTCCTCAATGATTCCATGAAAATCATTCAAATGGTAATTGCCTGTAACCTACCAGTAAAATGCTGTATAAAAAATAAATAAAGAAAGAAATAAAAAGGGTCTTTCTCAAGGTCCCAAACATGGCAGTTTGGCAGTGCTGGGATATGAAAACACAACCTTCTAACCTTCTAAAGCCTTAACCAATGAGCCAGTACAAGTAGCTCAACTAGGTTGCATTGATTCATCCATCCATCCTGTACAGCTTATCCTACACAGGGTCACGGGGAGCCTGGAGCCTGTCCCAGGGAACTCAGGGAACAAGGCGGGGCACAATCGTACATACACTCACACCTATTCACACACTATGGACAATTTAGAGATGCCAGTCAGCACCATGTCTTTGGATTGGGGAGGAAACCAGAGTACCCGGAGGAAACCCCCAAAGCACAGGGAGAACATGCAAACTCCACACACACCGGGTGGAGGCAGGATTAGAACCCCCAACCCTGGAGGTGTGAGGCAAAGCCACCATGCCCCCCTGCACTGATTCAATGCAGTCTGTATAGTGAAGTGAATTCAGTGGTAGAAGTGGTTAAGCTCGGAATTACAGATCAGAAGGTTGCGTGTTCAAATCCCACCACTGCCAAACTGCCATGGTTGAGCCATAACGCTTGAGTGTTAACCTTCTGCTCAATTGTGCATTAATTGTAAGTTGCTTTCAGTTAAATGTGCAAACGTACTGGACTATGTGTTATTTTATACTATGTAAATTGTACAGTATTTGACTGGCAATCCTGCTGCCAATAAATTGCTGTAATATTTACAGACATTTTTTTTTTTTTTTTTTTTTTTTTTTTTTTTTACAGTGACTTCATTACAGCATGGGCCATTGCCATCATAATGCCAGCGCCTGCCTGCCTGTACCCGCACTAGCACACACATCATCACCAATCCACAGTGCATGATAAAGGCCTGTCACATCTACGGCATTATTAATTAACAGCGCCGCACTGTGAAATTCAATCATGCTGGACCTCACATATCTCCTTAACAGGTTATGCAAATTCCGCACTTCCAGTCCGCGAGTGCATATGAACTGCCAGGCTGAGATTCCCTTCACACTTATTACAGTAATAAGAACCTTCAGAGCCTGATAGCATCAAAGGAGAGAGAGAGAGAGAGAGAGAGAGAGAGAGAGAGAGAGAGAGAGAGAGAGAGAGAGAGAGAGAGACATAATGCCAGTTTAATTAGAATTAGATGTATGACTTAAGAAAAAGGGGTGAAATAAGTGAGACAGCAGTGGATCATGGAGAGAATAGAAGAAAAGAGGGGTGAGGGGATAGAATGAGCTCCTTCCACCACTAGAAAATTAATATTAAAAGGGATCATCTGCCTTTTTAATCACTGAAAGATTAGTATATAGCACACATGAATCATTACACATTTCATCATTCACTAAAGATAAACGTAGTGTGGAAAGAGCATTATACTCAAATCCCTTTACTTACTAATGGACTTCTAGGGAAAGATGATAATGCTTCTATGCTGTGAAACACGAAAGCAGGGTGTGTTTCTGGCCTTACTCTTTCAACACACACAAGCCTGAAAGTCAATTAATCGTTGGTCAGTTTAATTGTCAAAGTTGAGGACAAACATTATGGGCTGACTAAACGGTTTTATTATGGCACTATGAGAAAGGCCATGTTTTACTGCTGATAGGGAGCAACGTGACGCTAGGGCAATACATCATCGTAAATGTGCACTCACATGAAATCATATATGTGGACACCTAATGGCTCCAAAATCTCCCTCTGAAACACATGCATTTTTCATGCTGCTATAAAAGCATTGTCAGAGGTGCCGTGTCGGGCTGCAGACACTAATTGATCTGGCCCTTTAAGCGTGTGAAACAACAGAAGCCGTGCTACAAAACTGTCATCGCAGCCTCTTTCCCCTCTTAATGCAGCCATAAATCCACACACCATCTAGCAGTCAGATGTTTTCATTACCCCCATATCAGTTTTATGGAATTACTGACATCTGCATGATTCAGTAATTGTGTACCTCTATGAAGTTGCAGTGGCAATTTTGCTCTCTATATTCCAGATCAATTCTCAGTCCCTTGGGTTGGGCAGAGAGATGTGTTATTGGAAAACCGGGAGTGCTGATAGATTGCAATAGTTATCTGGTGACGGAGACGAACAGCTTAATCCGACCTAAATCAGCTCAGCTAGTGCAGGTTGTTTCATACAAAGATGCAAATTGTGTTGTCAAAATCAGTCATATTCGGTGCTGGTTGCCTAACAAGAGCCACTTCGGGCTTGCTGAGACAAGTGCTGATCTTGCCTGTATAAATCCTCTGGGGTGAGGATTCTCCACTCGGCAAAATAAAACACACCATTTCAAATCAGCCTTTACCTGTACACCTGCTGAATAAGGCATTTACCCTGTTTAGCCATTTATTATCTGCAATGCTCCAAATAAAGGTTGGTTAAGGACGGAAAAAAAAACAAACCTCATAAATTATTCAACTGCATGATATAACCAAACAGAAAATGAACACATACTAGTATCTTTTCCCTGTTGCTTTCTCAACAATTGGGCATAATGAAGTGAGAATGCAAAATGACTGGACTGCAGCTTTGTTCAATCTCATTAAAGTGGCTAGAAAGTAAATAAACACACCCCTCTCCCAGACCATGTGACTGCCCTGCACTAAAATCAATACAGCTCGGTTTGTGTTGGAAAAAAGCCCTACATCTTTATAATAACAGCGTGTTAAAGGCAGTAATAATTTCACTGTCTAAGCATGATGCATGAAGGGAAGATGGAGAGAGTGAATAGCACGCAGATGTAAGGTGGGTAGTGGGACTGGGCTTGATGGTGCTTTAGTATATGTGTCACTCTCAGTTTGGGAGGCACAAAGGGAGGCTCACAGGCACCAGGCTGCTATATATCTCTATTACATCCGATGGTCACTCTGCTGGCCAGTTGTTTATTCTCATTAGCCAAGACAATAGGAACGATCTGGGCCACACATCTACCCTCCTACTAGGTCTGTATGTGGGTAAGCATTCTCAGAATAAAATCTAATCAATGTACATCATCATTATCTATAAATAAACTGCACATAAGGACCACTACGGGTATTTTTATTTTTTGCTTTTTACCAGTAGTGAAGGAAATAGCAATGATGTTAAGTATTCTTTTATCTTCACATGCATAATCAATGTAACAACTTAGCCAACAATCCCATTTAAAGTTACTCAAGGTTACATTTAATATAATCATATTTACAAATGATTGGACTAATTATTAATTTAGAGCAGAATCAAGCCAATAAAAGTTTATGCATAATTTATTCCATTATCTGTAGGTAGTCTATAGAAGCATTAAAAAATCTGATTTAGTCCTGTTAACATTTTGGATAAGCACATTAAATGACTAAATTATGCACAGTTAGGAAAAGCATTTCAGGTTTATGTATAAAAAAATCATAATCTCTGTATTATCTCATGTCTTCTATGTCTCTTTTTCCTATTTAAACAAAATAATTCAGCTTAATAGCATGCAGCAGAGCACTTCTTCTCTTAAGGCTATGTTAGTAACACCCCCAGTCACTTTAAACACTCATTAATAAAAAAAAAAGTAATAATAATAATAAAAATAATAATAATAATAATAATAATAATAATAATAATAATAATAATGATGGACATTCACCTGGAAACCCACTACTTATAATCTAAAATCTATCACTTCTTTATATTTTACTCATTTCTTTCGCTTTAACATCATACACCATCATTACAATGTTTTATCTATTTTCCAATTTATAATTCCTGTCTGATATGAGTACGGAAAGAAAAGAAAGCATATGACAGCAAGGCAAGAGCATGAGGCCTTTCCTGGTGTGGGCTGTAAAGGGAAAAAAAGAGGAAAGCTTTTGATAGGCTGCTGCAGACAAGGCAGCCGAGAAAGAAGCTAATGGCCATGATTAATGACAAAGGGCCAGAGGAGAGCGGGGACACAGCCGCTACATACATCATCCCTCCCCATCAGTCAGAGCACCTCCCTGGACCCTCTCCCTCTCTCTCTACCTTATCTCTGCCCACTCCCGCACTCGCCACAATTGCCTCCCTCTCGCTCTTTCTCTCTCTCTCTCTCTCTCTCTCTCTCTCTCTCTCTCTCTCACACTTGCTTCACCTCTCTTTCTTCTCCCCCTTCTGAAAAGAAGAAAACAAGTGACAAAGAGGTGATAAGGTGAACAAGAAAATGGCGTGTAAAATAAGCAGATATCCCCCTCTCGGAGGGAGAGAGGATGAGAGGAAAACAGGCTGTGATGGCAATGTGATGGTGCTCTGATTTCACTCGATTTGACTCTTCCTCGGCTAAAGCCTCCATTCTCAAGGTCTTATCTGCCATATGGCTACCCTGTTTAGATGATTTATTAGGTGCAGAAAAGCACACTGATAAATTTTAGCTCGTTCCCGTTGCATAGGCAACCCACAGTGTCAATAACGAAACTCAGGCCGTTTTTTAATGAAAATTTTTAGTACCAAAGGGGTAACCATTTATTTATGACTCACTATAATATTACGCTGGCAAAAAAATTTATCTCCCCTTCTCACGCACCGTATGAAAAGAGAGCGGCTGAATGTGCATGGGGGAGCTCAGATCACCTCCATATGTCAGTACTTCTACCGCACCCTGCTCCTAACCCCACTACTGCTGTATTTCTGCTTAATTGAAGCATTCAGCTGTTTACAACACATACAAAAACAGCAAGAGTTTATTTACGACCAATTAAAGTAACCATTTTGAGTGAAAGCAGACAATTATGGATTTCAGCCCCTTTGATTCTAATTAGTTGGTGTGTCCGGGTTCTGTTTTACATGCCTGATTTATACACGGGGACTGAAAATTAATTTCCCATCAACCAACAGATGCTAGGTTCCATAAAGGCAGAACACAGGCCGAGTGAAGGAATAAAACAACATGCTTCCACACTACTGAACTGTTTTCCATTCCTTTGTCACGGCTTTCATTGCTCTTGGAATTAAATCAAAATAAAGTGCACAACTAAAGGCACTTTGATTTATGCACATATCGCCTCATTAAAATGCTTGCCTGTCATCAGACGCAGTTTCTCTGTCAATTATAAGACTTACCACAGACTGGGTGTCTGACTTTAATGGGCCAACACTGGACTTTGGGGAGGCCTTCCCCCTTTTAAAAACCACCTTCATCAATCTGGACTGTCTCGGGGTAGTTCAGGACAGAGGCTGTGCTACACACGGAGAGCATTCAACATATCAGACAATTCCGTGTACCAAAGAGGACACTTGGTTAAGGTTTAGGTTGGCGAATCCATAACAAACCACCAGTCACTAATGCTGTCTCATAATTAAAATATGATTATGATCATGAAAACAACAACAACAACAACAACAACAGACTAAATGATATAACCTATTCTGAAAAATACAGTTTTGATCCCTCCCTAAACCTAAAAGGTTCTAGATCACTAAAAATCTAGCCACTGGTGGCAGATAAACAAACTAAGCACTGAAATGTGAATGTTCCAAGACACCCATGTGCTGCAAACTATTTGCATAACATGCGCAAATGAGTTCCTGACAATTAACAACAATTTGCAAATGAATGCAAGCTGAACAAAACACGAGGGTTATTTGCAAACCAAAGCATTCCAGCAGTGGAGACGGAGCTTGTTAAACAAGGAAAACCCATGTCTAGGCCCAGTGGAGGCAAAATGCCCACTTTCTCTATTTACACCAACAAGATTAAGTAGGTCAACATCTACAACATTTACAAAGTAACTCTAACATTAACGCTCCAACGGGCTGAAGAGCCGGATTTGAAAGTAAAAACAAGAACAGTGTGCCATTGTTTCAAAACACCACCCACAAAATCATATGCCTTTTCTCTAACAAGGATGTGAAAATCCCTGCTCAAACAAAAGAGAGAGCAAGCCAAATAACACATCTCCACATGTTCCGCTCAGCCAGATTTTAACTTATTTTCAGTGCCTGCTTGTTGTAATTAATATTGCACAGGAGCTTGCATTGTCATTTTTCAAATCATTTCCCTGGAAATGTTCTACACCTCTTAATGGCCTCGCTAATGCTGTAGCTGTCATGTTTTGGACAGCTGCACTTTTGCAAGACAAACTCGGGCTGCATCATGCTCCTCTCTCAAAGGACCCCTCCCGCTCAAAGGCGCCCGGGCCAGGCCGGCCAGCTGCTCACGGCGATATGGCAATCTTTGATTAATTTTTTACCTCTTGGTGCCGAATGTTGCTCAAGTGTCACCTTCCCACTCCGTCCCACGGCACCCTTGCTCCTTCCTGCATGCTCGCAGAGATGATGGATCAGTTAAACTGACTCCAAAAGAAATCATAGGGCTAATTAAAGCCAAAGCAAAACAAGCCAGATGTGTACGAGGCACAGAAGCTGGATGGGTGCCAAGCAGGAGGTGTGTGAGTGCCAGGAATGCGTGAGGAAATCAAGGCCTCATCCCACAAATTACACAGCTCTCAAACAGAATTCAGCTAATACCTCTCAAAATCATGCCAGGCTTCTCAGATAACATATGAGAGAGGGTGCTAACAAGAAAGGTGTTGATCTTACACACACACACACACACACACACACACACACACACACACACATTATATATATATATATATATATATATAAAAGATTTAAAGTGTCTAATGTCAAAAATCTCTACATGTATTACCTTTGCACATTTAAAATTCACAACAGGGGAAAATCAACATGGCAATCCCATCTGTCATGTCCAGCACAAACTTGGCTGAATACTATACCATTAATATTCACTGAGATGTTTTGGTAGTGTCAAGCAGTATCCTGTCAGATTTAAAGCTTTCAAAACATTGACCCCACTATGAGACTCGTACTGTAAATCTGCAGTAAAAACATGCCGCCAACAATTAAATCCCACTGAACAAGACAAATGGTTTATGCTATGTTTGTGTTGAAGTGCACAGAGTCCACCAACGTTCACCAATCACGTGAACGCGATGACGTCCTATCAGACGATATTACATATAGTATTTTAAATCGTTTTCAGTCTGAAGTAAAGTCTGTTTTAGACTGTGCAATTAAGATTATGACTGCTCACATTGTACGACGTGATGCCGATAAAATCTTGACCGAATTCTATAACAGGCTGTGTGATAATACGTTTTGTCCACTCTATCCGAAGACCTGCGACTAAAGAAAATGACCACGTTCTGTTTGTTATCAATCAGCGCGACTTGTGCAGAACACAGGGTCACATAAACAGAAACATTCTTCAGAGTGAGGTTGAGCTTGAGGTAATAACCATATTTTTCATGTTGTTGCGGCCAAAAATGCTTGATTTTGCTGTGACTTTTTAAAAAATTTCCGATGCAACTTGTAGAGTTTTTTGCGGAAAACTACTTGAATTGGCGAAATTGCAGTTGCAAGAAATGGTTTTGCACGTTCTTTCGCAGTGATGTTTATTGGTAAATGAGACCTTTTAGCTGTATTCATGTTCGACGGACGTGAATCGAAGAGGGCTTAGTCTGATGGCACGTAGTGATGATGTCACATTATGTGTCTTGGCCCAAATCTGCAGTCATTTTTTAAAAAATTGATAAAACTCCTCCCAATATTGCGGAGTTTGCTTGATTTTGCGTTCATTTCTGCGATCCTGAAATCGCGATATTGCCATGTTTTGTTTACGTTTCAGTACAGAGTGGACACAAACTTCTGCTTCCTGCTCATTCACCTGGACTGAGCTTCCTTCTTTGAAGAGCTTCAAACAGGGCTTTCAGAGTTAAAGAGACAGCCAGGCCCATCAACGCAGCAGCACGACTCCATCACCACACTCGTACGCTTGTGTACAGCAACACGGCACTGAAATATGCCCACCATTCAGAAACACAACACACAACTACACGACCCTGTATTCTCCTCCAAATGATTTCCTGCCATTTAAAAGACAATAAGCAAGTGGCAATAGACCGATGGAGGAGGCATGTCATTTTCGGCACGCTGTTGCTCAACATCAAGGAAAATCAATGGCGGCTCCGCAGGGGCATGGAGAGGGAAGAATGGAGCTCCGTTTCAGGTCTGTTTGAACTCATTTTCCTTTCTCTGTGGTTGCCCACTTCACGCAGCCCCCAACCCCCTTCCAGGCTCCTCCACTCCCCCCCTCACAGCAGGTCTGACAGCTTGACACATTGACAGCTCGCGGTGAATGACAACTGATTTGTACAAATTTCAAGCCTTATAAATCTACCCGTCACAACAACAGCATAAAAGAGCTTGGACCCAGCAGGTAATTCAGATGAGAGGAGCGAGAGAGAGGGGGTGGAGATGGGGAATTTCCCTTTGACAGCATTCTCGAAAAATGTGCACGATGCTGCATTGTGACAAAATACATAAAAATAAATATGTAATAAAACCCATGCCATTTTTACCTGGTCAACGCTGAACAAAACAAATATTTTAGCATGCTGCCAGGTATGCGTTTGTCTCTTTCGAGGATTAAACCCAGATAAAACCCAGAGCAGGCCTTGTTGCCGATTTTGTTTTATACCGATATTAAAGTAGTGCCACCTGCTACAAGCAGGATTACAGCAGCCGTTTTTCCCAGCCTGCACTCTGGCTGTGTAAATGAGCGGGCCTTTTTTACGCTGTTTAAACAATATCCCACACTGCACCAGGGCTCCGGCTACCCTCCAGCTTTCATCTGTTCATAATGGCAGCCCTGGCAGGCAAGGCCTTCAGAGCCGTAAATCCTCACAGAGGGTGTATTTTTACTGCCAGAAATAAACTACTAGGTAGAAAAATCAATAAGGAATGGCATAAAACAGGTTAATAATTCCAGGTGAGCTGTTGCTTGCATTTTAGCAGTTGATGGCTCATTTGTGTTAGGTCATCAGTAACCCACCAACTGGAGACGCTGTGCATAATGATTATTGATAATTATAACTAGTCAGCAGGTGTACAGGTAAAGGAAGTACTTGCGACGAGATCGGAATTTTAATTTTCATTTCTATTCAGTTTTACTTGATATATGATGTCTTTGGGAATGTAATAACTATAAAATGGGTTTCACCCTGACTTGTTTTATCTTGTACACGTACTGTAGATAATGTGATGCTTTGTAGACGCCAAAATGAATCCAGCATCAATGAAGCAATCACTGATCATCGGCTGTTGGGAGGATGGTGATTAAGAAACTGAAGAGTGTACAGTGAATCAGAAGTCTGACACCTGATATACCAGGAATACTTGGAGTCAAGCACCAAAACTTCATTATTTTTTGTTTTGTTTTAGATATCCGTGGCCTTAACAACGTTTGACAACTAACAATGGTAGGCAAGGTGTGAGATGAACATGTTACCACACGCAAGTCCTCTGTCCTTTGGGAAATCTTAGGCTCACCTTAACAAGCTACAGAATTAATATGAAGGTCTCACTTTCTAAACAATTGGACACTGTGTTAAATATCTATCTATACACTGCAGAAAATGACATCTTAGCAAGTGAAAATATCTTGAATATAGTAAAATTGATCTAGCATTTCCCATTATAAGATTGCAGTAAACCTATTACAAGATTATTACACCAATTTTTAAATATAGTTTACTAATTTCAAACTTGAAATAATCTTGAGACAGTTTAGCTCATTTAAAGCATTTACTTCTACAAAGAAGCAGAAGTATTTGCCAATAGAATAAGAAAATGCTTGAAATGAGCAGAATTGTCTAGAAACAATCTTATATTTGTTTTATTGTAATCTTTTAATTGATAAATTCTACTACATTCAAGATCTTTTCAATCGCTAGGATGTCGTTTTTGCAGTGTATATGTCATGACATGAACCATACTTCTGGTTAGAATGATAACAACAGAAAATGAAAACGATTGCATTTGGTACCTATGATAGAAAATGTTCTTTCACAACGTGAAAAACTAATTATGTGGCTGATAGGATGCATTGGACAATCTAAACTACGGAAAACAAGGACAAGGATGACTATAGACCAACAGTTTATACCCAGTAACTCTGTAATCAAATCAATAATGGTGTAAATGAAAAGAAGAAAGATTTTTGATTAAATAACAGGAAGTTGGAACATCTCTAATTTATAAATCCGAATGTAATTTGGAAGATTGTTTTGTAAAATGTTTGTGTCTTTTTCTTTGTAATGCCTAACAGGGAGCTATAAATACAAAAAACTGCAATCAATCAATCAACAGACACACCCATTCCTTCTGTTGAAAAGCACAGCCATAATACTGATACTGTTTCACATATATCTGCAGGTACCTCAGAATTGACTAGGCTTTCAGTAAAGCCATGTGTTAACCACCCAGTAACCTGTCAGAATCCTCTACTTTCACCACAAGCTATCAGCAAACATCACATTTGTGTGAACCCATTCCCATCTGAACAATGACCCTTTCATAGCACACTTAAATCTCTCTGTACGTTACCCATGCTTGTGCAGTCATGGCATGGTTGTTTGATTAAGATTTAGCCTGCTCAACACTGGCCTCTGACTGGACCAAAACGAAGGGAGGAAAGCAAAAAGGATTAAGTGTGACACTCCCACTAATGCAGTGAAACTGTCATCCAGATCAAAGGGCCGCTGTCGGAGACGGAGAGGAGTTCAGACAGGTGTCCCCTCCTATTCTAAAGCCAAGACAAGTGCATGAACTCTTATCGGCAGAGAGCACTGGCTCAGCTACTGCTGTGTCCTGACCACTTTACGCCCATGTGCTTAAAACTGGATGATATCAGAGCCAATATATCCTGACTGTGTACCCTGTTTGCTCATAAAACCTTTTCAAATAAAGAATTATATACTTGTTTTTCTATACACATTATTCAGTCAAGTACAGGATGGGGGGAGAAAAACAACCTCGCACTTACGTTTAGCTTTCAGACACAAACACACTGTGGGTCTAAAATGCTGGCAAATACTTTGCAGTTTATGGTGAAATATTCTCCAGAGGTCAGCTTCTGTCCTAGCCAGTTGGTCATTTATCAAGAAGGCAGGCAAGCAAACAACTTATTGGAATGATGTTATTGCAACTTTTATGGAGTACAATTAAGTAAAATGTCACTTTGCTTAAAGAGGCCCATACCCCTTATTAAGGTTTGACTTAGCCCTTGCAGCACACCACATTATTTTATATAGCTCAGTGATACACCCCAGAAGGAAGAGTTGAAAGGTTGCCAACTCCATTATGTTTATGCAACATTAAGCACATTTTCACTCTACAGGAATATACATCCATGGCTTTCTGTGTAATTCTACACATTAATCACTTTCATGGCAAAACAATGGCGCTGGGATAAAAATCATGTGGACGGATTCAACAAAGGCAGAACATGCTCCGATTACATTACACACTGTTCCCCAAATATGTTAATTAATACAAAGACCTGTAGAAATATCTATAACAATGATCTAGACGGTTATTATTTTTAGTACGGCTTACGGAGCTACTGAATCAATTACACAAGCCAAGCAGTTCAATTTTCACTTACAGAGGAAGTACATTAATGTATTAACAAATACACTATTCACTTCTGGTATTTTATATCAGTTAGATAAAGCTAGTACTAATAAACTCATCTCATAATGGAACTTTTGTAGTTTGCAGGCATTAGCCTGAGTAACCAAGAGAGCTCCAAATAAA
This sequence comes from Cranoglanis bouderius, assembly GCA_023630585.1. Classification (NCBI taxonomy): domain Eukaryota; kingdom Metazoa; phylum Chordata; class Actinopteri; order Siluriformes; family Cranoglanididae; genus Cranoglanis; species Cranoglanis bouderius. The sequence continues at coordinate 21,882,633 of CM042536.1, forward strand.
TACAGACATTCTTCAAGACCTCTCTAGTGACATCACAGCCACCAGGGAGGAGACTTGTCCTCGACATGCCTTACAAGTCTTTCAATTAGCCCAGTTTCACAGTAGACCTTCAGAAACTTCCAAAGCAGCCCAACAGATGTGTATATGTACTTGTTTAGAAATGGACAGAGGAAGCGAGAGTGTGTGAGAGAGAAGAACCCATCCGATAGTCACACAATTATTAAGGGGCCTGAATGGTTCTCATTAAAGCATCTGAAGCCCAGCTGGTTGGAGATGCAGCAGGTCAGCTGTAGTTCAGCTGGAGGTCTCGTGATCGAGGGCTTGGCTGGAGTAAGCAGGGGGAGGGATGACTGATGACTGCAGGGTGAATGCCAAAGCTATAAATCCAGCCGGGCCTGACCTGCAGCCCCTATAAACTTTATTTACATTTGCACATTGTGTCCACCTTTAAAACTTCTATGTTTAGTCCATTTAAAGCTGTGATGTGTCTTGTGTGGTTCTCGTTGGGGGTTTTATCTGCTTTTAACTGGTCTCTCTACATCCTCCTCTGTAAAGAAGATTCAAGGGATCTTCTATCACTTATGTCTTTGTAACAAGGATTTCTATTAATACATTTTCCACTGACCCTGCAGTTCAGCAGCCGCAGGCTTGGAGGCTCGGAGGCCTTCAGCACTTAATACACAATATCCTTTCAGTCTCTGAATGAACCTAAATTACAATTTGCTACTGTATACGGTTTGGCTGGGAATACTTTATTCAGATAAGTGGTTACTCTAATTAACAGCACTTTGTATGTTACTGTAGGTTCATTATACTTAGCAATAATAGTTTCCTTACATTTTTTTTGTGTGTTCACAATGGCTGTCTGTCAGGTTGAAGCACAACATTCCATAAATTGGACATGTCCATCAGAAGTAACGAATGTGAGGAAATAGCCATGACTATAAGAAGCGGGGAAAGCAGCTACCTCCAAGTGCCCTATATTATTTATAGATTTGGGAGGAGCGAAATAAATAAATGAAACTAACATCCTGCCGTTTGGCATTCCAGCAGGCTTTGCGCAAACCTTTTTGATGTTGGCGCCTGTAGAGAAACCTTGTTTGGACAGCCATAGGGTGGAGCTGGCAGGCTTCTAACTCCAGCGGAGAACACAGGCTACTGCCGAGGCGCACACAGGGGTCCTCTCGGCCTTCCAAGGGGAGATTCTATCACGTTGGCAGGGGACTAAGCATTATTCCATATTATTACACCCCATCAAGGAAACTCTGGCCGACAATATCCCAGTGTGCTGTCTGGTGTAGACACAGCACGGTGAGGAGACACACAGAGGGAGGAAGAGGGCTCTGATAGGTGCACTTTACATGCTCATTCAACAGGCGCAGCCGTTCTGTAACCACTAACACACCACCAGGGTATCTAAAATGTATACAGTGTGAAACACTTTATGAAAATGTGGTTTGTAATACATACTTTTTTTTAACAAAGTTCAAAGGAAAAGTACTCTGTGGTCAGTTTCTCGACATAAAATGCAACCACACATTCAACAGCACCCAAGAGCTCATACAAGCACTTATTATTCACAAATACTTATTTTTTTGCCATTGAAATCATGAGTGCAAGGAAAAAAGCATGTCTTGAATTTTTCTGGCAGTTATAAAATAAAACCATTATTGTGAGAGTGGTCTGTCAGAAACGGGAGTAGAAGTGAAATAAAAACTCGGCATAAAATAATCATTCAGCTGGTTTTGTGGTAGGAAGGCTACGTGGCCTTGTGTGAGAAAGCAGCAAACATGCCTAAGTTATTACTGCAGGAAGGCAATCTGTCAAAGCCAGGCTGTTTTGGCATGGCAAATACCACTGGTGAGATCAGAGAGTCACATTCTGCTTGCAATTACTGCTAAAGGACCTTGGATGCAGGCAGCCTGCTATCAATTATTTCTTTGGCCTCAGACACTTGGAGCTGTCAAACTGGTACTGTCTTCTGTTTTGTAACAGTACAGGAGAGGGCACAGTGCACTGGCCTCTGAGACATTCAAAGAGTTTAGGTCATTAAGTGTGTTATTGTAATCACACATTGACCATACTGTATATTCCTGTTTTCTGTCTTTCTGTCATTACCTTCAAAATTATAACCTGCATGTTTATGAGAATTACATCTCTGCCATTCAGCCTGGAAATTACTGCACCGTCTGTCCAAAGCCATCCTAATCGAGGCATACAGTATGCTTTCATCAATGCTTTAACACATTAACAGGTGCTGATCCAGTCCAAAATCTGTCCCCATGGGTGTAAACTGACTGTGCAACTTGTACATATGCACGGGCACGTAGCAGATCCTCTCTCTCTTGACTCAGTGCTAAATGATAATCATGCAGTCAATTATTGATCAGAGAGTACCTGAGGGCTTCTGATGAAGATCTGCATATGCATGGATGCAGCATTTTTCCGAGCAAGTGCTGCTATGCAACCCTGCATCTTTCAGGGATAAAAGGAAGCAAGGGGAAAATTAATCATTTTTCCACAGCGTGACAGCACATTGGCCTGATGTGGCTAACCCATCCCCCTAGGGCACAGCTCTAGATCATCCAGGGCTGTTGCTTTGGCAAGAAATGGACCATTCCCCCCTCATCCCCACCCCAACCTCCTGCCAAGTCCTGGGACTTTATAGCTGAAAATTACATTCTTATGGTAAGCAAATGTGCAGTAAAGCAATACTGAAGTTGCATGAATCAGTCACAGGGAAAGGGGGAAAGGTCATTACTCAAGGCCTGGAGGAAGGAAGTATCTTAAAGGTCTCAGCCACTTAGAAAGCGCCCTATAATGCCTAATGACTGATCCATATGATGTCTTAAATTATTGCATGGAACATATGCATGCCATTGCATTAAAATATTTGTCAAATAAATAAATGACTACCCAATGTTTCCAAAAAAATTGGGACGCTGTGTAAAATGTAAATAAAAACAGAATGCAATGATTTGCAAATCTCATAAACCCATATGTTATTCATAATAGAACATAGGAAACATATCAAATGTTTAAACTGAGAAAATGTACAATTTTAAGAAAAATATAAGGTAATTTTGAATTTGATGGCTGCAACACGTCTCAAAAAAGCTGGGACGGGGCAACAAAAGGCTGCAAAAGTAAGTGTTACTAAAAAGAAACAGCTGGAAGTTAAGGTCAGTAACATGACTGGGTATAAATAGAGCATCTTAGAGAGGCAGAGTCTCTCAGAAGTAAAGATGGGCAGAGGTTCACCAATCTGCGAAAAACTGCGTCTACAATTTGTGGAACAAATTCAGAATAATGGTCCTCAACGTAAAATTGCGAAGACTTTGAATATCTCATCATCTACAGTATCATCAAAAGATTCCGAGAATCTGGAGAAATCTCTGTGCTCAAGGGACAAGAGTGAAAATCAATATTGCATGCCCGTGATCTTCGGGCCCTCTGGCGGCACTGCATTAAAAACAGGCATGATTCTATAATGGAAATCACTGCATGGGCTCAGAAACACCTTCAGAACTCACTGTCTGTGAACACAGTTTGCCTTGCCATCCACAAATGCTGGTTAAAGCTCTATCATGCAAAGAAGAAGCCATATGTGAACATGATCCAGAAACGCCACCGTCTTCTCTGGGCCAAAGCTCATTTAAAATGGACTGAGGCAAAGTGGAAAACTGTTCTGTGGTCAGACGAATCAAATTTTAAATTCTTTTTGGAAACCATGGACGCCGCGTCCTCTAAAGTAAAGAGGACTAAAGAGGAGAGGGACCCTCCAGCTTTTTATCAGTGCTTGTTTTGTTGATTTGTTTTCTGTTATATTATGAATAACATATGGGTTTATGAGATTTGCAAATCATTGCATTCTGTTTTTATCTACATTTTACACAGCATCACAACTTTTTTGGAATTGGGCCAAAGGCATGCCAGACCATAAAACCAAGTCTGTATAATCAGTCTATACATTTTCCTTTCACTTACTATTATTGTTTTACACACTTAAATAGACTCGCTGTTTTTTACTTCATTCTCTGTTGTATGTTTACTTTCATGAAGCACTAATTCTCCAAAAGAAAGAGCTAACTAGAGAAATGCCAGCTTGGGTCTGAAGCTAATCTATCCAATCAGGCAAGAAAATCTATCCTAAAGTTAAATGGTAAAAAAAGAAGCATTATTATATAATAATAAGACCAACCACATCGACCTAAAAGGTATTTCAATTCAATGAGCTCACTGTATCTTAGTTTTCCAATAGTCAAAGTTCAGCAATCTCTGGCGGAATTTGCTAATGATTGACTAGAAAGAAAACCCCTTAAGAAAAAATCTACAACGCTGACGGGATGCTTGTTTAGAGTTAAATAGGCTGCCATTTATAGGGGGTAAACACTGAATAATCTCTCTTTTCAGCATCTCCATGGCAACGTTACCATTTATAAAGCACCCGCTGTGGAATAAAATCAAATTCAATTCCTCTGTCTTTCCACCTGTACAGTGAACTTTTGCGTACTTGTACCCCTACTCCCTCCACAAATTGATCCACAGGATCTTTTTTAATAGAAAATGAAAATTTGATTTTTAAGCCTTGGGTTCCTTTATCACCTCGGCCCTCAATAGGTTTAGTCATGCACAGAGAAGGTGCTTAGAACTTTGCAAAGACTCTTCTAAGAAGAGCAGGGAAACGCAGCCTGTCAGAAGCCTTTGTGTAGGGTTTACAGCTTAAACCCATTGCCCTATACATTTGGTGACCCCTTTTTCCACACACTGAAAAGTTTCTCGACATCAAACTTTGGATTATCTTTGATTTCCTCTCAGGTGAAAGGGGTTTAAACTCCTCAGCTGGGGGATCTGACAGACAAAAGGGATAGGGAAATGTTTAGTCACCATATTTATCAGGGCCCAGTTACTACTTGTCAGGAGCACTTTCTTTCCACATGCTAATTACCAATATCCCCCACCCCTTTATACACCCTAACCACCCCCCACCATTCCTCGACGTCAAGAGCTGACATATCAAGGCAAAAATCCATTTGCATGCAAATTCAGATCAAGGAAATCCAAACTTACATTTGTCACCTCTTAATGCCAGATTCTGATCACACTAAATAAACGTTAAATGTGTTGATACGTCTAAAATGCAATTTTATCCTTTTAACAGTGCTTGCAAAGATCAAAAACTGTTCCAAGATGGACCTACTGGAAAGATTTCTAAAGGTTCCTCATAGCTGATTCGATAATATGGAGTCATTAAAAAAAAAAAAAAAAAGGCTGACAGAAATATAACCTAACAAAAACAGCCACTTGAAGACAGACAGACATCAAAGTGCACATGGTAAATTGTTATCCAGTGGGGTTTTTATTGACGATATAAGTGCTTTGGACATGGCCGTAACTATATCCACATCTGTTCATCAATATATCAAACAAAGACTTTTTCCTTGGACACAGACATCTTGGTAATTGGAACAAGGAGAAACAGTGCTTGAAATTCCACGCAAACTTGTGAAAATATAATAGTAGTATTTTCATAAACAAAAAGTACCAATCAGACAGAACTGGAAATTCACTCAATACCCTGAGTCCTATTTTTTAAACCTTCCAAGTTGACCTTCCATTACTGTATTAGCGCTTGGAACTTTTCTTAGAGTGTGTTATAGATCCAGTGAGATATATCAAACTTTAATAGAATGCAGTGGCATTAACTGTTGAAAAACTTGCACTGTTTCCAGGGGAATGCCAGGCACGGTTCATATGCAGCAGATCACAGAACAGGGCCACTCCAGCTCGCCTGCTCCCATCAATCAAACAGCAAATGGCTCTTCTGACACTCCCACTATTCATTTTCCAGGGCTCCTTACGTGACCACCATCTTGAAGATAACAAGAGTGGGGGGAAAAAGCATGGGTGAAAGGGATGGCTTGAAATCATTGCCAAATGTTCTCTTTCAACAATGAGTTCCAAGCACATCATCCGACAAGGACGCTGAACATATTCCAGGTGGACAGAAGTAGTGAGTAGGTGAGTGAGAGAAAGAGCTATTTTGATATTGGTCATTTGAATTTTTCTCCATTACTATCCACTGTGGCCTTCTCTTGCCCCGATTTTCTGACACCCGCCGCACCCCTCTCTCTCCTTTTTCCTCCTAGGCAAGCCTGAAACAGATTTACAGCAACTGTCAAAGTCAGGGATGACAGATAAATTAATCTTCTCTTCATGAGTTTACATCCCAGGCATCTGCACTGCTGATCTGGCCTTAACAAGCGCTGGGTCTGTACAAGCTGTCTTTTAAAGTTGATGTTTTCATGGCTAGAGATGAATTGCCCTGTCATGAGAATCTATTTATACAGCAGTTAGAAGGTGGGGCTCTGGATCCAGAACAGGATGGTTTCATGGACTGAGGTCTCCTTGAAGTATCTGTTAAAATCGGCTTCTGTCAACCCTGCGTCTGCACCAGATCCAATTCACAGCTCCCGTCTTTTTTCTTTTTTAAAATACACAAACTGTATCATCCTGTCTAGTGTCTGTAGCTGTGTTATATTGCTCCTGCATTCGTCAAGAGGCGAGAGCAGTTCTCCTTGATTGTGGCCATTACTGAAATTGTGTTTCCTTGGTGTGCATGGTTAGGAAAATGTGGCTGTCCATCGATCATCAGGCTTAAGAGTGGGCTGTAACGCTGACTAGCATGCGGATCAACCACATTATCTAACTTAAACAAACCATGCAGGCACCAAGCAGGAAGCATGTACTGAGCAAATGAGCCCTAATGGCAAAAAGGGCATGTAATAGGTGCAGACAACCTTCAGCACTTAAAAAGGGAGATGGATAGACCGATCTCTTAGAGCAACTCGCTAACAATTTGCTTATTCCTACAGTCTGTTCCCTCATAAACTTGAGCAACAATGTGTACTGTTATAGGAAAGTAATCAATGATGGGGTGGTGTGATACCAAGCAGAAGGTCCTTACCATGATCATTTTCCAAAACAGCATGCCCTGAAGTGTTGCATTCCTCTTATACCATGGCAATTTGCCAATGATTACCACTATTTATGGTAATTGGTAATTATTTACCAATAACTATTTATCAAAGAATGTCACATCACACTTTTATCCATTTATAGTTTCATGTGATGTTGCGGAACATCCAATGGAACATTTTATTTTGCTTTCTAGAAGTTAGGCAAAAAAAAGCCTGTTACCAAGATCCTCCATCATGAAGACTTTCCCTTGCTGAAAACCTAAAAGAACCAGCTTTACTTATGAATGATACAAAGTGCTGGCACTGGAGACTCCTTCCCAAAAAAATGATAAATATATAAATCTCCTCACATAAAACTTCAGTATATCAACAATTACAATTTTTTTTTTTTTACAAACCATTAATATGGCGCGTCCAACATAGACATCACTGTGTAACTTATTACTATAGAAACAATAACATTAGAACGAGTGCATTAATATAAACCTGTGATTTGCCTTGCAGCCAGAAATACTCTCTGAGCCGTACATTTATAGAAAATTAACACCTCCTCAGACGTGTGCATTCAACAATGCTGTGGTATAGGGTTGTCACGGAACCAAAATTTCAGTAGTCAGTACCAATACCAGTAAAATTCGATGGTACTCGGTACCAATTTCGGTACCAAAGCAAAACACAAAAACATGCTAATTGAACAACACACTATTTTATTAATAAAGTTAAATATAAATATAAAATATATATTTTTTAAAAGCAATGCCATTTTATATACTTCTTTTTTTCCCGACAAATAATTAAAGGTATAAAAATAAATAATCAAAAAAATTACAAGCATGCAAAACACAAAAATATGGCATAATTGAACAACACACACTTCTTATTTATAAAGTTAAATATTAAAATAAATTAAAACAAATGTATATGCATATTTCAAGTATTTCTGAAAAATGCTTTTAATGCCAAGTTTTGGCCTTAGGTTTTTTCCCCTTCAAGTAAATAATAACTAGATAAATTACAAGCAAAAACTACAAACTATGTAAAAAAGTTTCTGAAACAAAACATTTTCCACTCATTAGGCATCTTCATGCACAGACTTTTAAATTGAATTGCTGAAGGTGAACAGAGATATATAACAGAGAAAACAGAGAAAATGTGAAAGATTAGGCACGTCTGCCTATAATTTGAAATGACTCAGCAATAGTCCGTGGGTTTTAATTGATGTAATAATGTGTTTTGGACTAAATATTTTACTTAATTGGATCATTTGGACCTTTGCCAGTGTAACAAGACTGTTTTTGTCAGGATGTTATGGATCAGTGGACTAATATGAGGCTTCATAGATGAGTTGCCTCAGTTTTGTGAGTGTTGGTTTACATCAATCGAAGCACAAGAATCTTAGCTTTCCAAAGATGTATCGCATGACTACCTACATAAGCACAGCAGCTGTGTACATTTTAAGTTTAAGTTTTACACTTAACAACGCGGCTGGTTACTAAGGACACATGACCGTATTAGCGTTACACGCACGTATGCTAACCATTAAGTAAGTAAGCAAAAACAAGGATGTTTTTTGCAATCCTACACTTGAATTAAACTATGCTACAACATCCATAATGCAACCGCTACCATAATTGCACGGTGCATCTATGAAAAGTTCCCGACCGACTACCTGTCAGACAGCGCATCAGTACCGGGTTGACCCGGTACTCGGTACTACCGGTACTTGTGAAAATCTGGTACTGTCAACTTTTTTTCTTTTTAGTACCGACTTGGTACCGAAGTACCGGTACTTTTGACAACCCTACTGTGGTATAAATGATTTTATTCTATAGTTTACAATTTTATAGTTCACAACTTACAGCTAAAATATAATCACTCCAAATAAAAAATATAAACTACTTCTCATTTGTTTAACCCAATAAAAATGAAGGTCACAATATTTCCCACAAGAATTCAAAAACCCTTTTGGACTTTGGAAGCTAAAAGTAGCACCATTTTAAAAAATATGGGGTAACCCACTTCAGCAATGCAGCAAGATAATAGCGAGTAAAAAAAGTGTTGTTAAAATGACAGTACTCTCACAGCCTAGCACTCCTGAATCCAGTCAGCCCTTAAACAGCAGATGAAACAGAATCCGCGACTTTGCCATGGAGGTAGTTTGTGCTGTAATTCATCTTAAAATGGATTGCTCTGTCACCTCGACTAACACTTACTGAGAGCACCCATCAATACTTTTTGTCAAAAGCTGCACGCTAGGTAAGATGCATCATCAATCACTATTTACATAAAACGCAAAAAGCCTTTCTCCAGACAAGCCAGCAGGGAGGTTTAAAATGGCAAGCAGAGTTTTTCTGAGGACACAGGTCAACATATGCTGACGGAGGATTAATATCTCCCACACACACCCATTCTCCCATTCTGTTACAAGTAATTTATGTTTGAATGATCAAAAAAAAAAAAAATCAAACTGTTTACATTCAAACTGTTATAATCAATCTGGTAAAAACCTAAATACATGCTGAACACAGGACGTTTTTTATTACAAGCTGACAAAGAGCAAGTTGAGTACAAAATAGAGAGAACATTGCACACAACAGTTGCATCACAATATTTCCCCTCTCTCACTACAAGTTACTTAATACTGCTGCTGTAATACGTGGTTCCTTAACCAAAATGCACCATGTTAACAGAAAAGTAAAGATATAAAGTCCCTGCATATTATATGATGCAGTAGTCAGTGGGACAGTCCCTCCAGGATTTCATGATTCTGCGATCGCAGAAATAAACACAAAATCAAGCAAACGCCACAACATTCAGAGGAGCTTGACATTTTTCAAACTTACAGCAGATTTTCTGCAGATTTGGGCCAAGACGCATCGTCATTTTTGATTCACGTGCGTCAAACATGAATACAGCTAAAAGGTCTCATACATTAACAAAATCACTGCAAAAGACAGTGCAAAACAATTTCATGCAATTGCAATTTTGCTAATTCAAGTTGCTTTCCGCAAAAAGCACAAAAAACTGCATTACAAGTTTTGAAAAAAAGGCGCAAAAAAAGCATTTTTGGCCGCAACAATCACAAAAAAACCTGTGAATTCCTATACGAACTGATATGAGCTAAATCATATCAATATCAAATAAACATAAGCCTCTCTTTTCTTTCTCTCTTGAAGTTAATAAGATTGCCATGTTACCATGAACTGGAAAGTGCAAAGTCCTCTGTCCTGAAGACTCTCACATGGCAGAAAACCTACCAACCATTACAACCAAAACACCTTCCTTAAATGTTAAATAAACATCTCATCATTGAAAGCTTCATCATTTCTATGATTATATGCTTTTCTTTATTAAACACAATGTTTTCAATCTGTTTATGGTTATGTGAATATAGTATATAGTCACTGATAATGAGTTACTAAAGGGTGTCCTTAAAAAGTCTTCCAAATTTTTTCATTACATTTTTGTTTTCAGATAGCCTTTAAGAATGCCTGTGACGAAAAGAAGAATGTATTGAAATCATTCTCTTGGCTGGATCGGGAAACTGTCACAAGGATGCGATGGACTTTAACAGGAAACATGCAAAGAACATCACACACGACACTGTTGCCAAACTTATTAACAAATTCAAAAATACTGGAAGTGTTGCGAACCAACTGAAGTGCACGTCCACAAACATCCACTGACGAAGGCACAACCGACGTGGTGCTGGCAAACACAGTCCCCTATATATGGAGACATTTGATCCTCCTTGAAACAGTGCCTATTAATAAAGTTGATACACTCAAATATCAAAGGACACATAAAATTGACATTTTGTAGTAATTTTCACAATAAAAAAAAGAGATCAGTCACATGGAAAAAGTAAGTACACCCCTACATTTCTTACACCTTCAAATCCAGAAAATTAGAATCAGGTGTTCAAGATTGGGTGCCAGTGATTAGAACTTGCTTAGGGAGTGCAGGTGGAACCTGTCTTATTTATACCCATCATATCTAGTGTCTGGTGTTCCCTTTACTACTGAGGTGTGTGGTGTCATCATGCCAAGATCTAAAGAGTTCTATAAGGCCTTTAGAAAAAAGGTTGTGGATGCCTATGAGTCTGGAAAGGGATTTAAAAAGATCTCCAAATTATTTGAAATACATCATTCCACTGTAAGGAAAATAATCTACAAGTGACGCAGATTTCAAACGACTGCCAATTTGTCCAGGACTGGCTATCCCAGCAAATTCAGCCCAAGAGCAGACCGTCTGATACAAAAAGAAGTCTCAGGGAACCCCAAAATTTCATCACAGGATCTGCTAGTAAGTCTTGCAGCTGTTGGTGTCAAAGTGCATGCTTCTACAATCAGAAAGAGATTGCACAAATTTGACCTGCATGGGAGGCGTGCCAGGAAACAGCCTTTGCAAGACTACAGTTTGCCAATGAGCATATAGGCCAGGCCTTTTGGAATAAGGTGCTCTGAACAGACGAATCAAAGATAGAGCTGTTTGGCCACAGACAGCAGACATATCTGGCGCAGACCAAAGACAGCTTTTCAGGAGAAGCAACTGTGAAGTTCGGTGGTGGAAATGTTATGGTTTGTGGTTGCTTTGCTGCCTCAGGGACTGGACAGCTTGCATTCATTGATTCAACTATGAATTCTGCATCATATCAAAGAGTGCTTGAAGATAATATGAGGCCATCTGTCCAAAAGTTGAAGTTGAACTGAAAGTGGACCTTTCAATGGGATAATGATCCTAAGCACACTGGCAAATCCACCAAGGAATGGCTCAAAAAGAAGAAATTGAGGGTTATGGAATGGCCTAGTCAAAGCCCAGATTTGAATCCCATTGAAATGTTGTGGGGGGATTTGAAATGAGCAGTACATGCAAGAAAACCCTCAAACATCTTGCAACTGAAAGAATAATGCAATGAAAGAGTAGTGAAAAATTCCTGCAAGCTGATGTCAGGGACTGGTGGACAATTATGCAAAACACCTACAAGAAGTTATTTCTGCTAAAGGGGGCAATACTAGCTTATGATGCCAAGGGTGTACTTACTTTCTCCACAGAAGAATATCACATCTATTTATTTTTCTGTTGAATAAATGATTGAAAAAGCACATTTTCCTTGTGGTTTTGTTCAAATATATCAACTTCATCAATAGGCCATGTTTCAAAGATGATCAAATGTTTGCTTGTCCAAATGTCAAAAAAGCCAACAATTTCCATGGGGTGTACTTATTTTTTGACATGTCTGTATTCTGTATGTTCAATTGTTTATGTAATGAATAACACACAACAGATACAAAAATAATCCATGCCGTGGTGGTGTGATATGGCCCCAAGTGGATAACAGCATGGTTTGGAGTGTGTTATTCTGCTTATACGACAGTGATTTGCCAATAAGTACAATGTTCATTTCTTAATGAACGACATGTCACACATTATAACATTTTATTGTTAGATTTATTGTTGTGGAATGAGTTAGTTCTTGTTATGACTTATGTTATAGCAATGATGAACGTTCCCTCACCAATATCTCATTTTCTCTCTCTCTCTCAAAACATGCATTTTACCTAGAAACCAGGAAGCATAAACTCATCTGACTTGAAAACCTTCCTCTGCTGGGAAACTCTGCAAAGCACCGTGATTGCTACAAAACACTGACACCTGAGACCCATTCCATAAATGTTACAGAAACATCTCATAACCAAAAACTTCACTACATCAATGATTTATTGTTGTTTTTTGTTAAACAACCCTTTTTGCTCAATCCATTTATTATTAGTCTTATGTATTATTAGTCTAATTTTAATCTGTTTATTATTAGTCCAAGTCTCTATCGTCCTATCATTATCGTAACTATCGTTCATGTTATAATGCATACCCTCTGACCATTCAGATTCAAGAATTCAGTGCTGTCCCTACAAACATATGGCAATATTAAAGATAATACTAATGTGCTATGAAGCACTGCATTTGTATTTTCTTAAATACTACTATGCCACTTTGATTAGACTCTTGGTGCGAAGGGAACAGGACTCTTTTAAGCTGAATTTAAGCTGAGCCATTATAACCCAGTTATGGTGCAGAGAGTGAAAGATGGCTGCCTCCATCTTAGCAGCCAGGATCAGCTCTACGCTGTTTGGACAAGTGCAGAAATGTTAAGGGAAATGAATGATACTTCAGGTCTCTGCAGGCTCTCAAAGCCATTTAAGATTTCCTTTAAATAAGCCTCATTTGATATGAAACACACACACACACATTGGCTGTGGATTTTGGCAAAGAGCTTCAGATCTTTGTCACCCCAGAGGTAAATGTTAACACTATTTATTACCAATGAGCGATTTCCTCTGCTTTCAAGAGGTCCAAGATTCTCGCATACTCTAATCCCAAGACATCACATTCAGCACACCAGCCATGACTTACGCTCACACACACGAAAAAATTTGAATGAACTCCTTTTTCCTTGTATCGGTTTAACTAGTTTAGGCAAATATGAAATAAATCTATTATCCTATAATCTTTGCAGTCATTCTTAGGAACCATACATCATCATATTTATTACAGTAATATATAATACTTTCCATGATTAACTTTCAATACAGAGAAATGTTCACTAAGTATGAACATTTATTTTAGAATAGAAAATTCGAATGAAAAATGCTGACCATGCATTCATATTAACAGGGTGGAAAATATATACTTACATGCATATACATTCACATGCGCACACACACACACACACACACACATGCACACGCACACACACACACGCACACACACATGTGCACAGAATTCAATTTGGAAAGCATCATCTAGAGCAGAGAGGCGGACAGGAAAGTCATATTGCCATAATGCTCATATTATCAATCATCTTGACGTTTTATTGGCTTTATCACTGTACATGCCATTAAAATGATGTCTGGCTCAGATTGTCAGGGGGCAAACATTAAACAGGCCAGGATTAAAATGCACATCTCAAACAAGTCTCCCTGTCCCTTCCACAACAAGTTCCCAGCTAAAATTACAGCCTGCGTTCGGCTTAGAGAAATATACTGTCTAAAAGGTGTTATCAACACTTTCACCGAAAAGCTGATAGTGTCAGATTTACTGAGATGCAAAATCTCACCTAAATTTATCCCCCGGTTATGTTAGAAAATGACAGCAAATAAAGTGGAGAATTATGAACTCCTGGATTCCCCGAGCATGTGCAGCAGGCTTCATCGAAAAGTCAATGCTAAACTCTGGACTGATATGCTAATAACGCCGTTCTTCATAAGCAAACATTAATATTACCACTTGAGCTATTAAAGTCATTTTGGTGGTTCTAGAAGCTGTGAGGAAAGTAAATATCCATAATTCAACAGATCCTGACAGTTAAAAGGTTGTAAATGGACGTTTAAATGCTACCGCTGTTGCCAAGCTGGCAAGTACACCATAAAACTGAATAATTCTGCCTCACAACCCTTAATCAGAGGTACGCTAAGCAAATAGAGGAATCCACAGCTAAGGGGAAAATACATTTACATACATATTCTTTTTGGAAGAATCATAACTCATATGTCAGATAAGCTTGCGTGTCATGCCTCAATGGCATAAATATTGACAGACATAGTACATCATAAATCTAAATAAGCAGAAAATCTGCAGATAGCCAAAATCTCACATCTGTTTTTTGAAAATAAAGATAAATTCCAAAGCCTGGAAAGTCTGATAAACGTGTATCCATCAGAACATCATGCTGTACACCACACGCCAAATTCCTGCAAGTGACTCCTAGAAAAACCCTCACTTCAGGCTAATTAGGATCTTATTTATAAAAAAGGGCCATTGATATACTGTACAGCCTTATAAAACGTCTTTGTCTTTTTTGAGACTTGGACACGCCCTTCAAACTCACTCAGTGTCCACCCTCACAGCTTTATAGCATATTAAAATAATCATCCCTCTTCTGGCCTTTTACTGTGCAATGGGAAGAGTTCATTTCTGGCCCGAGTCAAACGCAGAGACAGACGCCCAGCTGAACAAACTCAAGATCCTGTTTAATATCCAGATCTCCTAGACTCTCGGCTAAATATAAAATGATCTATGGGCCGCAGTGAATCAGATGGAGAGCTATGCTGAGTTGCATCACTCCCTAAATTCAATTCAGGAGGTTTTTCCCTTCATTGTGAGGCGCATTTTTCACATTACTCTATTATTCATTGTGCCGGGTGAAAGATGGATTCACAGTGATGGGAATAATTAATCAATTTCTCACACTCTGTTACAAAGAAGGCAGCAAATAATAATGCGAATGAACGAGGGCAGGCCATGATATTTGTCTTCATATCCAAGCAAAGGAGGTACAGAAATGTGCAAGGCCAACTTTTAAATCATTAAAACAACAACAACAAAAAAAGTTTGCTTGATATTCTACACACGATCAGTCAGTTTTCAATTTGTTGAATAAGAACACCAAGAACCTCTGCAAGACAACAATCCCTCTCTAGATATCCTTCTTCTCTGTGGCATGACTCAGAGCAGATAGTTCTTGTGCAGAGCAGGCATGGGGAGATGATGGCGCAGGATTAGAGATGCTGGGCATTTTCACGATTGCAAAGGACAGTAGGAGACATGAACAGGAGAGGAGGGGGTGGTTGAGATGCATCCTCTGAGGGATTGAAGAGGATTCTCCCCTTCAGATGTGCTAGAGGGCTTCCCCTGAGATAATGAGAGGTCTCTCACTGGGCAAGAAACATCCACCGCATACATCCTTTGGATAACAGGACCTCCTCAGGAGCTACAGTCAAAAAGCTTTCAGCAAGGCAACAAAGGAGCATGAAGAAAAATAACATGTCTCACAAAAGGCATACCAGACCCAGGTTAGAGAGAATTCCCTGAGCTTGGAGTATTTCTTTAAAAAGAAAAAAGAAATGTGTGTCTTTCCAGCTTAATCAAACAGATTAACTTCAGCTCTTATGATTCTATAATCAAGGCTTGTAGTCTTATGATTACAGTATGTATGGTCAGTGATAACTCCACATACAAATGCTCCAGTACCTTTAGTTGACTACTTCTTACAAAGAAAGTAAGTCTTACAGCCTTCAGGAGTCGTGGAGCGCATACTAACATTCCTTTCTTGTAGGACCGCTCCAAAGACTTCATGACTGACACTCAAACTTCTTACAGTCTAGTTCTCACCTACAAGTTTCCATCTTAAAACCCTGACCCATAAAAATATGTACTTCAGCACATTTGTACGGTACATTCTTCATTTTTGCAACTGTAAGGAGTTTCTAAGAATTTTTTATTCCTGTAAAGATGTGCAACAGTAACTTTATTTCCATAGGCAAGTTCAAATCTTCTGATCCCTTCAGCACAGCATGACCGATAAAATGTACTTAGTGTTTTCCACACATATCTATGGGCAGTGTCGGCTGGTATAAATGGGCTAGCAGGGCTAAGCTCACTACTTCTTTCAAGAAAAAAAAAACAGGGATTATGTTTTAGCGTGTACATCAACGTATTTGATGTTAGCAAACGGTTTTAAGTAAACAATATCACTTTTTATTTTCCGACGCCGATACTGAAACCTTGAGCATCAGCCAGACATCGATATCCATCTGATATTTTTTTCTTTAAAGAACTACTAAGCTTTAAAACTGAAGCAGAAAAACCTTTTTTTTCACAGAAAAAATCACAAAGTATAAATATAATAAAATGAATCTAACAAAAAAAAAAAAAAAAAATACAACTGAGTTTCCATTTCCATAAAAATAAATCCAAAAAAGGTTCTTTAGTGTGAAGTACTGTATTTCCACACAGCTGAGATGATAGCAACTCCCACATATTTGCTTTGCTTAGCTCACTGGTGGTGGTGGTGGTTGTTGTTGTTGCTGTTGTTGTTAACTTTAGGCCACATGGCTACTGTTGTTATCATATGACCTACTTTAAATTGCTATACGTTGATGCACTACAAGCAATTCTCTTATTTTTCAGGCTATATCTGTTACAGGTTTGGATTGAATTGGTTTATTTTCAATATCTGATCGTATTAGTTTGAAGTGTATTTTAATTGTTACTTTTGACTATTTCTTTTTTTTTTTTTTTTACTTTTGTAGAACCAAGAACAATAGCACCAACAGCGGTCAAGAAAAATGCAGAGGCTGGGGCTGATTTCTTCCGAGCCCATACTGTACATTCAAGCAGCCAGTCAAATGTCAAATGACAGAATGAAATGCATCCTACATCCTAAATAAATTGTGCTAATTTATTTAAGCCTGATTCGCTGATGCATCCATATATCATCAGGAGTGACTGAGAAGGCGCATGTGCATCAAAATAGCTGGTGTAATAAACACGAATGAGGTGGATTACTTTATTGATGATTCATGTCAAACTACAGAATGTTTTGTGTTCCTTGGTTTGAAAGAAAGCTAGCTAACTGTAAGTGCTGTTTGCTTTTCTGTTTACTATATGCGTGTGTGTGTGTGTGTGTGTGTGTGGTTTCTACTTATATGTGTAATGTGTAATAGTTTTATGCCCACGATGAGATCCCATGCTATTAAGACTCAACCTTAACAGTTTAATAGTACTAACTGAAGTTAGTGATAGGTAATATAAATCGTTTTAGCCCTGCTATTCAATATAATTACTGGTCATCACTGTCTGTAGGTGCTCACTTTGTCCGGAACTTTATGAAAAATACGCAGTATGATAACTATATAAACCAATGTAACAGTTTTCAGTATATCAGTATACACCCCACCCCCAGTAAATCACTCAATCAATAAAGAAAGTAACAAGCAAATAATGTAACTTGGCTTGTCTCTGCTGTCTGATAAATGACTAACTCACTGACTCTTTTGACATTTCCCCCCAGTATTAGCTAGCTTTGTCACTGGACATGGGGAGTTTCTCTAACATTCGGTAGCTCTTGCTTGGGAACTTGAGCAAGCTACAGCTACCTACCAAGCTATTATTATGGGATGTCAGTCATCTCCTACTAATTTAGACTAATATATTTCAAAAATATTTCATAAATCTGATCTTCAGTTTGCCCTGTCTGAAAGCTACTACCAATTTCCTTTTTTCACTCCACATGAAACATACTTGCAAATACTAGCAACTGTAAATTCTTAGCACGACCGCTTAATCTGCAAATAGCACAATGCATATTTCTTACTAGCATGTTTCTTTCTGTGTGGTACAATCTGAATTGATGAAGCCTACACAGGAGACATCGATGTGGGAATGCCTACTGCAGTCATCTATAAGGTCATTCCTAAACGAAGTCATGAAAAACATTTACTGCAAAGAGCACTTCAAAACAGACATCACGGAAGGGACCCTAATGGACACTGTTATTACTGTATATGGAGAGCAAGTTGTCGGTCAAGTACTATATATATAGTGGTGCTTGAAAGTTTGTGAACCCTGTAGAATTATATATATATATATATATATATATATATATATATATATATATATATATATATATATATATATATATCACATTCAAGTAAACTATTAGAAATGATAATACAGTCAAATAAAATTTTAAATAAAATAGTTTGCCATGATTTTGTGTTGGAAACCTTTACATTCATAAAATGTTGCAAAATAGGACAGCTTCAACTGTCCAAGTTTTTCAACTCATTGAAAAACTTTTTGTCCATAGGTTTCCTCAAATGTGACTGAGCATGACCGACAACAAAATAATTTGATTTTCGCATGCTTTTAAGAACGAGTCAGCATCATTTGTCAACGCTTTATTTGTCATTGATGTATTTGTGAATTAATATGTTTTACAAAATTAGATTGTGACTGGTAGGTTTTAGTTGTGTAGTGTACTCATTATTAATTTAAAATACTTGTTTTTATTTGCACGCGTGTAAGTGATTGTGCGACAATACAAAATCAGCATCAGTTACAAAAAATAATGTGCACTTTGTGACTTTGTGAGAGGTCTCACTATGAAGCCTTTGTGTAGATTTTTTTTACATCATTCATTTAAGTACAGTCATGTTAGTTAGCTGCGAAGCTCTATTGGGAATTACAGCGAGGGGAAAAAAGTATTTGATCCCCTGCTGATTTTGTACGTTTGACCACTGACAAAGAAATGATCAGTCTATAATTTTAATGGTAGGTGTATTTTAACAGTAAAATAAACAGTGAGAGACAGAATAACAACAAAAAAAATCCAGAAAAACGCATTTCAAAAAAGATATAATTTGATTTACATTTTAATGAGTGAAATAAGTATTTGACCCCTTCAACTTAGTACTTGGTGGCAAAACCCTTGCTGGTAATCACAGAGGTCAGACGTTTCTTGTAGTTGGCCACCAGGTTTGCACACATCTCAGGAGGGATTTTGTCCCACTCCTCTTTGCAGATCCTCTCCAAGACATTAAGGTCTCGAGGCCGACGTTTGGCAACTCGAACCTTCAGCTCCCTCCACAGATTTTTTTATGGGATTAAGGTCAGGAGACTGGCTAGGCCACTCCAGGACCTTAATGTGCTTCTTCTTGAGCCACTCCTTTGTTGCCTTGGCTGTGTGTTTTGGGTCATTGTCATGCTGGAATACCCATCCACAACTCATTTTCAATGCCCTGGCTGAGGGAAGGAGGTTTTCACCCAAGATTTGACTGTACATGGCCCCGTCCATCGTCCCTTTGATGCTGTGCAGTTGTCTTGTCCCCTTAGCAGAAAAACACCCCCAAAGCATAATGTTTCCACCTCCATGTTTGACGGTGGGGATGGTGTTCTTGGGGTCATAGGCAGCATTCCTCCTCCTCCAAACACGGCGAGTTGAGTTGATGCCAAAGAGCTCGATTTTGGTCTCATCTGACCACAACACTGTCATCCAGTTCTCCTCTGAATCATTCAGGCAAACTTCAGACGGGCCTGTACATGTGCTTTCTTGAGCAGGGGGACCTTGCGGACGCTGCAGTATTTCAGTCCTTCACGGTGTAGTGTGTTACCAATTGTTTTCTTGGTGACTATGGTCCCAGCTGCCTTGAGATCATTAACAAGATCCTCCCGTGTAGTTCTGGGCTGATTCCTCACCGTTCTCATGATCATTGAAACTCCCCAAGGTGAGATCTTTCATGGAGCACCAGACCGAAGGAGACTGACAGCTATTTTGTGTTTCTTCCATTTGCGAATAATCGCACCAACTGTTGTCACCTGCTCACCAAGCTGCTTGGTGATGGTCTTGTAGCCCATTCCAGCCTTGTGTAGGTCTACAATCTTGTCCCTGACATCCTTGGACAGCTCTTTGGTCTTGGCCGTGGTGGAGAGTTTGGAATCTGATTGATTGATTACTTCTGTGGACAGGTGTCTTTTATACAGGTAACAAGCTGAGATTAGGAGCACTCCCTTTAAGAGAGTGCTCCTAATCTCAGCTCATTACCTGTGTAAAAGTCACCTGGGAGCCAAAAATCTTGCTGATTGATAGGGGATCAAATACTTATTTCCCTCATTAAAATGCAAATCAATTTATAACTTTTTTGAAATATGTGTTTTTCTGGGTTTTTTTGTTGTTATTCTGTCTCTCACTGTTAAAATACAGCTACCATTAAAATTATAGATAATTTCTTTGTCAGTGGGCAAACGTACAAAATCAGCAGGGGATCAAATCCTTTTTTCCCCCACTGTACATCCAAGCAATAATCAATACATAGTTTTGTTAGCATAGTTCATTCAGGGCTGTACCTGCTACACTCACAGATGTAACGGCTTTGTTTTGATAAAAACAAAAAATATATATAAATAAAATAAAAATGTATTAAATAAATTTTTAAAAATATGTGAAATGAATGAGTAACACATTTAGGGCTACGCAGGAGCCCAGCAACTACAATTCAGATTCACAATGACTTGTGAAGACACACACTGTGAGAACATAGAGGCAGGAACAAGGAGGGAAGCAAATGCTGCTCATTAAAGCAGTATAAGCAGTATAAGTAGCATAATTTTACTCTGACATTGGTTTAAATAGACTAAAATCTAAAACAGTTCAAAATAAAGACAATCTACTCTGTTTGAATTTTAACTTTATTAAAAACCTATGATACTTTATGATACTTTAAATGATACTTTCTGATGTTACAGAGGACAAATATATATATATATATATATATATATATATATATATATATATATATATATATATATATATATATATATATATATATTTTTTTTTTTTTTTTTTGAAAATGGGATATATTTAAGGTAAATATTCTTACCTTAAAATATTTTTATTGTACCTTTACAGCTTTTGTCAATCGATCATTGTAGTTCTGTCTTACTCCCTGACAAAATACACTAATTTTAGTAAATCTATTTGCACAGCGTGTTCCATTATTTTACATTACATTTTACATGATACTCCATTCAGTTCAAATTTCTGAAAGCACTTGTCTGACCCCTCAACAATAAATCCAGCCAACCTTTGCTAACTTCTGGATATTCCTTTCATTTTCAGCACCTCCAGCTACCTCCCATTGGTTTTACAACTTCAAAATACACCTCATGAAAAAATCAGGAGTTATCTGACATGTGTCCCCCTACCCGGATGGCATGCCAGCACCAAAGGCCAGCATTGATTTTCTGTAAAGCAGGGCCGGATTAGCCCCCTTTAGGGCTCAGCTGTCTCAGCACGGCCTGAGGGGCTGCTATAAAACTAATAATTAATTTAAACTGCCCTGCCTGCTTGGGCTATGGAAAGATCTACACTCATAACACACAGCCGACTGTCTGCAACTGTCTCTGCACAGAGCAGCACTGTGTTATTTTTATCTCTGGCTCATTGGACAAAGACAGTACATGAGTGGCTACAGCATGAAGTCTAGCACGCTGAATAAAACGCACTGTAGTATCCACACAAAACAGGACAATAAAGACCACATGTGCCTCTCGGGCTGATTGACAGGCATAGTAAAAGCAAATTAAGGGTGAGGAAAGAGTATAGAACACAAACCAACTGAACAGCCAGTCATGCTCCGTCTGAAGACTGCCACTGTGCCTAAACCCAAACACAGGGTCAAAACATCCAATTCTCAATCCTGAAGTGGTAACAGGCTTTCAGTTATAATATCCTCAACATGCATTACGAGAGAGGAGGACACAATAACTATTGTCAAAGAGTCTTTGAACAGGCTCTTCCTCTCCTTTCTCATTAAGATACCTCTGTTAAAATGTTAGTAGGAGAACACATAAATTAGAAACAAGCCAACTAGGATGTAAATCTGTTTGCACATGTGACAGAATAACAGAATAGTGAATGCTCAACATGTCATCTACAATCTATTACTAAAGGGGGATATCTAGGGATAGAGAGTCATATCCCATGGACAAGAGGCAGATGTGTGCCTCAGACCCGAACAGTCTCAGTCTCTGTGGAGGCCTGTGGAACATTTTAATGACATTAAGTCAACCATCACAAGACGTCTTTGCAAAACTCTAAAACCCACGCTCTAAAATGAGTGCTTGTGCTTGTTACAAAAACAGACATCACTATATCTGGCCTTCAAATACTGCCCTTGTTCCTTTTTTTATCCAAAGTCACATGCTGCACATTCCAGCAGAAATGAAAGTTTGAAACGCTCTTAGTTCTCATGGTGCATGTCCCGGCTCGCTGTAAGCTCAGTGTGAGCTCGATGCGACTTTTAAGGGTGCCGTTAAGGAGGGTTCTGTCTAAACATTTCACTGTGCTGTATATGTCAAAACTATGAATATGCGCTTCAGTCCAAACCCAGTGCAAACAGAAAGAGACACTCCATATAGCTGCTCTGTTAAATTTCTTCCTTCACTGTAGCTCCGATGAGGCCTTCTACAGCAGGGGCCAGTAAAGGGATTTCACCTGAAAGGCTTTCATCTTATTTGACACACAAACGCTCCTCAGATCAGACGAGTGCAGCTTGTGTTGGGGCAGCCGAGGCTGTCTGTCTGTAAAGAGCATGCTCGGGAGAATATCCCAGTGCCTCTTCATCTTCCTCCTCTTCCTCATCCTCTACTGCCAGGCGTTTTGAAGCCAGTTATCAGGTGCGCTATGAAAACCCTCTGGCCCAGACATAAAAGATGACTGTTCTCTCAAACCCAAAGGCAGTGAGAGGAAAGCACTTTAAAAGCGTCACCAAATGTCTGGATTCACAGAGCAGTAAGGTAAATATGGTTGTTTACTATAAACAAAACACAATTATTCATACTAGGACAAATTAAGGAGATATCTTGCTGGAAAAAAGGATCAAAATGTATGGAAAGCTGACAACACACTCGCAACACACAAACATAATAAATAAATAAAAATTCTGAATGTTGGAAAGACTAATAGTGACGATATTATGGAATTTTTAGTACAGAAAGATGGTGATTTTTTTTTTTTAAGTGCAGTAACAGAGGTGTGCTATGCCTGTGAATGACTCTGAAGTGTGCAAAGGGAAATGTGCTGCAGCTGTGTTCAAAATCTGCAGCAGCTGTTTAAACCCTCTATGGTCTTCTGCACAGGGGGGGAAAATGTGCTCCTCTCTGGGCCAGTGCACGTTTGCAAAGCAAGCAATTTGGACAGTACACTCCAGTTCATCACTCTGCAGGTGGCACGTCACTGCTTAACAGCAGTCAAAACATCGAGGCTTGACTTATTATTCTGGGCACCATCTATACTCGAAATGTTTCGGCAAATATTTCCTAATAATGACGAGCATTTGGAGGAGTAAATTCCTAACGACAGGGTTCATGGTGTGTTTTATAGTCGTCGGATAAATTCACAGAGTGTCAACATTCATCATATCGTCTGGTCGAGAAATTGTACCCAAACTTGAAAACAAACAAAAGAGCTACAATCCACAAGTCTTGGCACGATAACGTCTGCGTATCTGTCTTCACTTTTCAGGGCTGTCTCTCCAGGAGAGGCTGTGGGAGACAAAGTGTCATGAAGCAAACACACACAGAGGGCAACACTGAGGGGAAGCTCCTTTGTTCCATTTCCAAACTGCTAACTTTTTTCCCTGTTGGGAAACATGCAGGAGAAGTTAAAGAATGACAGACCCTTTTTCGCTTCAAAGTACTAATAAGTTCCATACCTCAGAGTTGCTTACATCATTAATCAGCGGGATGGCTGTGCTTGATGATCGACGTCAGCTGGAAAAAATCCAGCTCTTCTCTAGTGCTTCTCTAACTCAACACCTTGACGACATGGGCAGCTTGGGTCCCGGGTGGAGCTTTTATTTTTGGCGCTCATAAAAAAATTAAAACAACTAAGGTGTACACAGAGATGTTTGAAAATGATGACTACAATAATGATCTATGCATTAAGAATAGATTTCATTGAAAGAGCGAGGAAGAGGGGTTAAATGGCTTCTAAAAGGCATATCTAAAAGCCATGCTGGACCTGATCAGGCCAGGCTGTAAAAATCCATCACGGACTTTGTGTTCTGCTAAAGCGCTAAGGAAAGATATTGTAGGTTTTAAGAGGCTTTTTTATTCAGCCAGACTGTGTACTAAAACTAATTGGATTTCTGTCAATGGAAAAAATATATCCCTGGGAAGACTCTGAACTACATAACGCTGACGGTACAACAATCCATGAGGGACAAGGCCCTTCCTCCATGCCAAATGCGAGGGAGGAAAATGAATCCAGCGATCAGCATAAAATATTAAAACGGAATGGTATCGAATTTTTGAAAAATGATGTCAGATTCACTCATTAGGTCCACCGGCACAGTGAATTAAGCTATATTTAGTGGGTGATAATTGAAATCATAGCTGTAGTCATTACCACTGACATGTTTCTAAATAATACCCAATAAATTTCTCCTTTGTTTCAAGGGGCGCTGTGACAGCTGGCAGAACTCAGAAATCCGAAAGCACAGAAACTATTACCGTCTCGCGTGTATGACTGGCCTTCCTATTCTCTCTTCCTTAAAGCCAATAAAATGTCAGCTTTTATTCTATCCCTCCAAAGTGCTGGCTGCACATCAGCTCTGCCCTCTAAAGCCGTGCCACAGAAAACTAAAGGTCTGTAAATCACCGTGTCATAGGCACACCATCAAACTTGGGACGTACAATAAAAAACGAGATGCAGTTATAAAGGGAATGGCATTTAAACCCAATATATATATATATATATTTAATTGGAACAAAAAGAGAACATAAAGATGTTTGGTTCTATTCAACACCGACTGCGTAGGATTTGCTGGGAGCAGACAGTACAGTACAGTAGTTTGGAAGGAGATTTGGCCGATGGTAATGCTGCCAGTGATTTAAAGACAATTCTTTTGCCATCGGGGGTCTTTTGCTGCATTGTAACAATAAAACCATGATTTATGCCATATTGTTGGAGGGAACTATACCACAGAGATGGCGCTGGCAGGATAAGGCCTACCTCTCTAGAGCTCTGTATAACTATAAAATCATACACATACTGAGGACATTTTTGGATCTGACTACTCAATGGTTTATACCCTACATATACTGACACACTATTCAGGAATTATTTCAGAGCTACACAATGTCAGAAGCAATAGTAATTTACTTTATCGCATCAGTTATCCGTATGTCTTGTCTCTTATTCCTTCAGACATGCTCAATACAGTGAGCCCTTTAAAAAAATATATTGCAAAGGCATTTGTGACCCCTTTTCAATGATATGGATCCTTGCATAACTCATAATAATAAATGAAGACAGTCTTATGGAAGAAAACAACACACAACCTTTTATATTCTCATACCTTTCACATGACTCAGATGTTATGATGTGACTTAGGGTTATGATGATTCACATGCAAGTATCATGGGCTAAAGTCACGCCATTTGAAAGGCACACAGGTTTGTACCCTCTAAATAATGTCCAAGAGGACACACTAGAGCGTTCTACAGTACTACCGAAGTTATAAACATCTAGTTAAGTCAGTTTACTACAGTAAGTCAGTGGACTGATAGCCATGTTTTGGAATCCTCTCAGCGGTACTAGGACGGAGCGAATTCCCAGTGAAGGCCATGTTGCTTCAATTTGGCTACAGCATGTTTCATCAGATAAAAAAATAATCTTACCCAAACACAGAGTGTATGACTTGCCTGCAAGAACTTTTCAAAACTAATCTGGAGGGACATGATGATCTTTCCTTGTTGTTTCTTGGACCATCTGTTTTGGCAAAGGCCAAAGAGAAGGTACACTCTGCAGCAGCATTTTACACTGCCTCAAGCACATGGATTACAGTCCTGCTTCTAATAAGAGTTAGGTAAACTAGCATAAGGTATGTAGACAAGTAATACTATTTAATAATAATAATAATAATAATAATAATAATAATAATAATAATAATAATGGGGGGCACGGTGGCTTACTGGGTAGAGTGTGTGCGATTGTGCCCTATGATGGGTTGGCACTCCTCCTTGTGCCCTGATTTCCCTGGGATAAGGCTCCCCTGTGACCCTGTGTAGGATAAGCAGTATAGAAAATGGATGGATGGATGGATGATCATGATGATGATGATGATGATGATGATGATGATGATAATAGGGGGGCACGGTGGCTTAGTTGTTAGCACGTTTGCCTCGCACCTCCAGGGTTGGGGGTTCAATTCCGGCCTCCGCCCTATGTGTGTGGAGTTTGCATGTTCTCCCTGTGCTTCAGGGGTTTCCTCTGGGTACTCTGGTTTCCTCCCCCAGTCCAAAGACATGCATTGTAGGCTGACTGGCATTTCCAAATTGCTCCTAGTGTGTGTGAGAATGTGCCATGTGATGGGTTGGCACCCCATCCAGGGTGTCCCCCTGGTAGGATAAGAGGTACAGAAACTGGATGGATGGATGGATAATAATAATAATAATAGGGAAAGGGAAAATATGTTATGCATTGAATATATAAAAAGCAAGAGATTACAAATAACTTCCTTAAGATGTATAGCTGAGGTCAAGAACAAGCTTGCAGCAGCATCTCAGAGATTCTATTCCCTATATTATATGTGGTGGCCGCGGGGGGGGAATGTATTTATCTGATAAGTAAAAATATAAAAACACTATTGTTCCCTGTCAGTCATCTTTTCTCATCAAATGCTGTCACTCTGTGATCCCAAGATACTCTAAAACATGATAATATTTATTCTTTTCATTTCCTCTTGTGTTTTCTTGAAATACCAGTATATAATTTTTTTTTTTTAAAAACATAATTGGGTCACGTCTTAAACAGTCGTGCGAAAGAGGCAAACAAAAAATATTCATTTTTTTCCATTAGCAAAACAGCCAGGAACAAACTTGTCAAGAATAATGCATCTAAAAGAAGTCCTCTGTAGTATTATTATTACTACCCACCCTGTCAGCTCGTCACTCCTTGAAGATATCACTGTGGTACAATTTGTTCAGATAAATTAAATGTGTTTTATCATTGCCTAGTTGATTTATAAAAGCTGTGCTCCAAATGAAAACGCATACATTATGCATTCAAACTAGAAGATGCTGTCTTATAAGCCAGTTAAGCTTAAAGAACATTGCATATTTCCTAATACAAGCGAGATATTCAAGGCTGCTCCCAAATATTAGTGCTAAGTAAGCTTGATAGATCAGATATGGAAAATTCTCATTTCTGCTCAAGCATCAATTTCCACTCCCTTTCTCAGCTAAGTGATTTGAAGACCTCATTCCGACAGTTTCTCCCCCTCACACTCTTTTAACTGACATTTTATCTGCATACTGGTATTGTCGCAGATTGAGCATACCCACAGGACAATGACAGCCCCTTCTTCCTTTGTCACTTCTCATTTTGGCGCTGAGCGATGCCTATTCTTGACTCGTGCCAATAACAGCACCATCGAATAGGAGATTCCACCTAACTTTGATGGAGAGGGAGCACTTCATGCCGCTGACTCTCATTTGTCAATTAACATGAGGCTTCTGATGTCGAAATGCAAGGGCTTGAAAGATACAGTGTTATTCATGACGAATGAAGAGAGACAGTTGAGTGAGGCATAAGCTGCAGAGTAATATCATAATGTGCTTTAGATATGAATATAAAACGACACTGCTGACAGTCCATACACGGGTTTTATTTCATTTCTCACTGTACCCAGACACCACACTTTGTCTCCTTACTCTCTTTTCATCTGACTACATACATCTTATTATGACAGGCCACTGACACGTAAAGCACTTCACTTTTAAAAATTAAAGTTAGCATATTTGATTAGTCTTTAAACTGTAAAGGCTTTCTTGCTAACATAGTGTATATGCAGATTCAGGAAACAACTGCTGTGTACTTTAGTACAG
Organism: Cranoglanis bouderius; assembly: GCA_023630585.1. Taxonomy (NCBI): domain Eukaryota; kingdom Metazoa; phylum Chordata; class Actinopteri; order Siluriformes; family Cranoglanididae; genus Cranoglanis; species Cranoglanis bouderius. Next base: position 21,910,844 of record CM042536.1, read on the forward strand.
ATGGTTGATATGGTGAAGGTTAAGTGTAGTACATAAAGGTTCCACACACACAGAAAAAATGTCCTTCATCAGCTGTGCAAGCAAAGTGCTGCTGAGGCTGCAGAAGGTGAAATTGTAAAAATATATATGAAATTAACTTCATTCATTAGAATTCAATAGAATTCCAAACTAATTCTATAGTCTATGGTTAAAGATTCGGTTTAAGGACTGTGAGACTATTAAAAAATAGCTAATGACATTTTCATATACGCAATCCATATTATAATATTTATATTTCCTACCAGTAAGTAAATTAGAGAACAGCACATAATGCAGTAAAACAGGAATGCCACAGACAGACAGACAGACAATTGAAATTCTGCTATTGTTTGTTTTGGGGTTTTTTTTTGTATTAAGTTAAATTGTGCAGCTCTTGAACTCTCTGCAAGGATGTTTCAACTTGCGCCGTTTGGTGCTGTTGCTGCTCGACCCTCTGTGCCGCACTGTGTTTATAGAACTTATGCAGCTCTGCTTTTCATAGATCACTGGCATGGTGAGGCTTGGTGGTGCTGTGACTGTGTGCACTGTGTTTGGCCATAGCTATGTTGGCCTTCACGCGATCAGCCAGGCCACTGGAATGCCATCTTGCCAAGAGACTCTGCAGTTTGTTTGTTTGTTTGTTTGTTCATTTGTTGGTTTATTATTCATTAAACAAATTATATTATTTATTATATAATATTTTTTATGTGTGTTTGTCTTTTCAAACTGTAAAATGACCTTGGGGTTGACAATGGCATTACATAAATGTCTAGTTCAGTCATGAAACTCTATCCGTGCACTGATTGGCTCCCTCGACGCCAGCACGCAGCCTATCAGCCATGCTTCTCCGTCCACATAACCCTTTATTATCCCGACTATCTTCGCTGGCTACGGCCTGCGCATGCTACGAGATTTCGCATCCTACCCTCCGCCTTCCCAGCACCACTGTATAGATCTGCTGCAGAGGAGTTCCTCCTTCTGTACCCTTTGCAGCAGCAGTACGCTTCTCTACTTCTCTATGTCTGTCCATGTCTATCAGAACAAGCATTCTTACAAACTCAGCAGCAGCAGGAGCACTGTAGCAGATCTAGTCCACCAAGACTAAACCTACTTACACTCCACTCCTATCAATAAAAACTGATACTCTCATTCCGAGAGATCAACTGGTAAATCAACTGGTAAAATGTAAATATAATAAGATCTAACAAACAACAGCTTGTCACTATGCTGGTTTAATTTGACTGACTGACTGTTAATAGGAGTTCTCCAGTTTTCTCCAACTTCCCCAAAAAATGCTGGTATGTAGATTTTCTACTCTAATGCTGCATTTGACTACAGCTCGTAACTCATCATTTCCATCCTCCGACTAGGCAAAACTAAAGAAAACACCTATTCAGGAACTTGGGACGGTCTCCTCAACCCTGAGTTCAGCAAGTGACATCAAATCAACATGGCTGCTCGCAGCATCAACAGTAAACAAAGCAGCACTTTTTACTTTTCTATAGATTAACCTACACAGACATATTTGCTTGTTAAATCTATAACACTGACTATACAGTTCAGTGTTTTGTGGAGGTAAATATACATCACTCATCACAGATAGCTGGCCACCTTGTTGCTAACAAAAGACAAACATGGAGGCACCCGTGTTTTTTCCCCAATTTGTAGCTCAAATGCACAGAGGTCGAAAATGACGTAATTCCATTTTCCCACTTCTGAGGTAAGTCGAACGCAGTATACTTCACCCCTGGTGAGAACGAGTGTGTGAATGTGTGTGTGCATGGTTCCCTGGGAGTGACTGTTGTCTCATCCGGGATGTATTCCCGTCTCATGACCAGGGGTTCCAGGAACAGACTCCGGTTCCACCACAACCCTGACCAGGATAAAGCAGTTAAATGATTGTTAACAGGCTCACTATAAAAACTGTACTAACACAGACTATTAAAAAACAGTGCATGGCTTAAACCCAGTCCCTGGTTCCAGAAAACCCATATTACCTTTTGTTGGTGCTTGTAACAACAAAGAAACCAAAACTGCACGATTTGATGTGCTCATCGAGGCGTATTATGATGCAATTTCATGCGATGAAGTTAACATATTTAAATGTTTTATATTTTAGGCCTGCGATCCTAAGACAACACAACATTGATCAAAAGATACCATGTCTCCTCACTAGCCTTTGCCTTTTAATAGTCCCTGACCACAGGAACCAGACACTCATAACCATGATATGCTCACAGATTCCCCAAGCATGGATGATCCTCCAACCTGACTGTTGATTCCAGCTTATATCTGAGCGAGTTATCCGAGCCAGTTCTGATGACAGAGTGGCCATCGAGCCTCTGTGGCTGACATGCATCTTGCTTGCAGATCATCTGGACAGGACTAGACAAGAAAATAAGATCTCCTCTGTTTTCAGCATCCAATAACCCACAGCATCATGCTATATGACAGGTTGCTCCTGAACCCCATCTTGGGATTACCTCTCGAGCCCATCATCTGATAGCTCTCCGCACTTTGGCTTTGGACAGGTGCTGCCTCACCATCATGCCGGTTTAATGTTAACCCTTGGCAAACAGCATCATGTGAAACGGTCTGATAAACTGAATGTGATATCACATGCATCCAAAAAGGAACAGACTCTGACACCATTGTCTTCAGTCAGAGTGCCTCACTGACACACTAAGTAAGGGGGGGGCCTTAGTGGATAGCACGTTTGCTTCGCACGTTTGATTTGATTCCCGCCTCCACCCTGTGTACATGGAGTTTGCCTGTATTCCCCGTGCTTCGGGGGTTTCCTCCGGGTACTCTGGTTTTTTCTGCCCCCAGTCCAAAGACTGTAGGTTGTAGGCTGACTGGCATATCCAAATTGTCCATAGTGTGCAAGTGTGTGTGCAATTGTGCCCTGCGATGGGCTGGCACCCCATCCAGGGTGTCTCCACCTTGTGCCCCAACTCTCCTGGGATAGGCTTCAGACTCCCCCATGACCCTGATAAGCGGTACAGAAAATGGATGGATGGATGGATGTTAGGGCTTTTCCATTTAGTACATGTTCACAATGACAGCTTTGTCTGCACATTAGAAAGAGCAGGTTTTGTTCTGCATGCCGAATTACATACATACATACATACATACATACATACATATATATATATATATATATATATATATATATATATATATATATATATATATATATATATATATATATATATATATACATACATATATATATATACACGCATACATACAGTGTTGTACAAAGGTTTTAGACACATGCAAAGAAATGCTGTAGAGCAAAGATGCATTCAAAAAATATATAATTTCTACATAAAACATAAAAAATACCACAAAGAGCAGTAAACAGTAGTAAATAAATGAAACAAAGTCAATATCTGGTGTGACAAAAAAATAAAAATGAAAATAAAAATGGTAGTCTCCGATACAATTTGTGCAGTTTTATAAGGAAATAAGCTTCTGGAGACTTTGACTTTCACACTTGCTTCTTATTTTTGCAGCAAAACCCAGCAGCCTTCATTGTGTTTTTTGTCTGAAAAGTGTCTCTTATATAATATGCTGCTTTCTTTAATAACATACAAACATTTTTCTGTAACATTTAATTTTGTGCTAGAAAACTAATGTTTGGGAATCTAAAATGTTTTTTTGTACTGACTTGATAATGTAGAAGTCATAAAATAAAAAATCTATAACAAAGTTTGTACTTAAAAAATAGGGTGCCTAAAACTTTTGCAGAGTACTGTGTATATATACTAACCCCATTTCCATAAAAGTTGGGATTTTTTCTAAAATGCATATATACACATACACCAGTCTAACATGGCAAACTTGGTGTGTCCAAAAGTACCATTCAGTGTAGCCTGAATCAAAATGAAATAGTGACTGAATAAATGCAACAAGAGCTCTACAGGCTACATTCCCAACAGAAGGATAGTACTGTCTCTCTATCTCCTCTTTCTACATTTAAGTGTTTTTGGCATTCATGGGATAGTGGAACACTTATAAAACCCAAATCCACATTTATTTGTTTCTATCCACAAAGTGTATTATCAGCATAATGAAGATGAGTTCTGTTAAGAACAGGTGTGTCCAAATTAACACAGTGTGTGTTTTGCTTGTAGTATTTTCAGCAAATGAAAAAGCAAACTCTGATTTTACCCAATGCTGGTAAGCCACTCAGGCTCATTAGGAATATTAATGCACTGATAAGCGCATATTTCTGCACGACACGCTGAAGCAGCACAGGGTTTAACAATTATTAATCTGACAGTCTTCAGCGCAAGGCGAATCAATTAAACGAAAGAATCCACATTTTCAGCACAGATAACTGCCTCAAGACGACAATTTTCACATGACAAAGAGAGGCCCATTCAGAGTCCTTCAAGGCCTGACAGGTCAAGAAAAGAAGTCTGAAACAAAAGCACCTTATAACCATCATCTCTTCTCTTTTAGTTGTCAGTTCAACTTTGCTAGTCCTGCTGGTGAAATGGCATTCGCCTCCCCGCCTGCCACAAGGTGCTTCTTCATATCCTGTCAAAGGAATCTTTTATTCTATTTGCTCGGCATTAACATGTCACATTTATTGATCAGACCTTTCATACAGCCACAGCATGCCAGCTCCAAGCCCAGGCCCTTTGATGCCACGATGACATTCCAAACCACATAATGCACGTAATGCAGATATTAAATTGCACTTAATTCAAAATTGGGTCTACATGCGCAGCAGGTACACCGAGTAAAATGTTTCATATCCTGTGATGGTGCTGTCATTTGGGTAAATACTCATAAGTATTCTGTCTGACAGTAAGCGACTTCACGCAGTAGGTAGATACGTAGGTAGGTAGGTAGGTAGGTAGATAGGTAGATAGATAGATAGATAGATAGATAGATAGATAGATAGAGAAAACGGGGTACTTAACTATACATTGGGTACTACTTCTAAACTGTACATTTCCTTGTCACTACAGTGGTACTCTCAATATTACACATTTTGTAGTTTTAGTATCTTTAAAGGTTTACTCTACAAACAAATTATACTCCATTTATCATTTATCCTTATCTCAAATAATTTTTAAGATAAGGATAAACTCCAGGTGAAAGATACAGTATATTAAAGGTACACATTAAAGGTACAAACATGTACCCCTGAGGGTACCACCCTAGCAATATTTTTTTATCTAATACTATTTTTTTCTGAGAGTGTAGACAGACAGACAAACAGACAGACAGACAGACAGACAGATAGATAGATAGACAGATAGACAGATAGATAGATAGATAGATAGAGTCAAGAATTTCAAAATAAATTACTGCAATAAAATTGCATTTGCAAAGTGTTAACCACAGAAATGGTGTAACGGCAAAGCAATAACGAAACAGAAGTGGAGAAAACAAGGGACATCTTGCAGTGAACTTAGAAACCAGCACCAAACAGAGAATAACATGGAGGTTCAAGAAACACTCAAACAATACATTCAGCTCCTCGGTTAAACTTCAGAAGCCAAGTGTCGAGACAGCAAGTGACACTTGTCATGGCAGTGCTGCTTCACCCTTTAACCTTGTAATGCCACAGCAAGCAACTTCAGACTATCTAAGTGATAGTCCCTTAATGCATTAGGTGTTTAATGTTGGTGTTGGAGTTATAGACACCTTACCTGAGTCGGTTGAAGCTAAGATCTAGTCGTTTTGCAGAGCTTCCATAATTAGCTGCAAGAAAGTCTGGGACCAGCTCACAATCATGTCCAATGTAGGACACCTTTAATTCAAGAATTTTAAAAATGACAACGGTGAGAAATTGATCTATAGTAGTTAATAGGTTCTTGTAAAAAAAAATAATAATAATAAATAATTAAACTCTAATATTAAGCCATGCTACGCTGTAAATCGTCCTATTTCTCTGCAGTGCCAGAACTTCTGTCTTCTACTCACCTGAGTTCCATTCACAACAACCCCTGACTCGCTGTGTGCCATTCCAGCTCGCTGACAGCTCACAAACGTGTACAATATCAACAGCAGACCTGCTACAAACCTACACGTTTACACTTTCCCTACTGGAAACTTTTGATTTTCTAAACTGTAACTTTTTAAAATCCTGGTTTCTCCGCAGCTAACGTTTCTAATTTACTTCTTCCGCATACCGAGAGTCAGCTGATCTGAGAAGGAAGCGCGCGCCACCGTTCAAGCCACAGAACGGCCGCGTGCGTGTTCATGCGCTGCAGTTCATGTGTCCCTGCTGCACATGATGTGCTGGTACATGCGGACATCTATCCACAAAGTAAGCAATTTCCTGTTACTAGAGTAGCCGCAGTAGCCCAAGCACGAGTCAAAAGCTGAGAGCTGTGCCTACAGGAGTCTAGCTATTAGACTAGGATTCCTCTAACTTGTAGAGTGTAAACTGCTGTATCCAGTTTTTGTAGGAGCACTGGAAGAAGTGTAACCAAATACAAATCCTATACATGCAACATAATAATAATAATAATAATAATAATAATAATAATAATAATAATAATAATAATAATAATAATAATTCAGTGACAGAGTAAATTACATAAGTGTTACCAATTTGCTGTTGTTGGGGTTGTGGGTGTTGTGGTTGGAGGGGGTGTTGGTAGTGTTGTTGTTGTTTTTGTTGGTGGTGGTGGGGGTGTTGGTGGTGTTGTTGGTGGTGGTGGTGGTAGGGGTGTTGGTGGTGTTGTTGGTGTTGTTGTTGGTGGCTGCATGTGTATTGGGGAATATTTTATATCTTGACAAAGATAGGAGTATCTGAGAAATTGGACCTTGTTAGGGCATTTGGTTGGTCCCACAAAGAAAACTGCTGCTTTTGTTTAAAAAAAAAAACTTCTGGGGTTAAGGTTAATCTCAGGTTTAGGAATAGGCATAGCATTAATTAGCTGTACTGGCTGCATCCGAATATCCCCACTACCCTACTATACAGTACACGAAAAGCAGCACACCAAAGCAGTAGTATGTCTGAATTCTCAGTATTCATAAAACAGTAGGTGAGAAATGCTGCGTCTGCCATGATTCTGCAGTATGGAAGCATAAGGCAGTGGGACTGGTACAGAAGAGCTGTCAGAATCAAAAATGACAGAAGGCGGCGTGTCAGCTTTTTTTTAAGTTGTAGGTCACATCACAATGCCAACATGGCGGATGTAGTACGTCTGGATTGTATTCATGCTACACACTTATACTGATCAGTATGTATTGTATCAACGGCTGAGCAGTAGGTACTGAATCGAATGCAGTAGGTACTGTCACAGTACGCGATTTCAAACACAACATTTGTCACCCATTACCAATGGAAAACCCAAAGACTAGAAAAGAGACAGAAAGTTGACCTGCACAAGACAGTTATAAAAAAAAAAATTAAAAACTTTTAACAATTCCATTAATCAAAATTATCTAAGAATCGGAATTATGGACACACTGAGGGGAATGGTACAAAATCATAGTTTTAGAATTGCACAGTTTAGTTGAGTCTTTTGTTTGTCAAGTTTCAAAATCAGCTTTTTACTGCCACTTTTAAATAATAATAACAAGCTATTTGGAAATGTTGCATAAGAAATCCCTTCCTGTGAGCATCTCACAAAATGCAGCACCTGAACTTTAACAAGTCATTAGAATGAAACTTTTTGTTAATGCATACCAGCAAAATGTTTAGCGAAAAAAAAAACAGGACTGGATACAAGGACAAGCACCTGTAAAAGATGAAGGTGGATCATCGAGGCTCTGGGGTTGTGGTTGTTGGTGGTGGTTCAGGGGCTCTTGTGAAGACTGATGGCATCATGAGTTCTGCCGAGTATCAGGATATTTCAGAGAAGACCCTGGTTACCTCTACCAGGGGGTTCAGACTTTGCCATACACAGAGCTTACAACATTATGAGTCAAATATACTTCCAAATCAACACAGAAACACAAAATCAGTGCATCTCAGTCTCTGGATTTGAACCTTACTAAAAACCTTTGTTCTGAACTGAAGATGGAAATCCACATGAACAATATAAGAATATAAAGGAGGTCAAAACATTCTGTATGGAGGAGTGGACCAACATCCATCTACATGTGTTTCCAACCTTTAGACATTACAGGAAGTGACTCAGTGTTTTATTCTCTTCCAGGACAAGGATATAAAATATTAATTGTAATAGTGCCAATAATTTTGAAACCAGTGTTTTGAACAAAATAAAAATGCACAAAACTTTTTTGTGTTTGAAATAAATTTCTGAATGTTCAAATTCAGAATATCACTTATTGCATTCAATTGTAATGTTATGCCATTTTTTCAGGAAGGGCTTTTGTGTAGGGACCAGATTATTTATTATAATAAGTAGTTATTTGGTTATTTACATGCTTAATGAACTATCCTCTGCTTTCATGATGCTTTTAAGATGAAAAGACTGTACATGTATGCTAGCCCCGCCCCATCACTGTAGGCGACTAGTCACGCGCTCTTCTGCGTCACCTGGCTCCTCCCACAGGCGGAAGTTTTGGAGAGTGCACACACAGCAGAAAAGAGTGCAGGCTGCGGGTTACGAGTATATTACGGGCAGAAGCTAAATTATACCATTTAACGTTAGTAAGACTATTTAAATGTACAGTTCGGTTCTGGAAATAAATATATTAGCATATCAAACAAAAACAAAAGGATGTTCATAAAAAAGGTGTGTGTTGTTTTTTTTTTTATGTTTGTTTCCCTTTGGACGCGCTATAGCCTTATAATAACAGGTAAAGTGCTTCGTTGCGAGTTGTTTCGTCTTGGTTTTATTAGAAATCTTTTTTTTTCCCCTTATAATTTTTGTGTAACGCATGTTAGGTAGTGTTATTCTACTGATGAGAGCACTTCGCTCCGTTTTGCAACTCTTTACTTCTTTGAGGAAAGTGAGAAGTGGGTATTCATCCGTGGGGAAAAAAAAGCAAAACTCCCAACTCGGTCGCGCAAATAGCATATTTACTTTAAAAGGACATTAACTTCAGGATTAGTATTACAGGCATTTTGTCTGGAGTATGTTCATACTATTAAAAAAAAAATCAATATGAAAATAAAAAACACTCCGGGCTCAATCGATCTTTATATGACCCTTAAACACTAATACGCGGATTTCCACCTAAACATGAGCCGATATTAAAACACGTAGGCCTGTTGTGATTCCTTGCTTTGTTTCATTCACATTTGCATATGAAAATTTGAACCTTTTCGCTTTATTTCGCGTGTCCGTGTGATAAAGTCCACTTTAACTCGTCGCTGCAAATAGTTATATTTAGATGGAGAGAGAGAGAGAGCGATTCATAAACATGTCACCGACGTGAAATATATGGAAACGTTTAAAACTTTCTATTTAAATATCATGAATTATGGCCTTGAAAAATGTGTTCCCATTTAAGGGTAATACCGAGTATTTGGTGTCTGCTTCAGAAGCCCATTCGTCATGCAGACAATAAAGAGAGTTTTTGCCTGGCGCTGGAAATTTATGGGTGCCCTTCTCTGCCCTAATAACTCACGCAGTGTGTCCCACTCTGACAGGCCCTGCAGAAGAACAGCAGCCCTGTTATCCATCACACACATCTCTGCATGCTGAGCTGCGAGCTTCTCCTCAGCCGCACTTTAAATGCCCGATAGGAGGGACCATTTGAACGCTTGGGGTTTTTTTTTTTTTTTTTTTTTTTTTTTTTTTTGCTCGCTTTAGTGTTTTCTGATGCGAAATGAATTTCCTACCCACATTAGTCCCAGACTACAAAATATATAATAAAACACTTTATGCGAGCAACTACATAAATATATAATTTTTATATATGAATATATAATTTATATTTTTAAAGGAAGAACTAACCATATGATTTTGATCAATTTGTATTCGCAGGAAATTCTTTTGTAAATTTGTGGTCGGTGTCAACAACAACAACAAAAAAAAGTGTCCGTAAAAAAGACTAAGTAACTGAATAATATGCGCACGTTTAATTTAAAGTCGGAAATATATCATGTTAGGGTGTGTCTGTGGTCGCATTTGTAAATACAAAAATAGTGTAATGATCTACGTTCAATTTATAGGCCGAGTTTGTAATTATTACAATTATATAATTTCTGATTTACGCGCTTTATCTGAACGTAAATAAAAGAAAGAAAGAAAAGTACACTTTAATGCACTAAATTAACTGGAGACAAAGAGTTTACACACTGAAGACGGTGAAAAGAGAATTGCCTGAATAATTCTACACAGAATAAAAGGGTTTATATATATATATATATATATATATATATATATATATATATATATATATATATATATATATATATATATGAATGACATTTTCTTTAATGCAGCCAACATACTTTAGCCCATGACTGTCCACTCCAGGTTTTCTTGCTCTCCGAGATGACCTGTCAACCGGATTAACGCCGAAAGAGATTAATGGCGGAGGCGGGTTGCAATAATAATCGTTTTGTTTGATGTGACAACTTTGATAGGCGTTGATTTACTTACAAACTGATAGGCTTTTAATTGAGCGCCTCCATCCAGTGGGAGATGAAAGGCGCAGCGCATTGAAAAGCTGCCCGGAGCCTCAGCCCTGATTAGCCCAATCAGCGGTGAAGAGGTCAGAGCGTTTTCTCCTCACTTCTCCCCTAAAAAACTCTCTCTCTCTCCCTCTCTCTCTCTCACACACACACACACACACTTTCTCCTTCTCAAATACATTTGTATCCCCATTACAGTTTGGTATGCAAAAATATTGGTGTATGAATATTAAACTTGTTGGGTCCATTTTTTTTTTTCTCTTAAGCTTTATTACATTCCAAGTGTGCTGATCCACTGCCTCGGGCGACATGCGTATAATTATTGTCTGCGAGTTCAAATTCAGGTACGCTTACATCTGTTCAAAAGAGGTAATATACTACCCGAAAGCGGAAGACTTGTGCAACTGTGAAACTGTATACTGAAGCAGAAGGGAAAAAGTGCACTTTCCGCACTGTGCACCTGGATGATGTTCCGCTTGAAAACAGGCCTGGTGCTGTTCGTCTCCTCAATACTCAAGAACACCACACACCCAAATACTCTGAGCAAAACCAATTTATTACAGAAGTAAATTAAATGTGTCACAAAAATGCATGTAAAAAATAGATTTCAAAAATACAGAAGCGCAATGACTACTTATTATCCAACAGTTGTTGTTGTTTTTTTTGTTTGTTTGTTTGTTTTGTTTTTTTTAAGTACAGTACATTTTTCACACCCACTTAAACACATCAAGACTGGCTTCTTTTTAATACATTTTCTTTTAGGTCATGGTTTTAATGCACAAACAGGTTAAACGGTCCACATAAAAATCTCTGTACTGCAGATCAACAAATTATACAACAATAAAGTTTGAACTAGCATGGGGAAAATAATTTGTTGCATTTCAGTATATACTTACTCTGTAGTCCGACAAGGAGTAAAATATGTGAACGGCTGATTTCCATGTTTTCCCGCATCTGGTTTTGCATTACCTCCCTTCCAAACGGAATAAAACAAGAGGACTGTGCCGCTCGTATTAAGTGTCTCTGTACCAAGGTGCTTCTTTTTCATTTGCCCTTTTCTCAGTCACCCGCAGCTTGTAATCAGCTACAAGAGCTGACATAAATCAGCAGCAGGATTGACAGCGACTGACAAATAGCTGATTGATTGCGGTCGAGCAGAATTGACAGTTGACTGAGGGGTTGGGATAGAAATAGAAGGGCGGTGTATATTATGCTGAAAACATGTGACATTCCCATCCCTCTATCACTGCATTGGTCTGCTCCTGTCAACGCGTGTCTGATTGGGGAATTCAAACACCACGCGTTGATCTTCTGTTACACACCTGACTTCTTGTCAAATGAACTGAGCAGAGAGACAGCGTTATGAAATGTCAGTAAGACGCATAACGTTAGCACATTTGGGTTTTTTTTGTTTGTTTTTGTTTTGTTTTGTTTTTTAACTCAACCGCCACAAGAGAACTATAGCCCACAACACGGACGTTCGAAATACTCTGAGAAGTTTATATTCCTCTATAGCTTAAAATGGTATTTAGGGAACTTATACAGCTGCCTGCTTTAATACGTACTTATGGTTAAATCCTGATATAAGTTAATAGATTGGAACATAAATAAATATAGGATATAATGTAACATAAATTTCCGTTTTAACCTAAAGAAGGAAATGAAGGCGAGCGCTGCCACGGCCTTGGGAAGTGCGGCGTGCACAAGAAGCAAAATATTTTCCACAATCTCCTCCCCCAAGCTGTCAAAACAGAGGCGCAAGAGAAAGGAGAACGTCACATCCCCTTGACCCTCCAATCACCTCGGGGTCCCATTTGATTGGAAGGCGGCAAGGGCTTTAATCTCAGACTAATTCAGTTGCTTTTGAAGTGAAAATTTCGGGCAGTTCTCGGGCTGGGAGGAGTAGCGCGTGGAGCTGCGGGAGGAGGCAGAGCAGAGCGCGCAATGTCTGTGTTGTCAAGCGCAGCCCCGGATCGGCGATAGCCTTGCGCTGTACGTCTGCTTTCCGCCACGAGCGAACGGATTATATGAGTTTATCTTTATTTTCGGCCGTTTTCGCAGAAGAACGCTTCGAAGTAGTTATTGATGTATAGGACGAACGAAACGCCAACAGAATAAATGAGAATTGGGTCATGAGCACATCGCCCTCTGTTACTGCTCTAAGAAATAGCGATACCGATCTAGCCTGGGAAATCTGCAGTTCACGGAATAACACCTCAGCGAGCATCAACAAGCCTTTTCTCCATCCCGTCCCTCCAACGGACCCTTTACGGCAAGCCAAGCGACTTCCCATCAAGGTTCTGAAAATGTTGACGGCACGCACGGGACACATTTTGCACCCGGAGTACCTCCAACCTTTACCTTCTACCCCGGTTAGTCCAATCGAGGTAAGACATGAATTCATTATTTCATTATTTAATTCATTATTTTTTTCCGGAAAAAAACAAACCAACCAGAAGATCGCTGTAGGAAAATGGCTTCTACATAACCAAAATAATACAAGCTGATATTCTGCATATCTGTTTTAAGTTTATATCGTTTAATATAAACGAAACGCACAGTATTATGTCTGCTCATCCAGAAATTTCGCCCTGAATATATTCCTGATACAGTATGTTTTCCATTTCACACCGTGTTCCGTGATGCGTATCGCAATTTACTTGCGGACACAAAAACAAAAAAGAACATGAGCTGTAGTAAAATATACTATGAAAAGAAGAAGATAAGTAGTTGTGTGTTTGTTGATATTTCCATTCGAATATAATATTTGGGTATTTACATGTGTGTGGTTTTTTTTTCTTTTTCTGTCTATTCTCGCAGCTAGATGCAAAGAAAAGTCCACTGGCTCTTCTTGCGCAAACGTGTTCTCAGATCGGTAAACCGGACCCTCCGCCTTCCTCTAAACTCTCCTCGGTTACATCAAATGGATCTAGCGAGAAGGAGACCAAGTCCGGTCCTTTAAAACTGAGCGACATCGGCGTGGAGGATAAATCGAGCTTCAAGCCGTACTCCAAACCAGCAGATAAGAAGGACTCGTCCTCGGGGGTTTCTAGTGGGGAGAAGTCTGGTTTCCGTGTGCCGAGCGCCACCTGCCAGCCGTTCACTCCCGGCACTGGTAGCCCGAATTCCAGCACTTCTGCTTCCCCGATGCCGTCCGACACCAAAGGAGAGAGAGATGAAAAGAAAGAAGCTGACTGTAATAAAACCTGCAGCACGGATGGTTCTGGAGCTACCGGCGTCAGCCACAGCAGGATAAGCGTGAGCTGTGCTGGAATTAACGTGGAGGTCAACCAGCACCAGGACACCACGTCTGGATCCAAGGCCGCCACGTCGGAATCGTCGTCGTCGGTGTCTTCCGCTTCCTCTGCGGCTGTTCTGGGGTCGGGTCTTGTGGCACCCGTTTCCCCGTACAAACCTGGACAGACAGTTTTCCCTTTACCCCCTGCCGGCATGACATACCCTGGAAGTTTAGCTGGGGCCTACGCGGGCTATCCTCAGCACTTCCTGCCCCACGGCGGAAGTCTGGTGAACGCGCAGCTCGCCAGCTCCCTTGGCGCAAGCAAAGCTGGATCGAGCCCATTAGCTGGGGCTTCTCCACCGTCCATCATGTCTGCCAGTCTTTGCAGAGACCCGTACTGCTTGAGTTATCATTGTGCCAGTCACTTAGCGGGCGCGGCCGGTGCCTCGTGCACGCACGACTCAGCCGCCGCGGCCCTAAAGTCCGGATATCCGCTCATGTACCCGACGCACCCTTTGCACAGCGTGCACTCCACGCCACCGTCTTTCGGCGGACACCCTTTGTACCCGTACGGCTTCATGCTCCCCAACGACCCGTTGCCTCACGTGTGCAACTGGGTGTCGGCAAACGGGCCATGCGACAAGCGCTTCTCGTCCTCAGAGGAACTGCTTAACCACCTGCGGACGCACACAGCCTTCACCGGCGCCGACAAGTTGATCTCGGGCTACCCGAGCTCGTCGTCCCTTGCCAGCGCTGCCGCCGCGGCCATGGCGTGCCACATGCACATGCCACCGTCCGGACCGCCTGGAAGTCCCGGCACACTCGCACTGAGGAGCCCGCATCACGCGCTCGGACTAAGCAGTCGCTATCACCCGTACTCTAAGAGCCCGTTGCCAACTCCCGGTGCCCCGGTGCCCGTTCCCGCCGCAACCGGCCCTTATTATTCTCCATATGCACTGTACGGCCAGAGACTCACTACAGCGTCAGCGCTCGGATACCAGTGAAACGGACTCACACACACTAAAATTTAGAGCTTATAAAGATTCAAATATAAAGACTTTTATATCAACGCACCACTGAAGGACTGGATCCGTGGACTCCACTGTATTTATTTATGTCAGCTTAAAGCGGACAATAATACAAAAGGAAAACTATTTGAGCAAACTCAGAAGTGCATTATGTTTAAATCTCAGTAGGTAAAAGTGAAACACATGTTAGAGTACTAATAAAATAGGGGTTCTTCAGTTCAACATTCATTTGAAATTGCTATGATTGTATTGTACGTTCTTATTTAATGTCTCATTGAGAAAGGAAATAATTTACATTTGCATGTTTGTTTGTTTTTTTAAAGCCCAAATTGTCCGCATCATTTTAAATTGCCGTTATTTTTCAGGCGTATACCATGGAGAGAGAATTGGTATTTTTTTGTATGTATTCTGGGAAAAAAAAAATAAGAAACAATTCTGTTCCATAATTGTGTCCTCAGTATTCTTTAATACGACGAATGCAGTTTACATTACATGTGGCTATCCAGATTTTTTTTTTTTTTAAACTAGGTGCACTACAAAACTTGCCATTAATCCTATAATATCGCAAATCATGGTTAAATAATTAAATAATTTAATATCAAATAAGTAAATATCTTGTATGACAAAGAAGATGAAAATGTTTTTTTTTTCCTTTCATATCTTGATGGTGCATCAAAATGTAATAATTTAGGTCATAACAAAGGGCGACTATTGTACACAGATTGAAAAATATATTATTTCAGCTTTTTCCCTTTCTTTTACGCAGTATTTTAAAAATATTAAGAATAACAGCGCACGAGAGACTTAAATCCCAGTCTGATTTTGTGTTTCAATGAAACGAGGCGCAGCTACATTAAGGTTAATATGATGCATTATGTTTCAGTAAAATATATTTTCTGAAAACTTATTCACACTTGCATATGAACGCCAAGTCATTTTACTGAGTTAGTGGATTTATCTCATTTTGTAAGTTATTTGTTATTTGCTGTCTGCTTAGTGAGCACTAGGGCTATAATGGAGCACAACAACATGTAGTTCACTCCTTACAGCCAAGCTTGCATTTGTCACATTAAATACATATCTGTAAGAAGTTACATATGACAAAAATTCGGCCATAATAACCTAAAACAGGTGGTTAATTTGGCATGTTTTGATCTAAGAAATTATTTCAGTATTGAGATATTGCTTAGGACACTTCATTTATTCTTTAACCAAAGTCCAGCCGTATAAATTGTCTGCAGCATTCGCGCTGTTCTGGACAGGACTTTTTTCTTTCTTTCTTTCTTTTTTTTTTTTAAATAACATGTTAAAAAAAAAAAATCATGTATTTTTCAAGGATGTTTTTTTTTCCCTCTGTTGGGTGTGTTTTTACCTCTTATGTTTCGGCGCATATATAGTTTAACGGTTTCTCTGTCGCTTTTCGATAACCGAGTTACTTTAGCCTACTTTAGACTTTTCTCCAGTCAGATTAAAATCTCATTGTTGTTTATTAGGTCTGAAAACCAAAAACTAAATTATAAAAGGTTCATCTGATCTTTTATAATTTAGCGTGATTTGTTTTTACGTATCTACGTGTCTGTCATTTCTAGAAAGAAACCCCCTCAGAGAATTGTATTTTATCTTTTTTTTTTTTTTTAAATCTAGCTTGTAGTTAAAACATAAATAATTACACTTGTCAGAATGCAGCTTTGCGTTATTAATGATCAATATCGATGCGTCTCAAACTTTTTCCAGCTAAACGTCGCGCAGGGCGTTATCACTTTATTTATTTCTTAATTTCTCTTTCTTCGATTTACCCGTTTTTCCCGACTCAACTCAACTCAACTAGAAAAAAAAAAGAAAAAAAAACAAAAAAAAAAAAAACAAAGACAAAAAAACAACTCAAAATATTACAACAATAACCAGGCTACAGTGGAAGAATATTATGGGATGTTGATGTTCAGCTCCAGCGCATGTATACTGGAGAAAGTGAAAGCGGATTTTGGATCACACACGATCAAGGAAGAAAACAGCACTCAGCCAAGCTGCTTTATTACCATGTGTAGGCAATTTGGTGACTGCTTACAATGAATGTTTTCACATAAATAAAACCATTTCAGTACTTGGTTTAGTCTATACCACTGGCTGTAAGGGCCTATATGTTTGCTCGAGTCTGTCTGAGTTTTTCTGCACAGGATTCAATTTTATTGTGAGTCATTTCATTTACTTACCTCAGTGTTAACCAATTTAACAACAAACTTTTCTGAACCATGAATACATTGTGCGTTATTAGAATGGTCCTACGTCAATATTAGGCAATGTATCCCAATTACATTAATGATGAATAGGCCTGTGATACACCCAACTATAAATTATTAACTTATAGGTAATTAGTATATCTATTATAGACCTGTAATTTAATATAGCCTTGGTATACTGAACAATTATTAATCACTTTAATTTATGCGCATCAACAATTTAACATCACCCCTTCACAGAAAGTACACAAAAACACAGAACAACTAGAGTATGTTCCAGAGGCCCACACAAGCTTTAAACTGATGTAATGACGGTGAAAGAGAGCAATTTCCATTTTTACCCACATCATGGTGACTGTGTGGCGGTCCCCGATGGAAAGCCATTCATCATGTGCCCCTCCTCCCGGGCCTGTCATCAGAGGAGCTCCAAGGCACATGTGTGCATAAATTACCCTGCTTGTGCCTGCCTTCTACTTACTGTGGCTAAGGAGAATAAAGAGGAGCACAGAGCTGCGTGGCTTAGTACCAAAACATAACTTACACTGCTGATCAGCTCTGCAATGAGCAATGTTTATGTGGAAGATAAATAAAGAGGATACTATCAACTGTGCTTTTGTGAAAAAGAAGGCGTGCTGCTGACTCTTTGAAGAACGGTGCATCATTCATGCTAGCTTTCTGAAGAGGATATGGTGGTAAACAAAAACTGGAGAGTATGTAGGAGAGTATGGGGATCGAGGTTTACTGCTCAACTGAGTAGTGGGTCAAGGATTTTTTTTTGTAGGGCTTTAGGAGAGGAATCATTGTTCAAACCTGCCACTGTGTAAAAACAACACAAACAACATTTTATGTCTCAACCATATAACACCTATCAAACTCATAAAACTGTACTGCCCATTAATTGCTGTTGAAACAGTGTCATCTTTTGTTGAATGTTCTTCCATACACATGGCAACTGACTCAGACTAATGCCTGGAGTGTTAGAATAACTAATTACACTGGAGAAGGTGAATAGCAGCTTGATGGGCTACCGTAAAGAGATTTCTCTCAAGTCTTTTCCATATTATGCTGAAATGCAAGGCCTTCCCGAGCTGAACTGGCTCTTGTTTTGCCCTTGACTGTCATGCCATTGTTTAAAGACCTGACATCATTAAGAGCTGAACCTGAATAGACACCTGGACCTTAAGAGCTCTTCTAATGATTTCTTATTTAATAGCACAGGATTACCACCAATATATATGTAATTACTAGCCGTTTGACAAAATACACATACATGCCATGGTCTATGATGGCAAGCCTATGGCTTTGAGCAGCAGCTGTGTCAATATGTAAGTGGTACTAAACTACTAAACTCTCAGACCTGAGTCAGAGATAATTATGTTCCTTATTCAGGAAATCTTGATTTACGGGCTTAAGATAATGACACCAAATCACATAATTGTCAAAATCTTGCACTTGAAAAACATTACGAGAATGATGGTCTCATTGTTCACGATTGCTTCTTGTATCACTTGATTAGGTCACACCAAAACATGCTAATAATTTAAACATGTATGCTCATACCAAAGCAGAAATAAATCTTTTCTCCCTTTTTTTATTTTGTGGATGCGATTGCTTTTTCCTCCTACTAAAAAGGTATCCTGATTAAATGTAGTGCAGCCATCTTAAACAGTGATTTATGGTGACGCAGGAAGAGGAAATGTCCACAGCTTTTGTGATCGCAGTAATAGAGCTATAAACTAAATAGCATGAAACGAAGCAGTAGCCCTGTGATTTAATCAGCTCATAAACAGATCCATTGCATCAAGCAAATGACATTATTACCCATCTGAAGTAAATCTTGCTAATCCCAAGAGATAAAATCAACATCATCAATGGTCACATGTCATATTCATCAATGCTAAACTATCTCCTTTTGACAGATTAATCCCAGCCAAGGCTCCCAGAGAGGGCGGTAATGGAGACTCAAGCAAACAATTCATTCATTGAACAAGGCAGCTCTGGTTAGCACTCAGAGCTTCTCTCTCTCTCTCTCTCTCTCTCTCTCTCTCTCTCTCTCTCTCTCTCTCTCTCTCTCTCTCTCTCTCTCTCAATTTACAAATTCAATGTGCTCATCAAGGTGAGATGGACCCAGAGAAAAATGGCTCCTGTGACGGCCTGTCATTCAAAGCTTCTACTTTGGTAGGCACCTTCTTGCTCTGTAAGTACATAATTGAGGTCATTTATGGCAGTCAAGTAGGCCTTTGCTATCATACCTCAATGCCTGTTTCATTTGCACTTTTTTACGTTTTGACAAAGAATATTTTATGGAAATGAGTGCCGTGTCTGAGAATACATAATGGTCCTAGGTGCGTAGAGAGCTCGCTGATGGCTTTGATGATGGCTGTTCAATGTAAATAGATGTCAAATAAGATGTCAAAAATGGGTACATGCTTCAGAGTAGTATGATCTTTGGCATTCATATGAAATGATCTAAATCTGTATCAAAAGAGTAGATCACTGAATTTCTACCCAGTTGTTACCCAGTATAATTAGCTAGACTGTATATACAGACAGGTGACAAATTAAGGGGAAAACTGATGGCTCTGTTATGTCTGAATCTACTTGTCCCCTTAGAGCAAAGCATCACAAACATTTCTATTCTGATAGCCACTTCAAGGATAAGTCCACCACTATGCACAAGCCACGGCGGCTCATTGAATAATTTTATGAGGACGAAAATGATATAAATCATATGCTATGGCCTTCACAGTCAGCACATCTCAACATAGTTGAATTGAATTGAATTGGGAGATTTTGGAGCGAAGTGTTAGCACCCTCCACCACCATCGTCAAAACACTGATTGAGGGAATACCTATTGGAAGAATGGTGTTCATTTCTCCAGTACAGTTCTAGACATTTGTGGAATCTGTTCAGGCAGCTTTGCGGTGGCCCAAAACCTTATTAAGACACATTTTGGGTTGATATTTCCTTTATATTTGATACATATCTGTATGCAAAGTGAAGCCATCTGTTGTCTATTCTCAACCAAGCAGCCATTATGACTTTAGTCATATTCCATTGTTCTTGTTGAGGCTGTACAAATGTTACATTACATTACATTTACATTTATGGCATTTGGTAGATGCCCTTATCCAGAGCGGCTTACAGAAGTGCTTTGAATTTTCTATCAATAAATACATCCTGATATTGGTCCACTAGGTCACAGACTAAGAGTATTATCAGTCTAAAAACTATGTTACTTACAAAGTGCTGCCAACTTTAATATTATAGTAAGTAATTTATACTAATTTAACTGTTTACATTCTGTTTACTCACATACATTCTGTTATAACTGTTTACATAATAGTAAGTTGGCTTTTTTACATTCAGCTCATCAAATCGGAGCATTGGTGGTTGACCTCTGTCTATTTTATTGAGAAGCATAACTGTTTAAAGCTATTTCCATGAAAGGAAACATTGTTTTAAAATATATTTAAACATTTATTTTCTTGGAAATTCATTACAGATCTTTTACACCTAACTTTGTTCAAGCAGGGATATATCAGCTTCCAGAGTTTGCACATTTCATGCTTTACACATTCATTACACTTAAATCATGCTGTCAATCTAGGTAAAAAATTTTGAACACACTTCTGATTATAATAAAATTACATGCCACACTCTCCGTGTGGTTGTTAAAGCATGTTCGCATTGCAATGAAAGTTCATTTTCTTGAGCAGACACTGAATAATATTAGCAGCCACATTTCCTTTCAGAACAGATAGCATGACAGACCTAATGATGGACTGTCAACATGCCTCGCTGCTCATGCTAATATCAGAGATGTTGGCGAGGAATTGTGTTTTTGATCTCCTGATATCCATACAGAATAAGAAATGAAACATATAACACTCACGTGATTGATGACAGCTTTATTTGGCAAGTTGATATCAGTAAAACTGTAACTAGGATCAGTGCTATTCTGAAAATGGCAGTATGTTGGCAGCTGACCTCACTTCTGTAAATCAGTGATCGCTGGTATTCGCATTGTACGTAAGTGGAACCTCTGATCCGATATTTACACAGGCAGTGATGATGCTCAGGTCTGGAGTGTTCGTGGAGGCTGACAGATGCCGCTGAGCTCCAAAGCCAAACTAATGGAGCTGACCAAGAGACAAATGGGTCTAGGCAACGCAGCCTCAGGAAATATGGGCCTCCCATTATTTTTATTGCTTTAATGTACTTCACTGTTAACTGCAAAACAGGAGATCAAAATCACCTTCAATCCTGCTTCTCTTTTGCCCTATGGACAAAGAAGCAGTAGTAATAATAAGGAAATCCCTTTAAGAAAACATGTGTATGGTGTAGTGGAAAATGTTTTCTTTCTGTTAATCTAATTGTAGGTGCTTTGTGTGCAAAAGTGGAGGGGGGATGTAAATGATGCTTTGTTCATAGCTTCAAGTTCACAAAAATGTTGCATCACAACACATCACACGTGGTAGAATTTGAAGCAAAGTATCCTAAAGCTATAGAGTAGTGTTTCAGTAAGCTCTATTCATACTGTTGGGTGTCATTTTGTGTATTGCTACTTTGTTGAATCTACAAGGACTTTTTTTTCTTATCAGGTACAAAAATTCATCTGTCATCTTACATGCAGCTTCACTTCAGTCATAGTATATTTAACCACCTTATAAGCAGTACATCAAAAAGAGTTTATTAAGACATGATTTGGAGAGCAGATCTTCCCCCCTTGATCACCTCCTGCAAGCATCGTCCTAACACCACACAGTTTATTTCTCTCAGCTGTCCCGGGGCCAACACCTGTGTCTCTTCTGAAAGCACTCTCGTTCTGACAGTCTGTGTGGAACTTCTCCCCTTGGCCCAGACACATCTGGTGGGAGATCACAGCTGCAAGAGTGCCTTCATACACACATCCATCATCCGCTTTTAGACATCAGCACACATACACGACACACACTCACAAAAAGGACAACTAAACTTTCTCTTGCAGGAGTGGTCACATTATATCTAGAAACTAGTTTAGTAGATATATAACACCAGTGTGTTGTAAAAGGTCTAGATGTAGGACAAAGATTTTTTACAAAATATAAACAATTCCTGTGCAAAATTTAAATATTTCAACAAAGCTTGGAATGAGAACTCCAAGAAAGCACCTGACCACAGTAAATTATACATACCCTTCATGCAACACCCATATATCCTCCCTGGCACCTACCATGGTTTCCTTGACCTCGGTATGGTAGTGTCCTGGAATTCAGAGGACATGTGTCTACCATGACCCCCAACAAATAACTGCTACCTCTTTGAACACTGCAGTCACATTTCATAGGTCCCTGTACCATCGTGTGCAGCTGTACTCCATATGGTGGTGCTTCTCCAAACCGCTCTGGATAGTGGTATAGACATAGTGGACAAATATAATGGACAAGAGGCAGCGCAAAATGGATATTAGTTGAATATATGATCTTTTCATCCTTATGGTCTCTTATAATAGTTTAATTAATCAAAATGGGGTTACATAGAGTCACAGGTGGAGTGGGCAGTTAAGGCGGGGGATGTATCATCTTTAGCACCCCCTATAGTTCTTTTCAAGAAGCTTGTAATGAAAACCTGCTTAGCGCTTTAGAAATGACTGTAAAACCAGACACAGCTTTACGAAATGTATCTGTGAATCCAACCATCATAAATCACTTTAATCTAGGTACACAGTGATGTGCATATTTTATATGGAATTTCAAACCATGTCAATCATAAATCATATGTCTAAAGTTATTACTTAGCATATTCAGCTGCATAGGCTTGAAACACATCCAAAGACAAGTTCCTATTTTGACAAGAATCCCATTTCCCTTTTGGGAGGATGAGTAAGATTGATGTGCTGTCAGTCAAATCCAGCGCATGATGGCATGCTGTCGTGTTGAGGCACTGACATGCTACAAGAATAAATCAGAAAAAAGTTTAAGAGTAATATGTGTCTGTTCTCAAGAGGGTATTATACTGGCACTGTAGGATGGGTGGTTCACCACTTACAGTATATGCTTGAATGTTTCAATTTAATAAAGTTTGTGTTGTCCTTATGTCAAACGTAATCTGGTCTTCACATGGTTAGAAGAAAACATATATTTTGTCTTTAAGTTACACACAACTTTTTCAGGTTTCATTTTTCTGAGTTGTTTTTCAGATAATGGCATGGCCCAGCATGACAAACCCCTTCTGCAGTAAAAGCCATCATCGAGAAGCACTTTAAAGAAGATCATTCATAATTAGTCTTGACAAATTGCTTGTTTCATTACTGTACGATCCTGCCTGCCTCTGGCTTTGGCATGCTCTGCTCTTAATGTATCCTGTTTGCCCTGTATACATTTTTCATTAAATATATGTGATGAATGAGACATGCACTGTAATTTGCTACATACCACTAAATAATTCACTAGCATGTGTGTTTTCAGCACCCAAAAATGTTTGCTTGTGAGTCTGCTGTATGTTAAAATGTCCTGCAGGCGAGGCCAGGGTGAGGAGGTGGACTTCGGTGGTGATTAATAATCAACCTCATAAACATGCCATACATGAGGCTTTAAACACAAAGCCTCCCTTCAAAGAACCAAAGCATGTTACATGCATTAGATGTGTCTGATGTAACACGCACGCGCGCACGTACGCGCACTCACACACATGTTTGTATTACTGTCCTTGTGAGGAACTTCCACTGACATAATTATTAATGCAGCTATGCATACACCAAAATCTAACTGCATCCTTTGGCCTTAGCAAACAAAAGGAAGGCTCTGTTAGTTTTTTCTGTCTCCGCAAGGTGAAAATTGTCAGATGTTCAAATTTTGTAGGGACATTTGATCCCCACCAAGATATAAAAACGCACACACACACACACACACACACACACACACACACACACACACACACACACACACACACACAATGTTTTAATATTTGATGTATGATTTACCTTCAGTGTTCATAGGGGAGCAGTATGATAAAATATGAATAGATCTGTTTGCTGTGAATGTTTGTTTTTGTCAGTCTAAATGCCAGTTCAAAGAAAAATAGGGTCACTCCGCTGTAGGAGTCCATGCTTTTGTTAGCAAACACAGCAGTTTTATATTATTCATTACTAGGTAATTTATACTCCATTTTATGGACACTGCCAATCAAAAGCCATTGTTGTATTGTGCCATATATTCAGGGCTAATATTTAACCTCTCTGGCAGGGATATGAAGAATGGCTTGCAGTAACAGGTGAAGTGAATCACCAGGTGATCATGAACCCATTAGTCAACCGAAAACACACACCTGCTGGTCTGCTCTTTAGAAAGACTTTCATGTTTTTTCTCACCATGATTTTATATACAGCATACAGTTGCAATCAAAATTATTCAACCCCCATTGCAAATCAGGTTTATTGTCAAAATTTACAGACTTTCAGCTGTTTGCAATGAACAACTCAAACAAAAGCAATTGAAATAACTCAACACAATGAATGCTTCAAGTGGTCTCCCCAAATTCAACTGAAAATGCAACTTATAATGACTTCTCCAGTCTCAAAATTATTCAACCCCCTGAATACAATCCCTCACAACAGCACAAATATGCAAAACAGGTGTTGTCTCAAGCACACTTGATGCAACTAATCAAGGGCTTCGTTCATTGCAACTTTTTGGCACAATGGATCAGCGGTATGTCTGGAGAAAGAAGAATAAAGAAAGAACACTCTATCCACAGTCAAGCATGGTGGTGACTCAGTGATGCTCTGGGGCTGCTTTGCATCCTCTGGCTCTGGAAACCTGCAGCGTGTGGAAGGCAAGATGGATTGAAGTGTCAGGAAATCCTAGGAGAAAACGTCATGCCGTCTGTGAGGAAGCTGAAGCTTCGGCGTCATTGGACCTTCCAACAGGACAATGATCCCAAGCATACCTCAAATTCCACCAAGGCTTGGTTGCAGAAGAAGTCCTGGAAGATTCTACAGGGCCATCACATTCACCTGACTTGAACCCCATAGAAATTCTCTGGTGGGATTTGAAGAAGGTGGTTGCAGCACACAAACCCAAGAATGTTACTGAACTGGAGGTGATTGCACATGAGGAATGGGCTAAGATTCCTCAGGAATGCTGCCAGAAGCTGGTGCCTGGCTATGTATCTTGTTTGCAGCAGGTCATAACAGCAAAAGGGTCTCTACTAAGTATTAAAGATGCTTGCCATGAAGGGGTTGAATAATTTTGAAACTGGAGAAATCATTATAAGTTGCATTTTCAGTTGAATTTGGGGAAACCACTTAAAGCATTTGTTGTGTTGAACTATTTCAATTGCTTTTGTTTGATTTGTTCATTGCAAACTGCTGAAAGTCTGTAAATTTTTACAATAAACCTGATTTGCAGTAAGGGTTGAATAATTTTGATTGCAACTGTACCTTCCTTATTGCTAGGGTTATGGGAAATGTGTATGTGTTTTATTAGTGACGTATCACAGGCAATACACAACATTCCCCTCTGAAAGCATTGGGACAGCAAGGCCAATTCTTTTGTTTTTGCTATACACAGAAGACATGTGGGTTTGAGATCAAAAGATTAATATGAGACAATAGAATTTCAGCTTTCATTTCCCAATATATACATCTAGATGTGTTAAACAACATGGTACTATCTGTTTGAACCCACTCATTTTTCAACTGACAAAATATTGGAACATGTGACTGACAGGTGTTTCTTGTTGCCAAGGTGTGTCCTATTAGATTGTTTGTTTAAAAAATTAATATCTCTGAATGTCTACTCTTGGTTTGAGCCTTGGCTGCCAACCGTGAAGACTGCATTTGTTGTTGAAAAGGATAAACCAACATGAATACCAGAGAGCCATCTGTGGGAGAAAAGCGAGCCATTTTGAAGCTGAGAAAAGAGGTAAAATTGATCAGACATTTGCACAAGCATTGAGCATAGCCAATAAAACAATTTGGAATGTCCTGAAAAAGAAAGAAACCACTGGTATACTAACAACCAGACAGGGAACAGGTCGGCCAAGGAAAACAACAGCAGTTTCAGGACAGAAACATTGTGAGAGCTGTGAGGAAAAACCCAAAAAAACAACAGTCAGTGACCACCAACAACCTCCACAGGGCAGGGCCGGTAGCACAAACCACCGTTCGAAGAAGACTTCGAGAGCAGAAATTTAGAGGCCATACCACAAGATGCAAACCACTCATCAGCAGTAAGATTTAGAAAGCCAGATTGAAATTCACAAAGAAATACAGAGATGAGCCACAAGAGTACTGGAACTAAGTTTAACATCTAACAAAAGTGATGGCAATGCCAAAGTGTGGAGAAAGAAATGATCTGCTCATGATCCAAAACATACAAGCTCATCTGTCAAGCATGGTGGAGGTAGTGTCATGACTTTGGCTTGCATGGCTGCTTCTGGAACTGGCTGACCAAACTTTTTTGATTATGTAACTCATGATGGTGGCAGCAGATGAATTCAGAAACATTCTGTCTGCCAATTTACAGAGAAATGCATCCAATCTAATTGGGAGGAACTTCATCATGCAGCAAGACAATGACCCAAACACACTGCCAACACAACAAAGGACTTCATCAGAGGAAAAAAGTGGAAGGTTTTAGACTGGCCAAGCCAAGCACCAGACCTTAACCCAGTTGAGTCTACATTTCACCTCCTGATGAGGAGACTGAAGGGAGAAACACTTCGAAACAAACAACAAGTGAAAGAAGCTGTGGTAAAAGCTTGGAAAGGCATCACAAAAGAAGACTGAAACAGTTTGATGTCAGCTTGATGCAGCTATTGTAAGCAAGGGATATGCAACCAAATATTAAGTGTTGTTTATTTTTAATCAGTTCCAATACTTTTGCTCACCTAAAAATTGTGTGGTCTGCCACCAAATGTGTCATGTTCTAAGTGATTTAACACATTTAGATCAAGGAAATGAAAGCAAGGATTCTGATCTATCGTCTCATATTCAACTTTTGATATTAAAAGCAAATGTCTTCAGTGTTTAGAAAAGACAAGAGTTAGCTTTGCCGTGCCAGTACTTTCAGAGGGGATAGTATGCAGAATTCTGGTCTGATATTTATACAAGTACTGATGATGCCTAGATGTGTCCCACGTTGATCTGTAGTGTTTGTGGAGGCTGAGAGACTCTGCTGAGCTCCAAAACCAAACTAAGAGATAAATGGGTCTAGGCAACGCAGCCTCAGGAAATATGTGCCTCGCATTATTTTTTATTGCTTTAATGTATTTTAGTGTTAACTGCAAAACAGGAGATTAAAATCACCTTCAATCCTGCTTCTCTCTTGCCCTACAGACAAAGAAGCAGTAGTAATAATAACAGATACACCACCTGGGTGTTTTGCATAGAAATAAAAGAATGACCTGAATTACCTGCGACTGCACAGAACCTTGAAAAAAGCCAAATTGTCACTGATGTACCAATATGAAGCAGTATGAAGCTGTAAAGTTCAATTTACAAAACTGTAAGCACTCATGCACACTTCAGTACTTGATAAACATTATATTAACATTAATGATATTGGATGCGGGGGCATGGTGGCTTAGTGGCACGTTTGCCTCACATCTCCAGGGTCGAGGGCTCGACTACCGCTGCGGCCGTGTGTGCGGAGTTTGCATGTTCTCCCTGTGCTTTGGGGGTTTCCTTGTAAGCTGATTGGCATGTTCAAAAGTGTCCGTAGTGTGTGAATGTGTGTGTGATTGTGCCCTGCGATGGACTGGCACTCTGTCCAGGGTGTCCCCCGCCTGTGCCCCATGCTCCCTGGGATAGGCTCCAGGTTGCCCACGACCCAGGAAGGATAAGCAGTATAGAAAATGGATGGATGGATATTGGCTGTTAAATGCATCCAATGAAACACATAGACAAAACTGAATAAACCTATAGTTTGAAGAAATTAGAGTGATAACAGCATGTAGTTTTATATCAAGCTACTTGTTCCTGTATTTAGGAGATACTCAAACTATACCATACTTACATGGTGGGACCACATGTGAACCATCATCACAACACTCCATTCTTTTAACATCCCAAAAGCCCCAGCTGGTAACGACAGCTGTATGCCTTTGTCACTGTTAACAACAGTTGTTCTACACGAAGCCTAATGATAAAAACTGTAGATGAAAGCATATCTAATGTGACCATGATTTAATTTGTGTTCTGCCTCAAAGAGTCAGCCTGGATTTCACTCACGATGATACAGTTCATCCTGGTGTGTGTTTGCTTTGTTATTAATGGTCCATGCTGGGCCAGCTCACACAGACTACCCACTCTTTCTGTCATTAAATATCATCAGTCTCCTGACACTAATATACTCCAACACTAAACATGTTCTGGTTCAACTTGCATCAAAGTGCTTCATAATAACAGCATTATCAAGTCACACTTGTACTGATATGCCCCATGTACAAAAATTCTATTGGGCTAGAGATCTCTAAACGGGATCACATGGTTTCTGGTGGCTCTTGAATCTAAATTTAAGTTCTCTAACCATGTGCTCTTTCATAGGCAATTGAGCCAATAAGAGGATCTTTTACTATAAAAGAGCACCATTTACAAGCAGTCGTGCTGAGAAAAGGCCACAAACAGTGAGCTTGTTAATAGCTCTCATCCACAGGGCTCCAGATGCTTCTCTCTGAACACAACCAGTACACACTTTGGAAAGAGCTGTCACTTAATATAAAGCTACAACCATTAAGTCCAGCTCAAGCTGTCTATCTATATTTAAACACTTCTGACTTTTTTTTTTTTTTTTCAAGATCACACCGCGGGTCAAAGGATATTTAATACTAATTAAAAGATATAAATACTCTGGTGATGAGGCACTCTTTGATATTTATTAAAGATCATTGAATGTCTGAGCATGTTTGTATATACCAATTACAATTGCTGTCATTCATGCCCCAATCCGCAGTTTAACCATAATTTATCCCACAGTGCTGCTGAGTACGTGAATCAGAAGGTGTGGATTAATTTTCTGTAACAGCTCTGACAGTAGTTCCATAATATAAATGATAGGCATGTCGCTCGTTCTAATATGCTATAATTTCTATAGTAACAGCTCAGACAGGGACATGTACGGCAGATGCACCACATAATCTAAGCCTAATAAACAGATTTTAAAAAGCTGTTGTTGTTTAACGAAGAAAACAAACAGAATAAATCATTGATCTGGTGGAGTTTTCTGTTAGGAGACGTTTATGTAACATTTATTGAAGGAGTCTTGGGTGCCAGCGCCACATCTCGGGTTGCGCTTTCTGGTTTCTCAAGCTGTTTTTTTTTTTTTTTTGTCTTATTAACTTCAAGAGTGAGAATAACAGAGAGACTGTTGAGGGAACGACTGTCTAAAGCTGAAATAATGTAAGTGATAACAGGAATTAGTTTCAGAGACGTTCCTTAACGTTAAATGTAATTATAGATGGTTAATAAGTGTGATGCATCGTTAATAAATAAATTAAAAATAGTAGTTGTTGGCAACTACGCACTGTGGTGTAAGAGGAATAATACACTTTGGGCTGTACTATTATAGGAAAATAATCCACTTCAGGGTGATAAGTCACTGCTCTGATATGGATTATTTTCCTATTACAGCCCGGCCTGTTGTGTGCTATTCCTTATGTATCATGTTAGTATTACTAATTTATTATAGTATTACTAATTTTAATTAAAAAGTCAGGTATACAGCACTGATATTCTAGCACTTCCTCTGAAATGGCTCAGGCCTGAGGTTCATTCTACAGTATATTCTATTGCATGTTTGATGTATAACGCTGTCACTGCAAACCAGAATTCTGTACAACTGTTAAATTATGACTTATAGCTGCAGAGAGTGCCACTAATATAACAAGCTACAACTGTTTTCTTATGCAAAATATTTAGTCTGATTTAACAATCTGACTATTCCTGACAAGGTTATCAAAAAGCAATCTATTTACTCATTTGTCACCGGGTCACCAAACACACAGGAAAGACACATACTTACATCACATTTTGTCATTATAAGAGTGTAGCCAAAGGGTGTAATACATATTTAATGATATGCAAACCATGGCAATGATGCATGTCTTTCATGAGTGCAGCTAAATGCTTTGCACTAAGAACCACCTTCATCAGTAAAGTAATGTACATAGTAGTGTGATTATTATCATAACCTACATTATTCTGCATTAGGTGCAGCTTTAGTTCCGCAATAACTTTCAATGTTATCACCAAACTGCATCAAGATTTCCTGGGTCACAAACAATGCAGATCATATTCTTTTAATTAATCAAATCACCACAACGGTGGATGTCAAGGAGCTGACTGCTTTTAGTCAAGCCTTTCTTCCAGTGTTTGAAGTGAAAATGACTGGCCACCTTTAGTCTACAGATCAATACATCCTTGTTGATGTCAAGACAGCTAAAATCAAGACTACTTGATAATTGAAATGGTGCACTTGAGTACTATAAATCCATGGAGCTGCCCAGTTGCCCTCAGCCCATGTTCTGACATTTGCTCTATATCCATACTCCAAATCCATTTGACTCACAAGCTGTGGCCCAAAGGCGAAACTGTTGTTCACCAAATGGATCAGTTTGGGAAAGTTGCTCTCATGATGTAATTGCTCTCTGTTTCATAAAGAGGATTTATTGAAAATCAGACCCCAGGTTATGGGCTGTCAATGACAGCAAGAGAAAAATCCAAAATTTACTGTATGCTTTTACAGCCAGATTTCTGAAATAATTGTTGCAAGACAAGACGGTAAGTTAGTGGTTATAAACCTGTCCTCCATATAAATTACCTAATCAAGAGATCCTGGCGGTAATATAAATTGGGGTAGTCATTCGTCTTCAATGGCCTGTATGTGCATATAAACCTACAACGACAGTCATATACTTCAGTGGAAAGGAGACCTGCATCACTGTTTACAGAGTTCAGAGGGAAAATGGATGACTTCTTGCATGCTCAATCAACTGTGAAATGTACATTTAATCATTCTGAGAAAGCCCCTCGGTTTATTTGTGTTGCAGCAGGGATTTACATTTCCAAACATCCCCCATATTAATCATTACTTCATCACTTCCCCTGTGTGACAAGGCGAATAAACTCCTCAGTGTGTGAGGCCTGAATGTGTGCTTAATCACACCCAGGAAAAAAAACACGCTGAACTTTTATTCACTTCACCCTTCACTCAGACCGGTAGAAATACAGCATTATGCAGACAGAACTTGCCCCGTTCGGCATTCATTCATGATTTTTCTTAAAGCAGCACTTTTTGAAATATCGCTCTTTAAGAGATGCCAAACAGCAATCGTTCTTCTCAGATGGAAATATTTTAATGTGGGGAGGTCTGTTCTCTCACTGGGACTGGTGTCACCTGGACGTTCCTCCCAGAAGGTGAATGATGGACGACTTCTGAAACACATGAAACAGGAGGTGAAAAAAGCAGAGCTTTCACTTGAGGTCTGTGAGAACCATATATCTACCCAAGAACTCCTCGTCATGTTTTGAAAATAAGTCAGAAGCTAATATAAAAAAGACAAGGTGAAACTGAGCGATCCATACTGCAGTGACACCCGTCCCAAACTGCCATTGACACGTACAGTTCACACCACAATGAGATCATGAGTGATTTCTCCGAGGCAGACCTGTTTTACATATTCCACTTTGCTCATTATAATGATTTGCAGAACATCTTGCTATCAACAATGAATTCTTCATAAGAGTATGAAGTGTAACTTTGTCACCCCGGATGAAGAACATGCTACACTTGCCAGTTTAAACAAGATTAATGGGTCACTCAGACATTTACATCCTCATACATTTTTATGAATGCACTATGAAGTGAATTTGATGTATCAGTAACAAGATAAATGATGGGTAAAAAAGCTTTGGCAGTTCCAACTTTAAATAATCTTTCATTTGATGCCACATTTTTTTTTTTTTTTTTACCGTTATGAGAAGTTCAGGAACTCTTTGACGTGCCAGCACTATTTGCCAGGAAGGCCTGTCAGGCTAAGAGCTATTTGGTGCGTGCGTGTGTTGTGTCAGTGCATGAGACACACCTTAACCTCAGACTGACATTTCATGTGTATTTTAGCACTGATTGGCAATCACATTCTCAGCATAACCACAAGAACATTTTTCTCTCCTCAGTCACTCATTAAATTGCCAAAATCTACATTATGCACAAGCATGAAAAGCAGCTGAAAGCTTCTCTTTGCAGTTGCCAGGCCTGCTCATGAATTTCTGGAGAATGAAACATGCGTTTTGGCCCGGCATCTCAGCTGAGAAGGGATTGGGAAACAGAGTCAGTGGCAGGAAATACTCCCTGTCATAGAATGATCAGGAATAGTAAATTGATCTGTCAGAGCCCTCAGAGTGATTGGGGCTGGGAAGACTTTGCCTCTCTGCCGTAATAGATTTACAACTTGCACTAGAGGTAAGTTCAGAAAAATTCCAGGCGACAGATTTATCTGCAGCAGACAGGAAGACAGACACTTTTCCTCATCTCCAGTCCGGATTAAAAATGTGCAGGTCGGGACTTCAGGAGACAGATTCCTTTGGAAGCCTCCATCTCAATGTCATCATCAGCTCAGACAGCCTTGTGCCTTGTGGGTCACACACAGGGAGCCATGCCAAACTCTGCCCAGTGATGTGTGTTTTGAGGTGAATTAATCCAAATAGCCCAAATTTATTTATACCCCATCTTTTTCTTCAAACCCATACAGAACAAGGGCACTCATGCTGAGGAATGTCCCTGGATCTGGCTGGGTTACTGTGCAGTATCACGGAATCCTAGCTGCCTGCATGACGTGACATTTTGAATTGAGTGCCATGCAGACAAATGCACTCAAATGCATGCGTGTGTGTAAGCTTTGTTTAAGGGGTGAAGTCATCTTTTGTGGAGTAGGGTTTAGGGAAAGACCAACAGGGAGCTGAACAGTGGGCCCTTGTCTGTCAACCCCATGACAAGGCCTTTCATTTCCAGCCTAATGGCCAAGTAAGGCAACGCCAGGCCACGTTCGAACCCTTCACGGAAAACAAAACTTTTGTTTCCAAATGTCTTGGATGGAGCTAACCACTCCAGACTCCTATGATTAATGACTCATGGCCACATTGTGTGGAAGCTGCTAATTAACTGCAGACTGATTAAAGACATGTAAACTTTGCTGATAACCTGCATTTTCTCTCCCCCTCTTGATCCCTCTCCCTCTCTTTCCCACTCATTTTCTCTCTCACACAAACCTGGCATGTGGAAGCTCTTACTGCCAGAGTGGTTAGAAGCAGACCAAAGCTGAGTATGATGAATGTACTCTCCAACAGGCATATACAGGCTCTAATTTAGAACTATTTAGTGTGTGACATATGGACATGGTCTTCTCGTTTTCTCTTTACTCATACTTTTGGTTTACAATCCATATTTTTGGCATTGTTGTTTTCTAGGTGTTTCCTTTCGTTGTGTTTTCACATTTTAGATGTGGATTATAAGTGTTACAATTTTAATTATGATCACAAAATACTGCACAAGCTATGACTGTGTCAAAACAGCATATTGCTCAATATACCTGAACTCATGCACCCGGTGTAGTCAGTCTCAAACTGTAACCATACCTCAGTCATCAGGTACAAAGTTACAAATAGTCCAGAGATCTGTCACCAAGTGTCACTTAGGAAACGGATGGGGATGACACATTTACTTGGCAGCATGACAAAGATAAATTCCAGCAACTGATTATCAACTTGTCATGTCTGTAAGTTATTAATTATTAGTTACCTTATCAAACACATGGCATGGCATAAACATAAACTGTAAACAAACATCTGGAATTCAACAACAAATCAACCATATTCTTCATCACAAAATCCTGAAAGCAAGATGGCCGCTAACACTCTTCTACACTGTGTAGTGGGCATGATGTAAAGGAAACATCAAACTATTGGTTCAAATGTAACACTAATCTTGCTGCTACGAAAGATCCTCACCATTATACTATCTGCATGGGTGCGGCAAGTCTGCCTTAGGGACTTAATCAAATAACCTAATCTGGGCCAAGTGAAGAATGGACTGAGAAATTCATGTATTCGTGAGGTGAAAACAGAGGTATAGAGAGAGAGAGAGAGAGAGAGAGAGAGAGAGAGGGAGGGGGGGGGGGGGGGGGTGTAGGGTGACAAGAGTTCTTCCCACTCCAGTTGGATCAGCCAGTGTAGAAGGTCTTGTGATCAGCCTGAGGCGCCTCCTCCTCTCCTATCCTATAATTAGGTTGGTTAACATACTGCCATGTATGCAGACATGTTGACTGGGAACTTAATCAAGTTACTATTGAGTTCTTGACGCCTCTTGCCCTGGGTGACGGTTTTAGTTGCAGAGTTATAGCTGTGACCTATAAGAGGAAATTAGGCATGGACACAAGTTTGTTCTTTTCCTCTATTCATATATGAAAATATTTAGCAAATTGGTGACAAGGATGAAAAATAGAAGGAAACTAAATTGTTCTACATTAGTATAAAACATGAAAAATGTAGCAAGGGCACATAGTGGTAGGGCATGTTTTCTGTGGGTTGGCAGTCCATTAGGTGTGAGAGACATTTCACTTACCTAAGTCAAATATAAGAGTCTAGTATTCATTAATATAAGGAGGGGGCTGCTGAATCAAACCTACCATCTGGTTAAAACGACAGAATAATCTACAACTCATGATTAGGTCTAAGGAGTGGAATTTCACTTTAATCTTTTTCAGGGTTTGAAATTTCCATCTGCACAGTACGGCACATCATTTTTCTTCAAGACAAATGCGCTGTTTTTCATGTTCCAAAATTAGATCAGAAGAGAACGATTAATCATGTCATGGCCTGGGAAAGGAAACAAAGATCTGATTTTCCTCCTCTCTCTCCTCCCTCTCTGTTTCTTGTTCCCTCTCCAGCTTCAGCCTGTGGTGCATGCTCCTTCCATTTTTTGCCACTCTGTGTTGTCATGGCTTTCCTTTTCGTTCAAGCTGACTTCAATGATAAGATACGTGGGCCAAGGTGATTAATATGAAATGACAACGTGTCTTCAATTAGCCCGGTCACTTCTTCCTTCTCTCCGAGCCCCTAGCACCCAACAGCAGATGGTGACCTGTTTGTATGTGACACCATAACCAAATCTAAACTCAGGGAAAGCAAGTCACCGGGGCTGCAAATTAGTGCGACCACACAACTGTCAGGTGCTGGCCTCCTCTGACAGTTGTAGCCCATTACAGGGACATTGATGTTTTCGCAGTGTGACAAAAAGGAATCCTTTTTTTCTGTACCAGAAGAACTGTCTGTCAGCTGGCTCTCAAGTCATAACAAATCACTGGCACTCAGCTGAGGCAGAACACTCTGCGCGTCAGGGGGAAGATAAATGACCTGCAGGCCTTTGAAGTGCTTTGGCAGTTCAGATGGGTCCGCGGTGCTGACAGAGAAATATACACAACAGCGCAACCAATAATGAGAACATTAAACATTCCTGCCTCCTGACAGGCTGACAGGATTGCCTGGCCTGACATCAATCATCTTCTGAGGCTTAACCTTGACAATTAGTCTCCTCACTGATATTGGGCCTAACTCCACCCATCACCTCTCCAATACCTAACACAATCTCGCTCACATGTATCCAAACAATCCAGTGGACACAATGATGTATTCTGTTTTTATGCAGACTCTTTACTGTACAAAAGTTTGACATGCGGATAAGGCTTCCATCAGAGCCTTGTGTGTGTGATCAAAAATCTGATCTCCATACGTTTTACATTTATCATTATTTTCTCTCCTTATTTAGCCAGCCAGTTTCCTTTTCTCAGCAGGAGAAAAACCGGTGTCTCCGAGCAATAAGCAACAAGGCAAATATAAAGTCATTAGCCTGAGAAAATATGTAGATGCCTAAGCACTGAAATCAGAAGTGCGCCCCGCATATATTTTAGATCTCTGAATATGGGCATTAATGATGCCCTTCAGGCATTTTGGAACCATATAAATATTTCCATTTGAGACACCCTTCACATTTCAGAGCTAGTGATTCAAAAGAGGGGGGCACCGGCAGGCAAAGCTGCAAAACATAATGTGTCACGGGTCCTAATAACTCTGCTTAACAAGACTTCATGCATTACAGACTCAACTAAATGGTTCCTCTTAATTTGACATTAAATCACATGGTTTCAATCTGAATGGATACGCAGGGGAAAACACAATCATTTTTTATTGAGATGATGCTAGTAAAACAAGTCACAACTTATAACAAGCACATTCATCCCTTAAATTTATAATCACAACCATGAGCCACTGCAAAAGGGAAAAGAGAAAGAATAAGAGAGCAAGAGAGTGGGGGAAGAAAAGAGAAAATGAAAGCTTGAATATTAAGTTTAAGGAAGTTTTACTCTGTGGACTGTGTTTGTAGACTATGTTTGTGAATTCTGCAAGTTCACGTCATGAATCATGCAAGAGCACGACCTCAGAATCACCATTTGATGCAGTACAGAAATGATGAATTCATATACCGAGTAATATGCATAACAACATCTGATAATTAATAACAATTACACCAGAAACTATCAGGAAGAGGTGACAGCAGCGTGTCTCTTTTTCCTCACTGTGTTCACTCCTCCTCATTCTGTTTTGTCCTGGCATTAACTAAGCCACAGTAAATCAATGGAGACAAGCTGACCTCCGCTATGTGTCTCCTCTCAGGTTTCCAGCACTTGTGCAGAGGCTTTTGCTGAACGCTTCGTTACAGCATGAAAAATGAGTTATGTGGAATGAAGACATTTCCCCTTTGACTAGCACATTTGCAAAAAGGTATGTCAGGGATGCGAGGAGAGGGCTGTGGGCAACCTTTCAAGAGAGTATTTTTTACTTGCTTATTGGAGGAGCAATAAATATCAGGCCGACAGGCCCTTCTCACTGTTACAAAGCCCTACCTGCAACTGAGCTGGATAATTAGCAGCCTTGAAGATGATATATGACTTTCATTACCCTTTGGGACTGGAGAGACTAAATGAGGACAGAGCTAATTGCCATGCAAAGCAGTTTGGCATGAATGAAAAAAAATGCAGGGCCGAGCTCCAGCCAAAAAAGGACCCTGTTGCCGCGTTGGTCTCCAACTTGCTTTTTCGCCTGCAGGAGTTCACTTGGTGTCCATAAATCATGAGCTGCTTACAGCCGAAACTGCCCTGAGTCATCAACATGCAATAAGCTGAGTGACAGATTCCATCCCCACTACATTAGGGCCCCACTTCAAACATAGCTCTTTTTCTCTCAACCTTTTTTTCACTCTTTATCTCTCTGCTAAGCTCACTCAACTCTTCCTATTCCACCTTCTCTCTATATCCTATTCTCTCTCTCTCTCTCTCTCTCTCTCTCTCGCTCTCTCTCTCTCTCTCTCTCTCTCTCTCTCTCACTGGTATAAGTGCACTCTGTGTATATCTTGCAGTTAACTGTAAATGAAACCCAGATGGTCCAGGCTGGATTACAATGTATAACAAAAGCTGCTGATCACGTGACCATCATAACTGCCAACTGAGCAAGAGAGATGGAGGGTCAATAAAGAGAGAGGAAAAAAAGGGGGGAAATATACCAGGGGCAACAGGTGGGGGTGGAGAGGTGCTTCCAGGGCTAGTTTTCTCATGAGTGCCAATGCTAGTAGCTAAGGCTTTAAATGGTAAGGTTAAGTATGCCGGCATCCAGAACAGGGACAAAGCGTTGCTCCCCCGCTGACATGTCAATTCAATTTAAGCTGTGCTCTGCTTGTCAGGGTGAAGTGAGGGGAGGGTTAGAGGCTCACCGCTTCACAAGGCTTTTCGACAGAGCCTGGATCCTAGGAAAAAAATTCCTGGTAGGATTTTCGACAAAACCACTTGACATTGGACTTCCTTCCCTAGACTTACCGGTGTCTTTTGATGTTTGGTCCACTTAAATAAAAGTAGAGACTTATCCACGAGTGCAACGAGACAACTGTGGCTGTGCTTTTGTGGCAGGAAACAAAAAAAAAAAGGAACAGCAACTTGTTGCTGCCATGTTTTGGTGTGCAGCCCTGTATTATCATTCCACCAACCAAAACAAATTCAGTTTCCCTGGACTTGCTTGCACATCAAGGTCCTCCTCAGCGCCAAATTATTCACCTTCGTGACAATGATAAAACTGCTGCCTTTCTGCTGGCTGCTCTCTCCAGCCTCACTCTGCTCTCTCATCTCTCCTCAGTTTGGAGTGGCCTGTCTCTCTGGTGTGTGACAGCATTAACGAGCATTGGCTGAATAGCCTCCGTTCCCAGCAGAGGCTGTAGCGAGAGGAAATGCAGGTGTTTTTGGACAGGTACAGAGCATCTTGCGCTGCTTCCACAGAGGCCGATGTGAGTAACAGGGACCTGAGGGAGGCATGGGGAAGAGCTCATTCAATTGCACGCATGAATATGGCACAAAGATTGCAGGACCCACTGCTGGATATCTGCAAATGCATTTGGGATTGACGGTTTCTTATTATAGAGTAAAGTTGTAGGTTTAAATATACATCTAGATTAGCAAACGTCAATATCAGAATGAAAGAATGGATAAAAATGATTTTTTTTTTGTCACAAAAGTAGCACGTCTACTCTCTTTAACCTGAAAAGAGCAAATTTCCATCATTCAAAAAGAATCCAAACATAAGACATGCCAAGAAAGGGATTAAGCTCTTTTAAATAGTTTCTCCTATCTCTGACCCATTCTGTCAGCCATGAACGTAATTTAGTTCCATCCAAAGCCTTGTAACACCAGCTCAGCATGGGAGCAAGCGCCTTTTCAAATATCTCACCTATTACTAATGAAGCAATTGTTTCCTTTACAATATATCAAAGTATTGTGCCGTACAGGCTTCAAAAAGACACAAAAGTATTTTGTAGTGTCAGGGGACTTTTTTGTTTTCTTCTTTTCTTTTTGCATCAAGCAGCCAGCACAGCACAGGGACTAAGACACAGACAAACATGAGAAATGTGTGTCAGGAAGAAAACAGCATCCAAAATTACTCCAATAAACAAAAATTATGACAGTGACATTCCCAATAGGCAATTATGAAATAACAAATGTGCACACAGCTATATGCAATCATATAAGGTGGTTTCACAGAACATTAATCATTTATACATTTAGGGATCACTTAAAGGAGCTGTGTAGGATTAAACAAGTAATGAAATGTTAACTTCCAGGGGTTCCTATTATTCATAATACATGTAACAAAATATCAAACAGTGTAATATTTGTGGTGATTTTTATTACAAATGACTGTAAAATTAATGCAACACAACAGTTGGTTTATAATATTTGATATATATTGTAAACATTGTACCATTAATATTATTAATAGTAGATCCCTTGAAATAACTGTAAAACCACTGGAGAGAGAGAGAGAGAGAGAGAGAGAGAGAGAGAGAGAGAGAGAGAGAGAGAGAGAGAGAGAGACAGAGAGACAGAGAGAGAGAGGCCTTTGGGTAGAGCCCAGAGGTATAGACCCCAGTACTGCTACATTTCCTTCAAGGTGAGAATTGTTTTTGTTCTCACAATTCACACTGCATCTCTTCTCTCCCAGCTTTGAGGCCAAACATTAGCTGAGGCGTGCCTCACAGTGCCGAATAAATGTGTGGTACATGTGTGAGTGAATAGGTACTGCATAGGGAAGCACTCTCAAAGGCTGCAAAGGTGTTTAAAATCCCATTTGGCTCACTAAATAGACAAAACCTGGAGAATTTGCTCTGCTGCATTCCCACTTCTGTTTACTGCTTCCCGCCATTGATCAGAGGAAACAGGAAGTGTAGTGGCTATGCACTCAGACAGCTCCCTCTGGAATAATAATCAGACTCCATTTTCTCTGCTTGTTCCCTACAGCACAGATAACTCCCCCAGCTACACCCTGCACTAAAGTGTGTGTACTTACACTACGACCTGCTGTGGTCAGCACGTAGCCTCCTGCTCTGCACATTGGAAACCACTAGAGTTCCTGCATAGGGTAAAAAGCAGTCATAGTCATGCTTAATGGAAATTGATAAGAAATGGTGTGTTAGGTTGAATGCTCACCTTATTCTTATAGTAGTTTCTTGTCTCATTATTTGTATGTTATAAGGATATATATTTGTTCCCTATTAAAAATGCATGACAGTCAAAAAAAAAAAAAAAAAAATCAAACACATCCAACTTGATATCTGTATAAGCACACTGATATCCAGTTTTTGTCTTTTCAATGTTTCTCTTTGATTTTGTTAATTGAAGGTAATTGCAAAAACATGTAAATTCTCAGTCTAGCATGATACTGAAAATTACTGACATACAGTGCCTTGCATAAATATTCACACCCTCGAACTTTTCTACATTTTCCAAAGACCAAGGGTAATGCTCAACATGAAGTTACCACCACCATGCTTCACTGTGGAGCTGGTATTCTCAGAGCAGTGTTGGGTTTCTGTAAAATGTACAGATTTCTCTCTAGCTCCTTCAATGTTATCCTTGGTTAATTGGTTGTCCCATATTCTTCCCATTTTTTTGCTTTCCATTTTCCATTTTTTACTGATTAATACTTTCTCTTTAACTTTAACTTTGTTCCAGACATGTTTTGAGCTCATTGGTGTTCATCATGCAATTTGTTTAGGCATGTTCTCTAATAAACTCTGGGACCTTCCATGAACAGGTGCATTTATACTGAGATCATGTCATACTTCAAGTACACACAGATGGACTCATTTTGCAAACTATGGGCAATTTTGTGTAGATTGATGACATAAAATCTCAGTCAAGTCCATTTCAGTTCCAGGTTGTAACACTGCAAAACATGGAAAAGTTCAATGGGGTTGAATACTTATGTAAGATGCTAAGTAACATCCTAATTGTGGGTCCACTGCAACTAGCTGACTACTTAACTTGCTACCTATCTGATATAAAAAATGCAGCACTGAGTTTGCTGTTGACATTAAAAGCCTGCTAATAGCAGCACTGAATATAAAATGAAAAACAAAACAAAAGGTCCAATTTGCACTTATAAAAGTTCAAAAACATTTTCACTGTTTAATCAAAGAAGTGTTTTGTATAGTCTATTACACAATTCACATAACTGACTATTAGGCTATTGTTACCTAGGTAGCTAACATCTTAATATGAGTTAACCTCACATTTCTTACATCAATTCTGTCTTCTTCTTTGTTCTTTTTTCAGCATCAAAAAGGATGTGAGTATATATAATTTTTTTATCTCCTATAACACATTTCTAACTTGAGTACCTTTAAAGTTGCATTATACAGTCATGCAAAAAAAATTTTTTTTTTTAAATAAAAAAGGACACCCCATGGAAATTGTTGGCTTTTTTGACATATTTGGACAAGCAAACATTTTATATTCTTTGAAACAGTGCCTATTAACGAAGTTGATATACCTGAACAAAACCACAAGGAAAATTAGCTTTTCAATCATTTATTCAATAGAAATATCAATAGATGTGATATTCTTCTGTGGACAAAGTAAGTAAGTAAAAGCAAAGCAACCCCAAACCATAACATTTCCACCACTGTGCTTCACAGTTGGTATGAGGTGCTTCTCCTGAAAAGCTGTCTTTGGTCTGTGCCAAACATGTCTGCTGTTACTGTGGCCAAACAACTCTATCTTTGATTCGTCTGTCCAGAGCACATCATTCCAAAAGGTCTGGTCTTTGCCTATACGCTCATTGGCAAACTGTAGTCTTGCAAAGGCTTTTTCCTGGCACGCCTCCCATGCAGGTCAAATTTGTGCAATCTCTTTCTGATTGTAGAAGCATGCACTTTGACACCAACAGTTGCAAGACTTACTAGAAGATCCCGTGATGAAATTTTGGGGTTCTTAGAGACCTCTTGTTGCATCAGACGGTCTGCTTTTTGGCTGAATTTGCTGGGACGGCCAGTCGTGGACTAATTGACAGTCATTTGAAATCTGCGCTATTTGTAGATGGTTTTCCTTACAGTGGAATGATGAATTTCAAATAATTTGGAGATCTTTTTAAATCCCTTGCCAGATTCATAGGCATCCACAACCTTTTTTCTAAAGGCCTTATAGAACTCTTTAGATCTTGGCATGATGATGCCACACACCTCAATAACAAAGGAACACCAGACACTAGATATGAGAGAAGATATAAATAAGACAGGTTCCACCTGCACTCCCTAAGCAGGTACTTTTTCCATGTGACTGATCTGTTTTTAGTTCATTTAAATTGTGAAAATTACTACAAAATGTTAATTTTATGTGTCATTTGATAGAGTGTATCAACTTTATTAATAGGCACTGTTTCAAAGAGGATCAAATGTTTGCTTGTCCAACTATGTCAAAAAAGCCAACCACTTCCATGGGGTGTACTTGTTTTTTCACATGACTGAATGTACTTTTCAGACCACAAGGGGGCCCACTGCATGACTGTCAGGCTCAGTGACCCACTGTGCTTTTTCTGAAAAAAACAAAAAACAAAAACTTACATACTTTGAGGGGTCCCCTTGGTGGTTGGGGAACCCTAAGTGACTGCTTACACCTTTTATAACAAACAGCCCTGAATACAAATATACAAAAGAGAACTAAGTGCAACAACACTTCACATATTCAAACTGTGTTGTGCATATTATTCTTTTTTTGCCAGAATTTTGGGCCTGGTGTTGAAATGAAAGTGGTGGACTTTAAAATTGAAGCTGACAAGCACCAATAAATCAAGCTAAATCACAAATCAATAACAAATACCTGCTAAATTATGACTAATGGCATAGCAGTCATAAACTAACACCAACACAACTCAGCAGGCCATTAATTTCGTGGCAATGCAAAATAAACAGACACATTTCTTTCACAGCCCTAATAAATTTCCCCAAAAAACTCAAAGAACCATCCATCTGCTTCCAATAATTTTTAATTTCCCTTTCTGTCCCATTCCCATTAGGTATTCCACTGAGATATTTGTGAAATTCTTTCATTTACCTCCTCCCATCTGCATTCAATTACCATATTCCCAAACAGGGTACGGTTTTGCTCTGCACACCGCTTTACCACCACCCCCTCCCCCTACCTGTACCTTAAGCAAACTTTATGCATGTTTTATTATCTGCGATAGGCCATGAGTCATTCCTGCTCAATTGTACACTGGTGCTGGAGCTGGACAGGAATCTGGTTTTGATGTTTTTTGGCTTGGGTAGAAAACACCTGCACCTATTCTCTGAGCTGATCTATTTGCCTGGTAAATGGTGGAGCAGATGTTCTCAGATCAGCAGGGACTCCTGGCATGTCTTTATGACTGCTTCCCCTGTTAACCCGCAGCCGCTGAATCCAGAACAGAGAACAATTATAGCCAAGCTGAATTTTCCCTGTAAATCATATTTTCATAAAGGGAGTCCCAAGAGGGTAATCAATAACCTTTAAAACCATGAGCTTGTTCACAGAATGGCACTGGCTGCCCCTGGCTGCTGGGTATCTGCATTCCAAAAGCAACTCTCTTGAAAAACCAATTCACTTGATTTTTCAGTACCTGCCTGCCTCAGTATAAACTTATGGACATGGATTGGAGGCTCTATTATGTTAAGAGTGAATCTACAATAAAAGTCCAATGATTAGACAGAAACAGAAGATTCCTGATGGCCGTCCTTTGCTCAGCACGCTTTAGTAGCATGAGCCGAACTCTAAATGCAAGTACTCACGTGTCCTGCACACCTCTACCAGCTCACCACCAGGCTCCCAGGTCATCTGCCATTGAAATGGTTGTATTGTATCTCATGACAAATGCACTGGCAGGCTTAACAACGTGATCTGACAACTAGTGCCCCACAGATGTTTTCAGCCAAACGCATACAAAAGGTCTTTTCTTTAAGTATACAGACTCCTCGAGTACCCTGCAACAACAAAGTTAAGATCAGTCACTTCTACACAGTGCTGGTCTTTCTTTAGAGTCAGAAGTTTTACAAACAAGGGGATGGTAATTTACACACGTTCCCATGTACACTATTAATAACTGACTGTTTTACTGCACAGTCAGTCATGCAGCTTATAAAGACTGACAGAGCATGTTGTCAACTGGTGTTTTCAAGGAATGCAACACTAAACAGAGAGGAAAACAGAGCTCTG
Source organism: Cranoglanis bouderius (assembly GCA_023630585.1). NCBI lineage: Eukaryota > Metazoa > Chordata > Actinopteri > Siluriformes > Cranoglanididae > Cranoglanis > Cranoglanis bouderius. The sequence goes on from CM042536.1 coordinate 21,954,996, forward strand.
AGAGCTATCAATAGCAGCGGCATATGACTGTGATTTCCACTAACCCTGCTTCCCTGCTCTGGCCTTACAAAACAGCACCCCCACAGGTTCACTTGGGTATTTTCACAGCCAAATGGCAAGCAGCAATACTGACATTAGTAAAGATTCTCATAGGTAAAGGTGGTTGTCTTGTAATTCACACTTCACACACTTCAGTGAGGCCCTAAAATAAGATGTCGGTGCCACATTAGCTGTTTCTATTAATGTCACTTTTACTTTTTTAAAAGAAGAACTAAGCCAGCACCGTGGTGTAGCAGGTACAACTGCTGCTTCACAGCTCTAGGGTTCCCAGTTTCAATCCTGACCTCAGGGTTTCTAGTCTGTGTAGAGTTTCTCATGCCCTCCCTTTTTCACATTATTCCGGGTTCTTTGATTTCCTCCCAAAACATATTGCCTTTAGTTGTGCATGTGTGTGCATGGCGTGCTACGATGGACTGGGTTCCCATCCAGGGTGTGTTCCAGCCTCACACCTCAGTGTTCATGGGATGCTGAATGATAATGAGAACTATTATTGTAAATGCTGAATTTAATTAAGGCTGAGGAGGAGATGTTTGTCAAGAGAAATAATGTATGCAGCATAATAAAGACAAAAGGCACTGGGCTTCAGAACAGTTTATTTTACATTTATATGGAGAAACTCTGTAAGTGCTTTATAGAATCATCTTCACCTGGTGGTTCGACTGAACTCTGAAATCCAAACAAATGTTTTTGGTTTCTTTTCTAGTTTTTACTGTAATAAACTGCTAAAAACTGCTCCAACCCAACTACATTTTAATTATGTAAATAATGTGCCTATTGGTTTGCTAAATGTTTATGGCTGGATTTCTGTTTCATTTCATTGCTCTGCCTAATGCTGGACTAAGATAGAGCTTTTCTGATGGCAAAATCACTCCTTATCACTAATTTAATCAGACATTGCAATAATATGACACACAATTTCTGTTTGGCCCTCAGCTTTGCCTGGTGTGAAAACACACAAGTTTCAACATCCATATCACATTTCTCTCTGTGCCCAAACATCCATAATGACCACAGCAGCTGGAGTAACTGACACTGTCTACAGTTGTACTATATATACAATAGAACAGTTATACAGCATATAAAAAAAAATCAAATACATGTTCATAATGCAATGATACACAATGACTGGGATCTGCCTTTTCTATGATTGATGGGGAAAGCCAGCAAATGAATCTGGGGAAAAAAAAACTGACAGTCACCCTTTTCAAAACACATTAGACAGTGAGCTCAGTGAGGAGGACACAACTCATCCACATCAGCCATCTTTAACTGCATGTTATCTTCTTCTCCAGCCCCAAATTTGATATAAGACTCATTCCTATCCCTACTATTTTCTCTCACTGCTGAACAAATTAAGATATTTGGAGAGTATCCCCAGCATTGCCTTCAGTCTCATCAAGGGCACAGATCCAAAGCCCTGGCATTCTTCTCTGCTTTGTAGGGCACTTAGTTCCCAGAGGTGTGGAGGCCTAGCTGTCAGAGCTACTACAAAACGGATGGGTGGAAAGTTGAGCCAGCAGGCTCATGTGTGATCAGTCCATGTAGTGCAGTGGAAAAACACAACCATATTCACGCCTCTTTATATTCCACTAAGAGTTCTCACAGTCTGCTCCTAAGTGTGGGTCTATGTGAGGTCAAGTATGTGTGAAAGGTTAATAGGTTTTTGGTCCTGATATGAGAAGCTGAACCTGTTTGAAGGTCTTTAATTGCAGTCATCAGAATAGCTCTCTTGAGAAATTACATTCTCCAAAGACAGCTACTGCTGTCCCAGTGTAATTGTATGTATAAGCCAACATTACAGTGGCTTCACTCCCAGTTCAGCCACTTATTGAAGGCAAGGACAGATTGGATGTAGAAATGGGGAATTTTGGTCTCCTAGATAGAGCACTAATCAAAATGATTACTATTTACCACTGTATGTCATTAATATTCTATAAAGTCTGATTGTTTGTGAATATGCTGATGTCACATGTTGCTTTTCCTATTTATTACTTCTACTTGGAAAAAGGCAGGCAGCAGCTGAATGTTAATGCAGTCCAGAGCTGATGAAGATATACGAGCTCTCAGATTTGTTTTTCCTATTGGCCAAGCATCTGGAAGGAATGGATAGCCCAGAGTTCCTTGAGTGAAACATAACCTCTTCATCACAGGTGAATTAAGCCTGACCAAAGACAGCGTACTCGGCCATGATGAAGAAAATAACAAAATGCTAACCTCTTCTTTGATGTTTAAAGCCTAGTAAGATTTATTTACCACACCCCAAAGGTTAAACACACTTAACTCTTATCTAAAATATCAGTTAAAATATTACTTAGTAAGGAGCAGTTGATGTGAGTCTAGAAAGAGACTTGTGCATGCCTCGCACTAGATCCTGTTGCCCCTCTGCATGACTCAAGCTGCCAACATGACAGCTCCACCTGGCCACAGCAGACAGCCAGCTGGCCTGGCCTATGATTTACGGCCTGCGTAAACTTACTCAGCGGGACCTCGACACATTTGTGCATTCACTCACACATCGAAGTGTTACATGATGCTAAGAGGCATTAATACCAAGGGTCCACTGAGACTGAGTGACAGCAGTAAATGTTTAGAGGCATACTTATCACTTTTCAAAAGTGAGCTCCTTGTCCATCTGGATGACTTTGGAAATCAGTGACGCAGATTTATGAAGTATGCAGGAAATTACACCAACCTGGCTCTCAGATCTGCATTGCATTCTCAATGCTATCAGCCCATAAAATGCATAATCCTCTGGAGTATTTTGATACCTTGTGTAATTTTCTTTTTTCAAGGCTAGTGTATTTATCTTTTGGCACGATGCAAAATTCTGCTCAAGGAAACTCTTGTTTTTAAAGGCTGCATGCTCTCTACCTTTTACAATTACAAGGTCTTCCACTTAAATATTAATAATGCTACAAACCGCATATTTCTCTGAGCCCTGCAGTCAAGTATAAGACCTAGTTTGTTGCAGATTTGAGTATGTCCATAGGTGCTATCTCTCTTATGCACAGTGGTGTTATACATGCAAACTCTGAAATGACAAAATAAACCTGTCTGCTTGAATTATGATACCAATAAAGAGAATGAATGAATTTCTGCAAAGGGCAGTGTTGAGGGTTTAGCCGCAACTAATACTATGATTTTTGTTATTGAGGTTAATTTCCAGCACATCCATTTCTGAACATATACTTTTACTGAATACACTATATTTGTGAGTTATAAATTGATATTTTTTCATGTTGAAGCATGGAAATTTTACATCTGTGAAGTGTTACAAGATGAGCAGTGTAGGCACATTTTCTCAGGCAATTTCTATCCTGAAGGCTTTGGGGGTAGAATCAAGTAAATAAAACCACCAGACCACTGAACTGCTTCAGAGGCACTCATACATCAGAGATCCTCCATCTTCCCCAGCACTTTTATTTTCCCCATTATATCCGTGTTAATGAATCGTTCTTACCAGCAGAGCTAATATATAGGGGCTGTGCATCCCAACAACCGATAAAATGAGACGGGCATTATCACTTTGGACGCCTGTTAATTTGAGTGTGCTGGATGGTCTGTGAAGTAACAGATAAATAGGAGTCAGTTCTCAACAATGTCATTTATTTAGTGTGGTAAAATGGAGTCTGGGGAAACTTCACAGGGCTGTTAGTATTCAGCTTAGAGCTCCTAGGTAAGTTTTTGTGCTGCAGGGTATACTATATGCCCAGATCTAATTAATTTCCATACCCATTCATATTACTCTTTTATGTAAGTGCCAAGTTTTCTAATTGCATTCATCACCAAGCCCGACTTAAGTTCTTGTAGTATATTTATTACCATGCTAACTGCTACTAAATTATTAAACCTAATGATGTGAGCACCAAAAATATGTTGTCCTTTATTTTCTCTACAGAGAATCAATGTTATGCATTAGCAGTATAAATTAAGTAATACTTTACCTAGGCATGTTGCTGCTTTCAAAGCATTAGCTTAGTAAGATGTATTCTCGCAGCTGAGCACCCCCAAGGCTACTTGGAGAAAGGATGATATAGTTGATTCTAATGAAAGAGCTTGCAACTGGTAATGGCTTAAATTAAACATTTGCACTAAAGGGAATCAGTTGGGGAGATCTGGGCAAAGTGGGATTATTCAATGGCTAACAGAGATGTGATGTCACCAGTAATATATAAGCCTGAAACTCATTCTTTTAATTATTATTATTATTATTATTATTATTATTATTATTATTATTATTAAGTTTTTAGATTTTAATTATTAGCCTGACATTTTTATTATATTAAAAAATAATCATTAATGTTTACACTAGAGATGACTGTTAATGTAAAGTCTTTATTTAAAAATATATTGTACATTAGATATAATGCCATTTCCAAAAATACTTTACTACAATTGAATGGTTTCACATAGCTTAATATTTAATACCTTTGTATTTAAATAATATCTTAAACCCATAAGCAATTTTAGGACAAACATATAGAGCCTTTGCATGAGGTTGCAAATAATTCAAGCTAAAATACTTGTAGTATCTAATGCCATAAAATCTGCTTATTTCATTTCATCTACTGTTTTTCTCTGGGTGAAGAATATATCTCTCTGTATCATGTTGATTTAATTTTTGTGAACATCTTCCTAAGAACAGATAGGGTGAAGAAAATGGCTCCTCTGAGTGGCTGCATGCTTATAGTGATTGGTAGTCTCATCTGCTGAATCCATTGCATTAGTATCTGCTCCGGCAATCTCAAAATGGCCTCCGCTACACTCTCAGGCCAAAGAGCACTCACTCGAAGGGAAGATAAACTAAGATTACTCCTCTATCCCATTCCAAAAGTGCCATCCATCACTGGGCCCTCCATGTGACTTCAATTACATTAACGAGCTTAATGTTGGTGTTAAAACACAGTTAAGGACAGACCAGGGGCCATGGCTGAGCAAGGTGCCTATGACTAATGACTAGCCTGTCTTAAAGACACAAAAGAAAATTCTTTTTGGTAAGGTAAGATATTTGGGAAGAGTTAAGACGATGTCTTTTTTTTTTTTTTAATTCTCATCTCATGATCTCTGTTCCGCAATCACTAATTGTGTGATTCTTCTTATCTACTTCAACTTATTCCAGACAGGTTATTTCAGCTTGTTATAGGGAAAGCATTTATCCACTTGGAATTATTACTTTGCAAGGCCCTCCCACAGGAAAATAAACAGTAATGAATCTTTTAGAGTTATGGTAAAGCCTTTCCTCATTAGATGGCCAATCGACTGAGGGAGAGAAAGCCCCAATTCCAGCTTTTATTGAGTGTAAAGGAGAGCTAGACTGACATTTACATCTCCTGGTTCTTCATGACTGGCTGGCTGGGAAATCGGCCCATAGATCTCTCTTTTGAGGACAGGACGCTAAAGCAAACGTCTAGGCCCTGACTTACTGTATGATTCCAGCAAGAGGTTTACATCTCTGATAAAAGATTTTAATGATAATTAAATATTATACTGTAATTATACCGAAGCATATGCTAATGAAAATATTTATCTCATTGCCAGGTTTTAATATATATAGGTGTTTATAAATGGTCTACAAATACAATATTAAAATATAAAACATAGCCTGCTTATGAAGATAAGCCTTCCTCATATACAAATCAAAGTTATAAGGGCAAACACTATAATGGTAGGAACTACTACAGCAGTAAGCTTGCCGATCTATTGGTAAGTAAAATATCTGCAACAGCACAGCAGGCTAGCCAAATATTACCACTAAGTAATTTATGAAAATTACTTATTTACTTTTATTGGTCTGCTTTCTTCAAAGAATACAGTTGCTATTGAGTTCTACTTGTGTACAGTTATTTAATATTCTTTCCCCCAGAAGACTTATTTACCAGTACAACAAAATGTGGTCATTGTGCATGCAGCAGTAGAGCACTCCTGTGATCTTTGCTGACAGTGCTAGTGTAGTGCCCAAACATTCATAACCTAGCAGTGTCCCTTCACTACTATGGTGCATGGTCCAACAAAGTGCTTTGCATACATCTGTAGGGTTGCTCTTTTCATTTTCTACAGCAATTACACTTTCACTCTCACAAACAGAGGAGGCATCCCAATGCCTTAACAATGTCACAGAGGAACTCTTGCCTCCAAACCATGGTTCCAATTAGGCCTGAAATATGATTACTGCTGGACTCATTATTGTGTGATCCAAAAGAGAGAGCAGACAGAGAAGCTTAAGGTTAGGCTTGGTTTTCAAGAGTGATGGCTTGTGTGTGAGAACTTGTGCTTACACAGCAGAAAAACAGTCCAATGATGAGGGACAGAGAGGCATGGTCACAAGATAATAAATAAGTCCTTTAAGATGGATCTCTCTCTTGGGGCTATATATTAAACTACTCACAAATACTTCAGAAACGATCAGTGTCTTGCAGAATGAGTGGGCACTCAAAAATCATTGCATGTCTCAACAAAACCTATTCCTTGCTGTCTACTAATACACTATAAAGTATATTTAGGTGGATTTATTGTATTTTAAGTAGTTGAAGTAACACACAATAAGGTTTCCCTGGCTCAACCAAAAAAAAAAGGCTTGTGTTTATAGCTAAGCCAGTACAGTGATCTGTGTGAGAAGAAGTCAGGAAGTGAAGGTTGATCAATGTTAACCACACTAGAGAAACATCCAGAACAGTCAATAAGTATTGGCAAAGTAATGAAGTTTTCTTCCGTGTCTCATAACCAGAGAAAAATACCTTCTCTGAAGCAACCAATGTAGACAAGGAAACTGACTCAGGATTGTGGGTACCTGGTGACAGTTCTGGAATTCAGGATCTGTCCTCTCAAACAGTGCACATTGCCCTTTCTGCCTCATAAATGCACTATACAACACCAATGATGGCTCATTGGACAGGTAATGATAATAATATTTAAGAAATAATGGCCTCCATGTGGCTTTTAAACAAAAAAAAAATCAAGGTGTCCTCCAATAATGAATTCCTGGTCAATGTTATTGATATGCGTCCATTTATCTGGCAGGGACACTAGCCACAGTGTAATTGGCAGGAGATGAATTCAGGAAGAAGCAGGCCAAATTTAATCTGATCAGCAAGGTTTTAAACAATCGCTGGTGAAGTGAAGTCTGTGCCATATTTATAAGTCATTGTGTTTTATAGGCCATTAGGATCTCCAGAGAAAGGCAGCATGGAGAGTGTGGCCTTCCGTCGAAATTAAAATGTCAGGGAGAAAGAAGTAGAACAAAACAGGGAATTTGCAATTAATTACATGGCCATAAAAATTCAATAATCAGGAGGCAATGCTCCTCTCTGGCACAGCAGCCTGTGATTGCAGCAAAGTGAAATAGCATGCATTCATCTCTGCAAATTAGATTTGTAATCTGAAAAGGGATTCATAGGAATACAGTAGCCTACATGTCCCCTTCTCTCAGAGTGAGCTTGCTGACAAATGGAGTGGACTGGCCACTTTTTAATACAGCAATTACTAGCCGCTGAGATTAATGAGACCTGAAAAGTAAGATGGTTCTGAATTTTAAGGATTGATACTTTTCATAATTTTCAAACACAGCAACATTGTTTAATTATAAATTAGGTACTTGTGACTATGTACTTACATATAGGGTGGACCATCACTGATAGTTATTAAGAGATTAATGATTGGTGTACCTTTCTCTTGATTATAAACAAGTGTGTTAGTGTTCTACATAAATTTTTACATAGTGCTTAGAAAACACACAGCCACAGGGCTGGCATATTATCGCCTGACCCTGCTGTATTATAACTAACCCACACTGGTACTAACCAATCTGACTTTCTGGTGTGGAGTGCTGACCCAGATACACTACCATTCCACTTAACACTTAGATAACAAATATTTAAATCTATTAATACTATTCACTCAGAATGCTACATTATTTCCCAGAGCATGGTCTTTGATGTATGCGGTCTGTGCGGAGAAATCTAAGCTAATTGCTTCTAATGATTTCCCAAATAATATGAGGCCTGAGGACATCAATAGGAATCCAATAGTGTAAGTGTCGTTAATGTAAAAGAAGATGCAGTGTTATGTGGCCTTCATTGACTTCTACAGCAGTTGGTGTAGACAGAAACCTACTTGCTATGTATCTGTCAGCGCAGTAGTTAAAGGAGTGAAAGTCCATCAGACTGATATTGGACAGAAAGAGTGGTATTGACTAAAGGAGATTTCTTACTCATGGAGACCATTTTACAAACATGGTTGCTTCGCTGCGTGTAGTCATCCTGTTCAATGTAAGAGGTTACTTAGAAGCTGAATTTAACGCTTAAAATAAAAAGGCACTAAGGTGGTGGGACCATTTTGCAATTCTGCTTTAACTGTATTACAGTACTATTTAATTTTGGACTGCGCCTTACTTTTGTGTCGAACCATAACATTTCTGTGTGGGAAGGATGTGAAGGACACAAGTGTGTACCCGAAGTGTACTAGTAAAGGAAATCCAATAAGAATAGTCAAAGCCCAATCCTGCGGTCAGAACACAGGCAGAAGAAAATAAAACAGGGTAATCCATACTCATAATTCAAACTGACAGTAGTAATGAAACGTTCACAAATGAATCGCAAACTCTTTGAGCCAGTTCTTTTAGGCTTATAAAAACACACATATCTAAAGAACTGCAATATATCCTCTTGCTGAAGATTCATTATTCTGTATTCATGGTTCCCCAATGCCATTAATCCCATGAATTATACTGAAACAAAATGAATCAAGTAATATAAACAACAATAATTTGGCACATCATACAGATTTAAAGCCAGTTCTAGTGAGAATGTCAAGTCATGTATTTGTCTCTCATCTGTGTGTGACTGAGGCAGCAGGAGAGTCCGACTGCAATGCTTGTTATAATGATTTATATAGTGTAGCACATTGGGGAGGTGAACAATTATCAGGATAAATGGACAAGAATCTTTAAATTCTACTTAAATGAAAGTTAAGTGCAGACACAGCAGCGCATAATGCTGTTTTGCCAATCAGAAGAAAAAGAAAAACCAACACCTTTGGGTGGTTTGGAGAAAACCGGCAAGGAGCTGAAAGAACCAGCCTATGATCTGTCTCAGAAATCTTCCTAATAGGCAGACCAGGGTCAAAAAGCAGAAAACCCAAAACTAGAAGCTACAACAAGGCCCAGTACAACTTGGGAAACTGCTACTCTCTCTCTCTCTCTCTCTCTCTCTCTCTCTCTCTCTCTCTCTCTCACTCACTCACACACACGCACAGACGCACACGCGCACACACACACACACACACACACACACACACACACACACAAATACATACAATACAAACAGGCAACCACAGAGGTTATAAATAGACAGAATAATTAGAGGGAGACAAGGGACCGGTGTGACTAATTAACTACCTAGACAACAGTTAAGAAGTACAAGAAGCACATACCATATAAGGAAAATGGAAAGCAAAAAGTAACAAATGGGTACAGAGAGTGGAAGTACAGAGAGAGGAACATGACAGGGACAGGATATTTACCACTGCCTAAACAATATTGGAACCAGGCCTTTTTTTCTATACATAGTCCAACATTTCAGTAGGCCTAATATAATTGGACAAATTAACAACATCTTAAATAAAGTTGTCCTGGTTAGTAATAGCTTCTTTGTGGTCAGTGACTGCCTGATGTCTGCAAATCATAGATTTCTGATGATCTGCCAGACTTCTGATGCAGACAGTTTTATCTCTGGCTTTTTTTAAAGGGTATTCAGTCTTCTCTAAGTGATTTGCTCTGATAGGGTTCAGATCAGGTGAATGACTAAGCCAATCAAAAACTTTTTTAATAAGTTTTGGGTCATCATCCTGCTGCAAGTCATTTAGTTGGGTCTGATAAGATACTACTGTCCATTTCACAATTTATTCCACTGCTGCAATTGCCAGTAATAAAATCAATAAAGACATGTGATGCCCTGTGATGGACTGGCATCCCATCCATCCGCTCAGGATCCACCACAATGTTTACCAGGAAAAAGCAGTTATGGAACATGAATGAATGATGAATGAAACAATATGTGAGCTATACAGTACATGCCAATACCATATATTTATCCCATTAGATGATGTGATTTCCCAGTATCACAATGACCTGTTTTACTAGCATTGATATCTTTGGGTCAAATATTAACAAAATCTGTATAACTGACCTACTGCTTACAGTACATATATTCTATGTACTGTATATCTGATCCAGGCCATCAGCAGTCTATCTCTGAACTCTTTATCATGTGGATATAAGCAGTAGTAACTGATGGTAATCAGTTTGCTCCTTAGATTGAAGTTTGTCGTGTTCACTCCACAGGGGCTTTCTATGGACTGTCCTGTGGTAATTTCTCCCCTTTTCAGCTCACAATCTGAATGGAGCTGACACTGAAAAAGAGTGAACACATTCTCCTGAGACAGCCCCATACATGCTGCATACAGGGCAGGAGATTCAATTCAACGCAAAGCCTTCCTCATACCCTCACCAAAAATATCCCACATGTAATAGATCAAAAGCTCTTTCAGCGTCAAGTGTGTGTGCGTGCACAGGAAAGGGAGTGGATAAAAAATGGGTGCCAGCATCAAGAAGACTGTCTGCACTGTGAATTATACACTGTAATATGCACAAATTATTACTAGCTAACTGCCCCTAATGAATCCAGCCAGATCAAAATGGATTACACTCCCAATGAGAGCATCCCTTTCACCCAGTAGCAGTGTGACCTGGTTCTACATAAGGAAATGGGACTGGGAGAAACTTTAAGCCTATATCTATGCCCAGTAAATGCATTTTAGTCAGTATTTCTCAATCTTATCTGAGGATGGATGCATGTAACCAAATTCCTATATGGAAATGAAAACTCTGTCCACATGACACTGGCACTGATGTTCTTTATAATGGCATTCAAATGATTGAACAATTCTTCAATTAACCACTAAATGCCACCTACGCTGATTATCCCTCTTCTTTAATTAGTAGGCAAAAAATTAGATCTTCTTACTGCTGTCATTTCTGACTATGCTGACATGAAGTATAACCAGGCAGCTCCCTCTCTCTGTTTGTTATAGTTCATAACATAAGAGGGTGGTTTGCCTTTTAATTATTGAACACAGTCTGACACACTAATAAGTAGAGTCTACATTTCTTGTCTCTTAGTGGGAGAGAAATTGGGTTGCGCGTGAAGTGGTGAATTTATTCCCTCATATTTCTTATAAAGGTGCAGCCACAGCTAAATCAAATTTAATATGTCATTTCATTTATTGCCCAAGAAAAGCAAAATGAGATATTGGGCTATTTCTATCGATTTTTAGTTCCATTCAAGAGAAACAGCAGTTCCTTAGCTTTTCCTGCATCATTCTGGATCTAATTATAGGATATATACACAGAAAATTTGCCGCATTTGCCTTATTGCCTTCCTGAAATATTGCATCCTCAATATATTACTAAAGACTGATTTGTGCCCAACTGCGATTCAAAATATACGTAAAGTCAGTATTTGACTGTAGTCCATAATTTTTTTTATCAATCTCTGAGGTTGCAGAAACTGTGGGAGCAGATCGTGTCCAGACACACGCAAACTGAAAACGCTGCACTTTCCTCCTGAGTGTGCGACTGGGAGGACTTTTAATTTGGGGAATGCTGCTGAGCCATATTTTCACCTCATCCTGTTGTCATGCACTATTTTGGTAAACATCCCAGGTACTAATTTAATATATTGTAAAGCAGGCTGTTCGCCATCCGACTCACCATGTGATTGATGAATGACTGGAAGATAAAGCAGTGACTGAGATTTATGGGCTGCCGGCACATAGAATATGTATGATTATCAGCAGCATGCTGAAAGCTCCTGCTTTTGAGTGATAGCCAGAGGGAGAGTGATCAAGCAAATGAGTGCATCTGTGGGAGGGAGGGGCTGAGGCAACATACCGTGCTCGTTTGTATCTCTGCTGTAGTCCTGAGCTTCTTGTGGCAAGCAGTGTTGTCCTGCAGATGGTGTGCAGACTTATATAGCTCATCTCCTTCAGCCACACATGGCTGTCCTTTCTTTCCTGCTCGCTCTCTGGTACCCTATTTTTGCTTGCTGTATAACACTTTCTCTTCAAGACCTTAGTGTTCTGCTGTAACCACGTGCCATAAATTTGCTGTATTAAGTCATGCTGAAAGTTTCCCCCCCTTCAGCTGTATTTGTCTCACCTCTGATTTGGGTATAATGCCCGTTGGCATTTCTGAGCGCTTAAAATGAGTTCATTCCTAAGTGACTGATGGCACATCGTCATAAATCCCAAAACCTGGTGGAGTTTATTGATCCTGCAGGAGCGCTTGTGCCTCTCAGCATATGTCACTGCACTCTCTCATAGGCAGCTAAGTAGGAGCGATATTTTACAGTCAGGGCATTATCATATGCACACTATGCCCATTGTTATCTGCATCAGTGATTTAATGTGAGGCAGCGTGACTTGCATGGTACCCTGGAGAGGACTTGATTTGGTATGTGGTCCAATTTATATATTTACATGTCACCATAAATAACATTAATGCACCTCGGAGGATTGCTGAAAGTAATTGTTTATCCACGTCCTAGCAAATGTGCTTGACAATATTCTTGATGAACGGCCACTAGCTGTCTTTTAAAGAGCTGCACTCTGGCTGGTGTTAGAGACAACTGTTTAAAGGTGGTCTCGGGTTCTGCTGATTACTCTGCCCTGCGTTCCCAAACCACATTCTCTGGCTCTGACAGCAAGCTGGTAAACACAAATACACAGCCAGAGCGCCATCCTTCAGTTCCAGATGAGCCGCTTGTCTATCTGCAGTGGGGTTGCCTTAGGGAAACACTGTAAGTGGCTTTGCAGTCGCCTTTGTCTATTTTCCAGGACACTTAAATAAATGGTACATTCATGTGATGCTGGTACATTCTCAAGTGTGTGTAATTTACTCAAGTTCTCCCATGGTTTAAAAAGACCTACAATTTGGTCTTTTTGGTGCTCTGCTAGCTATTAGAAGTAAGTGGGGTTAGTTAGACTAGACAGGTTTTGGTATACATAGCAATTGTATTGTACATTAGGTTGCAGGTAGGAAACCTCAGCCACACTTCCTTTCACACAGGGTGATCAGTTTTTCACAGAGCTGTTCCTGTACTGTTCTGTGAAAAAAGAGATGATGGTAAGGACTGCATTACAGAGTAAAACAGAAAAAAACAGGCCTCATTAACCCCCAGAGGCAGAGGCCTGTAAGGAGCCATAAATCCTCAGCATGTGAAGGGCAATGGGAGAATCGTTTCCTTTTATGTGTGTATATAGGTAACATAGCGTTTTCCCAGCTGTGATGTGTAACCTGACGGCAACAGCACACTCAAAACATGTGAGCATGTACTTCAAGTGTCCAGTACTATGAAGAACACCAGGATTAAATGGTGTAGAAGTGTTAATAGTCAATCAGGTTTAACTAGGCCCGCTGTAGCAGGATATGACTATCACAAGGCTGGAGTATAAGCACCCATGAGGCTCAAACATTGCAAGTGGGATTAAACATAGCAGGGGCTAGAACTGTCACTGTGCCCCTCTCTCTCTCCTGCTGTTGATGTATTGCAGTGGCCTGGCAGGAGGAGCTCCACTAAAACCTCTGTACATGCCAAAATACGTTTTACAAGCTGTGCCCTAATCAGCTAGCAGCCAGTGGTCCATAAATCCAGGCATGTCTGTCGAGCATGGTCACAGCCAGGGGAGTAAGCACTGGATATACAGCAGAGCATGCAACAAGACCAGGCCAGAGACAAGCAACAGTGCCAGGGATATTTGTAAGGCAAAGGGAGGGACCAAAATGTTCAACTCATAGGGTCAATATTGTGGTGCTATAATTTATGTCAGGGTTTTAATCCAGCAAAGTGGATGCACAAATAAGTTTGCATATGGATCAGTATGCATGTTTTATGTCATACTATATGCATGTGTCCTCTGTGAATGGTAATACTGAAATTGCAGACAGTGTCATGTCTTGTTGAAGTGTCATTACATCAGTACACACAATCGGCTGGGAGCATGACCTATGTTTACAGTTTACAACAATTCATTCTTCTTCTTCTGGAGAGAAACGAATCAATAAATGTAACAATACTTTGAAGTGAGCAGCTTGAATGCCAAAATGACTTACTGACTTAAGTGTGTGCACACACAATATACACCCTTCTTTTCTTCTATCAGTAACCCTAACCCACAAAATGTTAATTACATTCAAATATGTTTCATTAGCTACTCATGTAATTCCTTCAAGCATTGCTTATATGTGTCCATATATGCATAACTGAACATTAATGTAGTAACACATCTTGTGTAGTCTTTTGTCATGTTGTTGCTTATAAACTCTGGTTTTGTCCATTAGATGGCAGCACTGAGGTCTATGTATGTTATAGAAAATATGAACCAACCAGTAGTTCACTGCTTTCATTTGATCTTATATTTTCTTTATATTCAATTGAAGCATGCAATAAGGAAACAATACATGAAGCTGAAAATATAAAAGTGGGCATAAATATTTATCAACTATGATCATCATAAAGCCAGCTTCAGATTTACAAAAAGCATTTTATGTCAAAATGCTCTTTAATTATTAAGAGCTATGGATAACTACATATGTGTGCTTATACGTGAGAGCACCAGAGAAAGTGAATTAGTGGTTTTTTTTTTGTTTGTTTGTTTTTTGTCAGGAAACTTTTTTGTTTGGACACCTCTCCTGAATTCACTGTCTCTGGCAGGCTTTGACCAGTGCTTTGTCTTACTGTTAGAGGCCCTTATTTACAGGACATTTGTTGCCTTTGACATTTATCATTGCTCCAGGGCCGTGAACTTCATGCAAACGGAATTGAAGCATTCAATAGGCAAGGCTTTAGGCCTCATCCTGTTGGGGTATTATCACAAGTCTTTTCATGCTGAGATAAATCACTTCCACTGCACCCAGCAGTGAAGAACTAAAGAGAGGGAGCAGGGTGGGGGGAAATGAGGGTAGGAGGAGTATTTTCAAGATTAGGTCAGGCAGCCAAGGACAAAATCAGGCCTTGGTTTTTCTCCCCTTGACTAATTGTCTTGGGGGTTTAATACAAACTTCACTCACTGTTAAAGAAAAGCATTTGTTTTTTCAGTGAATGCCAGAGGTAAACTGATCTATGGACTTATTTGTTATAGCTCGTATGACAAATTTCACATTTTCACATTTTATTCAAACAAATGGCAACATGTATGACAAAGCTTATAGACAAGCCAGAATAGACTGGCATGTTTAGAATTTATATTAAAAATGTTAAAATAATCACAAACCTAAAACTATGCTTGACCACTGCTCTGACCACTCTGACCACTGTTTTTCCTCAGATACTACCATAAGTAGAAAAAAATCTTTCCAAATATCTGTATGTTTATTTAAAAGACTAACACTCTGCCTGCTTTATTTAACTCTTATGCAAAAGCTATCCTCATATGTATTAAATATATGCAGGCCTACTAACATGTGTAAGCATGTTTAAACATGTTTAAGTCCATAAACAGAAGGAGCGGGCCACTCCTCTCTACATGAACAGTGGTAGGCCTTGAGATCATGCTTTGAGGGCAGAATGATGAACGAGCTCACAGACCCACCAAATCCTCCTGGCTCCACTGCCCATATTTCCTGCTGCAGTCAGCCTCCAATTATAAATCAACTGTCTTTCAATTCTGTACGTGATTCATTATTATTTGTAGACAATAATTTACAGAAGTGGTTTCCGATGCTTTTTATTTCATGGCAGTAATTTATGAGTGAAGAAAAAAAAAAAACAATATAACTGTATTTTCTCTCTCAGAGGCAAAGCTGTCTGCAATCTAACGGATAAATTGAATAGGTAGTGAAGCACCATTGATTAAAATGGTTGATGCTTTCAAGAGCAGGCACACACACACACACACACACACACACACACACACACACACACACACACACACACACACATACACACAAAGCTGAGTAAAGTCAGAAACAGCCACTGTCTCATATAGCCAAAAAATAAAAGGCAGATAATGATCTCATATTTAGGAGAGGTCTAAAAATAAATACTCCTGGCATACGTATTATGTCGAAATGTAATGTAACATTCACCTTGAGAGATTTCAGGCTAACAGTGACAACTGCACTTCATATACTGTACTTGCCTCCATGTTATTAAATGTGTGTGCATGTGTATCCAAGGCCTTGAAGCAGATGGTCTGTGTGGATTCATGGCCTATGTTCCCATTCATCATGCAGATGCTGTGGATCTCCACAGCTATTTTAGGAGTGCCGTGATGACAACGTCAACTGGAATTTTCTTCATGGTGAAAGGTCAAGGGAAATTAAAGTCTGCATGATTGTGTAGAAAAGCCCCATGTCCTCAGACATTAGCCTAAACGCCAATGCTGATTTGCCTGACAACTACTGTAGCTCAACCACTTAACTACTTAAGCCTTTCTGTTCTGTCTTTTCTCCCCAAAGTGTGTGCGGTCAGTTCTTTCATTGTTTTCTTTCAGTATGTCATTCAAGTGCACTGTGGGAGAATGAATTAATTACAGAGCTAAATGGATATCAGCATTAAATATGATTTAATCATATCCCCAGTATTTTTGTGTCAAGCCGCAGTACACTGGGTCTGTGTGTAGCATGCCCGGGGGTTTGGCTCAGTCAAGCAGCAGAAACAAGAATTAGCAGGTACAGGGAGCCGTTCAGATCGCACACTCTCTCTGCTGAACGCAGCACTGTGACTGGCAAGACTCTGACCGTTCCAAGCACAACACGACAAGGCTCCCTTTCGCACTTTCATTCTCTCACTCAAGAGAGAAGCACACAGACATTCTACAACGTGAAGAAAGTGAGCTCAACAAACAAGCACTGAGACATTTCTAATATCAGACTGATTTGTGCTTTATGGCTGCACAAATTTATGACAGTTCCTGATCACTTCAGGTGACACTACACTAATTCAGGTGGAGGTGTGCATTGTGACTGCCACACTTAGCCGTTAACAAGTGCCTGGGCTGCATTTAATGGCATCACTCCTGCGCACCTGTTTTTCCTCTATGTGACACATATTGATAAGACATCACATATAATGGCATTGTTTATGGAGATTGAAGGCATATCTGTGGCCAAGTAGTGTTACACTAACTCACTGCAATGTGCTCAGTGTGACACCTGAGCTATATTGCAGCTTTTTAGAGCCTAGCTTGAATGTCAGCATGCTAAACTGCTTTAAACTTGCAACACATCTCACTTATGTGCCTCAGATCAGTAACCCAAGTAAACCAAATAATCTAGTGGCTACAGCAAATAAGTATTAGATAGAATAGTGGCACAAATCCAAGCCCAAAAACTGTCAAAATAACCTTAAATTAAATGAAGATGGGAGTTTTATTACACATGGGCCTCAAACAGTTGTTATGAAAGTACATGTGCAAATTGAAGAGTATGGTCTGTCTTTTTTATCTATGTTGAAATGAGAGAAGCAGGCCCCCTTTCCCCTCTGTGAACCTGAATCAAATCCAGAGCTCAATAATTATAACATAGCAGAACCTTCTGGGGGCGAAAAAATCAATAGCCTAAGGACAAAGAACCTATAGCCATCACTTAATTCTCTTATCACACTGATTTAGTGCAGGAGGAGGATGTTAAATAACTGTAAATCTTTATCTATGACTTTGAGGGTGCTTTATGGCAGTTCTAACAGCAGTTCTGAGACAGAATGTCTATACGTTCTGCAAGACACACAATTTATAGCTTTATTACCCTTTGTCTTAAAGAGCAGAGAGACATAGCGGGAGGAAGGAGATAGCGGCCGCTGAAGTGGAGGTGGGGGGTGGGGGCGGGGGGGGTTCGGAGGAATCGGATGCCATCATAGCAAGAGACATATCTCTGTGACAGGTTTATAGGCAAGTAGCCGCTTCTATTTTAGGCCCCCCTCCTCCTCCCCCGCTTCACCCTACATCATATGAAATGAATGAGATTCAATTTTCTGATTTATCTGCAGAGCGATCAGATTTACCTTAGCATTCCCACACCCCCAACTCTTCCCCATGTAGAGCGTGAGGTCATGGAGAGGACTTTGACAGGAGACTATGGGCTTCTGTTGTTTGGTTTTGTTTTGTTTTTTTCTTTTCTGTTCACACTGGAGAGTCATGAGTTCCTATGCCCTGGTGACACTTCCTCATATTTTGTAACCCTACAGACAACTGGCTTATTGTTTAGCTTGAAAAGGATACAGTGTTCCCAGTAATAGGAATTAATGGAGATGCTTTGAGACTGAATCAGTAGATAGTAGTAGATTCTCATGAACGCTAAGGCAACCATAACAATTGAGCCATTAAAAGAGCGAGCCTTGTTTGTCTTCGTCAAGTAAACCAATATGGAGTTCATTGTGTTTATTTATTTATTTATTTATTTATTTATTTATTTTTAACATGGCCACTTTACAAATCTCTTTTCTGAGAGTACCTAATTATAGGTAGTATATAACTGCATATAAATCAGTGTAAAATATTTCTGTTAACAGTGACTGTATACTGTTGTACTGTACCTGCAAAGGTAGCCATAAATGCTGCTAAGCAGATATTTCTGCCATTGTTGTGAGTTCGAATTGTTCTAATTATTAGTTGACCAGTAGACAATTAATGTGTGCACCTTCATCTAAAACGCAAATGTGAAAAATGTAACAAGAGTCAGAGAGAACATAGGAATTCCAGAAACAAAACTCAAACTGGTAAAATTTGGAAAGAAGAAGAAGAAGAAGAAGAAACAATAAAGAACATGAGTATGTGTTCTTATCATTTGTTTATGCAATACCTTTTTTTTTTTACTGAATGTTATACTGAACATTGTTCTTACAGATCCACTTTGTTTAATACTTTTGGCACAAATTTTACTTCACTGCCCAACTACATATGCAGAGAAGAGCACAAATTTGAGCCTGTGAGATTAAACTGACACATGAAGAGGATAACATGCTGCTCACAAGGCAAAAAAGGCTCGACTGACTCATACCATTCAGTAAAACGTAAACATAAACACTCATACAGTCATCTGACAGCGGTTTTAATTAGAGGAACTAACAGAGTAAGACAAATGCATTTCTCCCAGGCAGTTTGAGTTATAGTTCCCAGCTGTCCAGATAAAGTTAGGCCTATGGGCAGAATGTTCCACAGTGAGGAGAACACAGGAAGAGCAGGAGATTACTGTGTCATAACACCAAACTCCTCCCAAATGAAGATGACAGTGTGATGGGTGGAGGAGCAGACTACAGACAGAAGCAGTGCTCGGGGTACAGCCAGTACACACACTTGCTCCAACACAGTTTGATCACAACTTTTCACTGTCAGTGAAGGCACACAGAGGAAGTTTCCTGGAAGTGTGCATGATGTTTGTTTGGGCAATACACCTGGTGGTCTAATCATTTTATTTGTTCTAATACTGAAAGAGAGATGGAGGTCAATTTCATATGAAGAACAATATCTATTAATATGAATAAAGTAATGTGTATTGTTCTTTTTGCACAACGTCGCATTTTAGAAACAGTGGATTGTTGTTAGAGGGGACATTTTCTTTCAAATTTCAAAGCATATCATAGATTTTTTCTTTGAGGAAACTACTTGGATACAAGAAGGGGGGTGTAAGCAAAAGTATCACAGAGTGTAGCTTGAACCTTCTGTTCTACTTTTCATCTTAGGCCCCTGTGCCTAAGGGCTGTCAGGCTTGTTATTTTGAGAACATTTTCATGTGTAAACTTTGGTTATTTTACACTATAAAGCTTATTTCCAGTACGCTAAAATAATCGTTACAATAGGGCAGGACAATAGTAGTCCTGAGAGCAAAAAACTCTGGAAGGCCATCCATATGCTAATGCCCATGTTGCATTAGTGGTTTGTTTGAATGGATGTAAAGGAAAGGACAACTTAGTCACACTTCCCTCCCTATGGCACTGGAATATATTAGCCGCCATTTTAAGGGCGTTTGAAATAATTACTTGCTGGGGCCATATGACACTTTCAATAAATTAACCGCCCTCCTTAAGTTTTAAAGGCAAATGCATATTGTAGCCATCACTAAATGTCTGCTCTCCCCTGGAGAAGAGATAATTCGCTGTAAGAAAGTGTTAGTGCAGTTCAGTAACTAGACCCAACAGCCCCATACAGCTCAGCAAGCAAGGTGCCTGTGAAGGAAACTACAGAAATAAATTAGTTTGTTAACAGCAACACACATGCCTTCGCAATTAATAAATTCCACGTCATCAAGCAGTAATCTAATTATGAATAATGAATGTGTCCGCCATGACATGCATCATTTATCCACGTTATTAGCTAAATCAGAAACTAGGATTTGGGTATATAACAATGGCTTGAATGAACGTTTTCTCAATTTTGCACAGTCTTATTTTAAAACATAAACAGATTACGAGCCAAGCAAACTTCATAATGATCTGATAACTGACAAAATAAATAATGAGAGTGACTGTTTTTGAGGCACACCGATGGCCAATAATTCATCTTAATTAATCAAATTCATTGCTTAAGCAGCTGTGAGTAAAGAAGAGATAATGGCATTGTTCAATAAAACATGCGTTAAATTTATCTGTTCGGTATGCGGCAAGTTATACATTACACAAGTGCACTGCGACTGATAATTACTGAGTTACTGAATTAACTACAGTATACATTAAGATAAAGAATAAAGTGGTATAATCCAATAAATCCATAGCATTCCATTATTGACTTGTTTAAGTAAAAAATATAGCTGTTAATACGTATATTAAGGCGAAAGCTGTGTGCAATTTAGATCGGACTCTTAAATGCAAAAGCCTACATCATATTTATCATATTAATATCAATGTAACATACACACACACTTCATACAGAAAGTCTGAAATAATTTAACACTGAATTACTCAAACAGATTTGACTTAACGTGATCGACTATTCAGAGGGACTTTTGTGATCCCCTTAATACTGCATTAAATTACTATAACATAACTGTTGTTTATCTTTCCTTAAACTGAGCACCATTTGTCAATGATACACCCCTTATGGCAAAAATAGTTGCTACATTCAAATATCCATTGAGTTTCCATGTAATAATTTTGGCCTATTAATGCTTCAGCTTTCCTCTTCCACACAACAGTCCCATTTAAACTACAGCCTGACATTATGCGCAGCAGCAAAACAGCCTAGTGCTCCAACTCCAACTCCTGTTTACATGGCACCTGAATAGGCCCTGCGCTAAACTAGGCCATCCATCTTCTCAGTGTAAATGCCAATCCACACTTCTGAGTACAGTATATATGCTGCACTGTGTTTTGATTGGCCACTTTATACCCAGGGGCACTTTTAATTGCACAGTATTTTCTGTAGGTGGGAGGTGAGCTGATAACTCCTCAATAATCAAGTAAAAGTGTCGACCCAAAGGGCTGTGAGAGAGAGAGAGAGAGAGAGAGAGAGAGAGAGAGAGAGAGAGAGAGAGAGGTGTCACATAGTGGTGGGAGGCTAGAAGCAACGGTTCAATATACACACATGTACACACACACACACACACACACGCAGTGCTCATCTTCCTCAGGGAGGCCTGACAATTATTCCCTCATGAGGATTCATGGAGCCACCCTTTTTCTCATTAACTATATTAAGAGGCCATTGCTCTGGCTGCTAAAGAGAGAAATGGGATATTTCCCCAGTGCCCCCCCTCCTCTCTCTGCAGCACACCGTTGCTAGTCGAGTCGGCCTCAGTGCTGCGAGATATGGCAGGAAGGCATGGGGAAATGTAAAGCAGTCAGATGAGTTACAGCAGCGATCCTAACTTCAAAGGCCAGCACGCACTGAGACTGGGAGAGCTGAAAGAGCTGGACAGGGAGGTGCTATATCTGAAGCCCCAGCTGCTGGCAATAAGTCTTAGATGAGAAGTGCAAGTGGGCAGAAGGTGACTGACATCCTGAATGCAAATAGATCCACAGCTTCGGTTATGTGGTCCAAAAAAATTCGCCACTAATTGTTTTGTGTACTGCTGGCAGCTTGATGAAATATTCAGCACTTTGCAAAAATTTTAAGCACCCTCGTTTTTTTTCTTTTAAAAATACACATTTTGTTACAGATGTTTATTATATGAACTCTGAATTATTGAGTAAGTACAAAAACATGTTAGATTTCCAAACATTACTTGTTGTATGTTTGTATGTCAGTAAAGAGTGTAACATTTCATAACAGACCACGTTTCAGACCTAAATGATAATGAAGTCTGTTGAGTTTTACCTGCAAAAACTGACAGTCAAAGTCTACAGAAGAACCATGGAAGATTCTCCAAGATGCTCAGTAAAACTTACCAGTTCATTTCCTTATGAAACTGCACAAAATGTACCTGAGACTACTGATGAAGTTTTAAAACCAAAGGGTTGTCACATTGTATATTTATATTCCCAACTCTTTATGTTTAAATGTACAAAAAGGCATGTTTGCTTTACCACCTTTCTTTTCATGTACCTAAGACCTTTGCACAGCAGTGCCTATCCATAACTTTGGTATCACTTTGTAAAAGGGCTGTTGTGTTTTGTACCTCCCTGCAATATTTTTACACAAATTTATTTGGTTCTTTTTGTTGCATCTCATGGGATCCTAGTCCTGATGCACTCCTCAAGTCTCTACCAGATCTCCATGTAAACCTTTCTGGCCAGCATTCTTAAAAAATAAAAAATAAGAATAGTGCACCTCCTATTCATATCTGTATTTTTATCTGTTAACAACACGTTCATCCTGAATAATGAATTCCTATTTGGTTACATCCCTACTTTACATTCATAATAGCTTAGATTTAAAGATTTGGCATGTCATATGATGTATGATGTAAAGTGGGGTTTTGCCCTTTTAAAAGAACAAGATCCACAACATATTTCAACAACACATTTCACAACGGTGTCCTAATACATATATAATATATATACTGTACATATATATATATATATATATATATAAGCAGCTTGGTGAGAAGGTGACAACAGTTGGTGCGATTATTCGCAAATGGAAGAAACACAAAATAACTGTCAGTCTCCCTCGGTCTGGGGCTCCATGCAAGATCTCACCTTGTGGAGTTTCAATGATCATGAGAACGGTGAGGAATCAGCCCAGAACTACACAGGAGGATCTTGTTAATGATCTCAAGGCAGCTGGGACCATAGTCACCAAGAAAACAATTGGTAATGCACTATGCCATGAAGGACTGAAATCCTGCAGCGCCCGCAAGGTCCCCCTGCTCAAGAAAGCACATGTACAGGCCCGTCCGAAGTTTGCCTGAATGATTCAGAGGAGAACTGGGTGAAAGTATTGTGGTCAGATGAGACCAAAATCGAGCTCTTCGGTATCAACTCAACTCGCCGTGTTTGGAGGCGGAGGAATGCTGCCTATGACCCCAAGAACACCATCCCCACCGTCAAACATGGAGGTGGAAACATTATGCTTTGGGGGTGTTTTTCTGCTAAGGGGACAGGACAACTGCACCGCATCAAAGGGACGATGGATGGGGCCATGTACCGTCAAATCTTGGGTGAGAACCTCCTTCCCTCAGCCAGGGCATTGGTCGTGGATGGGTAGTCATGGATGTATTGGCACACAGCCAAGGCAACAAAGGAGTGGCTCAAGAAGAAGCACATTAAGGTCCTGGAGTGGCCTAGCCAGTCTCCAGACCTTAATCCCATAGAAAATCTGTGGAGGGAGCTGAAGGTTCGAGTTGCCAAATGTAAGCCTCGAGACCTTAATGACTTGGAGAGGATCTTCAAAGAGAAGTGGGACAAAATCCCTCCTGAGATGTGTGCAAACCTGGTGGCCAACTACAAGAAACATCTGACCTCTGTGATTGCCAACAAGGGTTTTGCCACCAAGTACTAAATCGAAGGGGTCAAATACTTATTTCACTCATTAAAATGCAAATCAATTTATAACTTTTTTGAAATGCATTTTTCTGGATTTTTTTGTTGTTATTCTGTCTCTCACTGTTAAAATACACCTACCATTAAAATTATAGACTGATCATTTCTTTGTCATGGGCAAACGTACAAAATCCGCAGGAGATCAAATACTTTTTTCCCCCACCGTAACAAATGAATATAAGTGACGCAACAGAAAAGCGTTATTGTTCTATCGTCCGGAGATTGCGAGTTCGAATCCTGATGATCCCACAGCCATCTGTGACCAGGAGCCCAAGAGAGCAAAACAGGCCTCTCAGGGAGCTCCTATCAATCATAGTGACAGTAGCCAATCATGGACATCAGTGAGTGTATGCATGCAAAAGTGGGTAGATAGCACTTTCCTCCAAGTGTGTTATGCTGCCCCCTGACATTGCATGAGCAGCAGTTTGAAACGATGCAGTCGGCTGTCTTCACTGCTTCCTCCAAGACCCTCCCTGCATGTCTGGTAGCTGTCGTGTGATAGGGGTGAGATGCCATGATGGGTGGGATTTGGCCATGACTATATTAGGGAGAAAATCAGTGGAAAATCACCCCCTCAAGAAGCACCTTTTAACGGGTATGTACAGCTGTACAACATGAGGCAGTGGCAGCTTAGTGGTTAAGACGTTGGACTACTGCTCAGAAGGTTGTGAGTTCAAATCCCAGCACTGTCAAGCTGCCACTGTGGGCCCTTGAGCAAGGCCCTTAACCCTCAACTGCTCATTTGTATAAATGACAATGTAAGTTGCTCTGGATAAGGGCATCTGCCAAATGCCATAAATGTAAGTGATGTACAAATCAGTATGACAGGCTATAATGTAAGTGTAGCTTCTTTGGGATCTATTTCTTCTAGCAGAGCAAAAATAAATAAAACATTTAGCCATATTGGCTCTGAAATGTCAGTTACTCTATATTAATTTCTTATTTATAGAACTGTTGTACAAAATCAACATTGCAAAATATTCACTTGTACTGAACATCAGCACAGAATTGCAGCCATGCAGCCACTGCAGAATCCCAGCCATGCCGATATTCAGTATAACAACACACTTGCTCTTGTGATATTGCTTAAATGTAATCTACAGTAAGCCATCTTGAGGGTGGCAAGAAAACTGGAAATTGACCAAATAACTGCCTCTGTGTAAACACATTACAAAACCACTGACATTTTTGTGTCCGTGTTTTTTTTTTTTGTTTTTTTTTTTTAAAAAAAAGGTCTGGCCACAAATTAATATACTGAGACAATTGTTGTATTACTGTGTAATATACTAGCAATTATTGTATTTTAAAATGAGTGAGACACAGAAATTAATTGGTCCATTATGGCCACATAAACTTAAGCATGGAGATGATTGGTAGTTATACATCAATCTTGAAATGAACTGGTATTGTGACATGGATATACCATTAGTTCGCATCAGCCTAAACAATTATTTTCAAAGAATAGACTTTTACGCCCTAAATAACTGAAGTATGACATTCTCACATATTAAGTCAGGGGCTCAAGTTACACACTTCATGACCATGATACAATTTGTGGCCTCAAAATATCAACGCCTAGCCTCAATGTATTCATTTTTGGCCACGCCCTATTAACAAATTTCCACCATGTCACCTCAGTGGCTCTGAAGCACAAACATACTGTACATTAGATGCAATTTTTTTTCGAAAAAAAGACTAGCTCTGTTCTGTACACGCAGAAGCATTTTGAATAGAAAGTATTTGTTTTTGGAGTATCAGTTAGCACTGACAGCCTCATGACTGACATATTTGTTCTCACTCTGGGCCTGTCACTTTTAAGCATCGCAGTGAGATGCCGATAGACAGTGCTCAATCATAGAGCTGTTCAAAAGGAGAACTCATTCCATTATACTGCACATAAACATTCAAATGAATATGTAAACCTGAATCATTCATAATTACAACAAAAGAAATTTATCCATAATGTCCTATGTTTAAAGACAATTTCAGCCAAGAGGAAAGGCACGGCAAGAAAATTCTCAGCTAGATGTAGTCACATTTCAGGCTATAATTTGACAAACTTTACATCTTCCTTTAATGCACACACAAGCACTTGTCTACATCTCTGAGTCTTCCACGATTACCATTCTAGTTCCATCATAACCCAAAAAAAAAAACAAAAAAAAAAAGATCTGCTGATGACAGTGTGTCTGTGTGTGTGTGTGTGTGTGTGTGTGTGTGTGTGTGTGTGTGTGTGTGTGTGTGAGTGCTCTCAATAGCAGGGAAGAGAGCTGAGTAGAGCAGGGAGCTGCTGTGGAGGCAGACATGAAGCCTGTCAAGCAGCAGCTGTCAGCCGGTTCTTTCTGATGCCATCATCTCATCAGCAGGCCTGTCAGTCTCACAGACAGACAGCTATCTAAGGTTCCACTGACAACAGCTAACATGGGGATGGGAGCAGATCCACACATCCCCCATTTACACCAACACACAACCTTACTTCTCTACAAAGCCCTAAAGCTGATGAACTTTTGGAAAGATGATATTGATCCAGCTGCCTCCACCTTCACTCCAGTACCCTGTGGTTTAGTTTTGCTAGGCAGTAGCAGTCGTCAAAGGAGCACGCTGAGTATAATAATGAAAACGAGTCATTTCAAGGTGTAATACAGTCTTTGTTGTCATAATATCAATCAGGACGAGTTGCCGATTAGAATACAGCCTTTAGCAATACATTTGTTTGCTCTATCAGCCAGACACCAGAGACATGAGAGACTGATGCTCTTTTATTTCCTTTTGAGCGCTTTGAGAGGTTGAGTGCTCCGACTGCCAAGATCTTGTTTCTGTTTTTCTTGCCCCGTCTGAGTACTGTCTGTCAAGCAAACATATGGCTCTCCATATGCGAGGATGTCAGAGGTGTCTCGTTCAGTGCTTCTCCTGACAGGTTTCTCTCTGTAGCTGACTTTATGAACTACAATCAATAAGGAACCTCATATCTGCTCCCACCCCCAATCCCCTGCCTGCGTTATCTGATTTGTTATATCTAAACATTGATGATGTTTGCTTTCTGCCTGCATAAGTATATTTGTAATTTTCTTTTCCGAACATCTCTTTCAGCAATATAACTAATCCTGGGAGCACGTCTCAGATGGTTTTACTAAGTGTGCATCATAAAACACATTGAATACTAAATTAAGTTAAACAAATCTGTGCTATAATAACCTGAAGCTAAAACAACACAGATAAAGATGCAGTATTTGCCATAATAGATGGCCTAAAGCCCAGAGGGACTCTCCGCTAGTAATATAGCCTTATAAACAGACTACAAGTGTGGCTAGCTTCATTCCTCCTCTCTGGGATGCTAAGTGCTTAAGTAATATATTGCTTTCATAAGAGCATGCAAGATGTATTTGCTTTTTTGGAAATATGCCTCCAATCCTTTGGGCAGTGTGATTAGGAATAAAATACTGAGCGCATTATTTCTGAATAAATTCCAGTACTGACATAGCAAAAAAAAAAAAAAAATTTAAGCATAAAATAAAATAAATAAAATGTTAGCGGTGGAGTTTTTTCCGGGAGATGTAGACTCAGGCCTGACAAAAGGGGTGAGTGGTTGAGGCATCTATTCTAAGAACAGTGTCCCCATGGCACACTAGCTAATGTATTTCCTTTGGATTACTGTAATATCTATCTGATGTATGTGCGCTGAGCAAAGCGCTGGGAACGAAGGCCTGAGCAGATGCAGGAAGTCTGATCCCCGGAGCCACATAAGTCCACTCGCTGGAGCCATGCAGTGTTCTCCACCTCCCCTCAGTGCTGGAGCCAGGCAAAGTTAATACAGCGCAAGTGTGCTGGGCCAGCAGTGGCTCCGCAGAGCTCCTGAGACCCACTACAGCCTGCAGGAGCTGATAAGTCAGGCAGCCATTCGTGAGCCCAAATAAAGGCAGTAAAGTTGACTGGTGAGAATGCCGCACAGCCTGGGGTTGGCAGACTGTTCCTCTGAGGAGAAGCGTTGCGACACTCCTTGCAAACACACTCTCTCTCTCTCTCTCTCTCTCTCTCTCTCTCTCTCTCTCTCACACACACACACACACACACACACACACACACACACACACACATACGACCCAGAGGATGCATCAACTTTATTCTCTCCCCGTCTCACGTGCACATACAAATATTTATTTTTTCTTGATTTTTCCCCCTATTTCTTTCAAATGAAAAGTACAAAAAAAATCCCACCTCTCCCTCTCCCCATCTCATGCCAAAATAATCAATGGCTTCCCGAGCGGCCCGGCGGAGCTGACGAGCAAGTGAGGATACAGACATGGCTCCAGGGCACGGCTACAGATAATAAGTGAGGAACAGTCCTTGGGTATGTTTTACAGCTATCAAGACTCATCATATTTGACATGCATTGTGGTGTTTACAGAGTCCCAGTAAAACCTCCAGCTATACACTTAACAGGGTGAGGCGCACAAGTTCTGAAAACGTTCTGCAAGAGAAAATCCAACCACGCTCTTATGCGTGTCCCTTTTCTTATTCATGGCGCTATTCTCAGTGTTAACACCTGTCAGCTGACTGACTTCTTGTTCCCGGTGGCTTATGAAAAAATCATGGCTATGTGGTTCAGAGTCAACACTCCCATCAATATAAATTCACCGTGGTCTTCATGGAACATTAGGCGGATTTCTGTTTTCCCTACGAAGTCCTGCGACTCAACCGCTGATACACACTGCAGAAAGGGAGGGGGCGAAGAAAAACACCAAAATGGTTCCTTTAAAGAATTATTTTTTCACTCATGTGAATAACACAGCTGCAAATAGGCCATGAAACATTTATTTCAGAGCATAGCTTTTTGAAATACAGTGTTGTGTAACAAAATAAATGTGTTATTCCATTCATAAATCATGCCACATCACAATTCACTAAAACCATTTTCAATGGTTTGAACTTTGTGCTTTCATTAATATTTCAGTCTAAAATGAAGGGAAATTGTTAGGATAAAATTTTTTACAACATACACTATAGTACTTAAAGCAGCTGCACTGTGCCTTCTCCCCCATTTATAGGAATCATGGCAATCAAATACTTAGTGGCTGCAGTAATGTTAATGTTATTAATGTATTCCAAAGTGATAATCCCCAACTGTAACATGTCAAAGACCTGCATTCTGGATAAGCACTTTGGCAGCACCTCAGCTCTGAGAAATGACGGCATTCCTGCTTTCTGAGATAATTCAACAAGACCGCCTGGACCACCAGATAGGAAAGAATGAAGGAGGAGATATGTTGCTTTACTGAAGTCTCTTCCTAGACTGGCCTTACATTAAAAAGAAAGGAAAGTTTGTGTTACATATGGCTGACTGGCTATTGAAGCCCGTCTCAAACACACTGAAAGTTAATTATCTACAACGTTCTGAGTTCATTCTGCTAATACAAGCTGCTCTTGACCTTATGCTTGTGCGTCTGGAGCAGATGAAAATAAGGCGTTTCTTTATTATTGGATTAACTCCAGATCTGGCAAGTGTCTGAGTGTATAAACCTCCTCGTCTATATTTCGGCCCTCATCCTTAAACTAAAAGACTTTGGACTCACTCTGTACAAACGTAAAAAGAGTCTGAAAAGACCTCTCTCTCTCTCTCTCTCTCTCTCTCTCTCTCTCTCTCTCTCTCTCTCTCTCTCTCTCTCTCTCGCTCTCTCTCTCTCTCTGTGTGTGTGTGTGTGTGTGTGTGTGTGTGTGTGTGTGTGTGTGTGTCCCGCCCTCGCTCTCTGTCTCTGTAAGCTTCAGGACACACAGGCTTTATAATCGACTCAATTAAGTAGGTCCAATTGCCATAGCAAATTGATCCAAGTTATAACATTATCATTAGCGCTTCAAGTATGGCAATTATAGGACATTCACAAGCAGAGGAAAAAAAGAATAGGGAAGGAAAAATGAAGTGACTTTGCACAAAAGGACATCCATTTCAGACGCAATGGGTGGTGTAAATAGCCCTGGTGTCAGCAGTATGGAGATAAAAGAACTGAAACATCCCATCACGTGTGTCAGCGTCTCTCTCCCTGTGGCTATGCTGCACAATCCACCAGTAGACAAATGAGTGCATGATTTTTTTCTTTCTCTTTTTCAACCAGTCACCTTAGCTGAATATCTGTGCATGAAACTCTGACTGTCAAATTCACAGTAAATCACTTCAGGCACTGAAGAAGACAGGAAACTAGTGACAATTATTTAATGCTGACTATGTAGGTGGAAGTGTTAGCATGTTAAAGTTTTTTTTTTTTTTTTTTTTTTTTTAAATCTTCAACAAAATCACACATTGTTTAGTAGGGAGATGTGTGTGTGTGTGTGTGTGTGTGTGTGTGTGTGTGTGTGTGTGTGTGTGTGAGTGTGTGTGTGTGTGTACTGTAGAGCTGTGACTGACAGGAACAGGCAGCCGTCAGTAGTGACTGATATACACGCACTGCCACAGCACTGCCAAGCAGACAGCCTGAGACAGACACGACATAGCAGTGGAAAGCCTTCCTTTCCCCCCTAATTGTTTCTGAAAAAATGACATTTGTCTTTTTTTTGCACCTTGCTTCAGGTGTCAGTGCCTCTCAGATTAGAGGGCTTGCAATGGCATGATTGCCCCGAAGCACCTTATTTGATATTTTGAGGAGTGTCATTTCTTCGAGTGACTCCATAGAAATTGAAATCTGTGTTTATTTTCACACAAGGTTAATAGAAAAAGATGCCTAAGTGCACCTGCCAGTCTAATGTAAATTTTATGCAGACAAGTGCAGTGCAGCTGCACTTGTAGTGAGTAGAGAAGAGGTATAAAGGCAGGATAATAAACTGTACATAAAACAGACGATCAAACTATTATAAAGCCAGCTTTTCCATCCTATTTCCAAAAGTAAAATAAGCAGTTACTAATACATTTCCATTTTCAGTGCTGAGTAATACCAAGGTTTAATAGATTGTACTTCTAATTAAAAACTAAAGTTATTTTTGTGATCTTTTAAATATGTCTATAGCGTAGTGCGCAAAATGGTTCTTAATTGTTTATACTCATAACATTACAATTCTATGTATTATTATATTATGTATTTTATTTATACATGAAGCTCAACAAGAACAGTTCTCAAACAGTAATGGTGTCGTGGAACAGCAGATCAACTGTACTCTAAACTGTGATATTATGTAGACAACACTGCCACTTGGTGCAAAACAACAAGAAAAGCATTTTCCCGTCTCTTAAAAAGAACATTCTCCTTCTCAGCCTCATCCTTCATATGAACGTACATACATTCTTCTCGTACTATTTGTCAATATGCTTTTCTGGGCTTTTATACTTTTGGACATCTGGCAGTAGTTTAATGTTAATATAGGATCCCTGTCATAAACATATAATACAATTTTTAAAGAATTAAATAAATAAAACATAAATATATAATTTCAGAAAGAAATACTTGACATATGAATCAAGAAAAACAAGAACAAAGAGCATGAGAGGTATACATATACATATACATATATAATCACAAACTAATATAATTTAGCTGCATTCTTACATTTGTTCCTGTTTATGTAGGTAGTGTGATTATATGCAAAATAAAAATAAAATTTTGGGGGAAAAAACAGAAAAATGAAAACCATGAAAAAACAAACAAAACGTTTTTCCTCAGTGCTACAAAATCAAAGTTAAACTAAATCAGCTTAAAGAATATGTGGTCTGTGTTTGTTCCTCTCTTAGGTATATGACTGAATTCAAATTTGCTTATGTTGCTCTGCAAGCTGCTGAGGGGAAAAAATATGTATGAAATTTTCAAACCAGGTGAGAAAAATCAAATCGCAGAAAGCTTTTATAAAACATTTACGTACTGTAAAAGTGAAAGCTGTTTAATAGTAATGCATAACAGAATACACAGGGCTTTTACACAGAAAAGTAATTTTTCATGTGACAATTTTAGTAGGGTGAATGTTTTTTTTAAATTAACTTTATTTACTTTATATTCATATCTACTTAGTTTATTTAGTAAGGATGCACATTATCCTACATTACACTCTATGCTCTAAAGCCAAACCATAAGCTGAATCATACTCAAACTATTTAAGGAATATAAAAATGTGAAGTTGTCTGAAGGAGATGTACAACTCTACACAAAAACATACACACGTAATAACTGTTGTTTTCTGAAACACATAGATATGAAGATTAAATTCATATAAACTATCACAGATGAACACCTTTCAAAATCGATCATTTATATGGATATAATAAAAAGTGATAATTATTTATTTTACAACCTGCTCATCTGGGTTTGTCGTATATGAGCGTGGCACCTTGACAGGCAACAGTCAACGCCAAACCAAGCAGGGTTAGGTATTAGAAAGGAAGACACGCTCCACAGATGGCAAGATCATGTCTTCAGGCCTTAAAGAGGTCTGTAAAGGAGCACATGGACCAGACCATATCTATACAATGTGCCACTGAACACGAGCTGCTTGGAACAAGTAGCAGAAACAATTAGCGTCACATAAGCAGCCCGGAGCAGCAAGGAAGAAGAGGGAGAGAGGATGTGAAAACACAGCATCTTATTTTCACCCAGCGGACGTGAGCGACACACACACACATACAGTGGCAGCTCCATCCCCCCACCCCCCGTCATCATAGGAGGCACGGGCAAGTTTTAGAGACAGCAGCAGTCACGGCTCATTTCACTGATACCTACGTGTGGGCAGGGGGATTTGTTTGCATCCGCGCATACCTAATTAGAGAAGCGGTGAAGGAAGTGTGCCGCTCCTCCGAGAGTGCCCCACCATCCCACCTCCAACAGTGGGAATATTTTTCTGACATCCCGCTCCTGCTTTCGCACACAGACTCACACGCAGACGAACTCTGAGTCGCGCACACACAGTCTTAGCTTGTTTTGGACTGCGAGTAATGAGACGGAGTAAACAACTTTTCATGGAGGTGCACACACTTTGGAGACTGACAGCAAGAACTTCACTGCTGTATGTGGGAGGCTGATCCACAGGCAGGATTGTATCTGTGGGCAATATTACACTGTGCTAATAAATTAAAGGCACTTTAGGAAGAGACTTCAGTTTAGCAAAGGCAGTAAAATTGTGATCAAATCTGTAAACAGATTAATTATTTAGGGCCAGTCATTAGGTGGTACTGGAAGTGAATAAAAGCCTGAGAAATCCTCGTTATTTACCATGCATGCAACAGATAGGCCTTGTCCATTAGGGGGCAGTAGAATGCACTATAGCTCACAACTTATAAAGATTCCAAGCACACTTCAGTAGTCTGAGCTCCAAACTCAGGTCTGCAGACTACATTTGTCCTGCCAGAAGAAATCTACTCTGACAGCGTTGTCTTTTCTGTGGCATAGAACAACCACAAATTACACAGTGTGTAGTTGTATTTTTTTGGTAGTTTGATGGCATTGGATCCTGACACAGATGATGATCTATACACATCTGTTCTACAACAGAAAATCGGTCCGGAGTCTTTGTAATTCTTCTGCTGATATTATACATTATTTATTCTGCACCCTGATTAAAAAAAAAAAAGAATCCCACAAGAATGTTACAGATTTCTGTTGGTAATCTACAAAGCATTCCGTTCAACAGTCATACTTTGATTAGATTTCTTTTATGTAAATTATTGGACTTGATGGGCTAGGATGAAATTCCATTAAGTATGTAAGGAATGAAACGTGACAGAGTATGCTGTTATAGGAAAATAATTAAAGACATTGATTCTTTTTTTTATAACAGCATGTCTGCAGTGTTTACTTCCTCTTATACCGCAGCAATAACGATGCCAATTGCAATGCCAACAGTATTAATTTGTCAATGAGAAATATGTCATACACTTTAACTGTTATTTAGTTATAGTTACATTTAACATTATGGAATGTCCAGGAAACAAAATAACACTTTATAAATCCTAGGTGGGAAATTCCAGAAACAAATTAGTTCATGTTATTGCTTACATTATAGCGGCTTAATGATGTTAATAAGACAAAAAAGTGTCTCTTTCTTGACTGTACTGTACATATATACTGTCTATATACATACAGTACTGAGCAAAAGTTTTAGGCACCCTATTTTTTTTTAGTACAAACTTTGTTATAAATTTTTTATTTTATGAAGTCTACATTATCAAGTCAGTACAAACAACATTTTAGATTCCCCAAACATTAGTTTTCAATCACAAAATTAAATTTTACAGAAAAATGTTTGTATGTCATTAAAGAAAGCAACATATTACGTAAGAGACACTTTTCAGACAAAAAACACAATGAAGGCTGCTGGGTTTTGCTGCAAAAATAAGAAGCAAGTGTGAAAGTCAAAGTCTCCAGAAGAACTGTGTCTGGTTCTGCAAGATGCTCAATAAAACTTACCAGCTCATTTCCTCATAAAACTGCACAAATTGTACCGGACACTACTATTTTTATTTTTATTATTATTTTTTGTCACACCAAATATTGACTTTGTTTCATTTAATACTCTTTACTGCTCTTTACGGTATTTTTTTAAAATGTAGAAATATTTCTTTGCATGTGCTTAAAACGTTTGCATAGTACTGTATATCAGTATGTTTCTAGTAATGTACTGTAGATATTGAATTTACAGTGATTTACTGGCAGCAGAGTGCAATTTCCATATATATAATTACAGTAGACTACTGTATATACTGTAGTAGAATACTGTATAGATAAAATATACAGTATAAAATAAAATAGAATGCACTATATTTGCTCATTTTGCTGATGCTTTTATCCAAAGTTACTTACAATTGAGACAGGATACAACTGAGCAGTTGAAGGTTAAAGGTCTTACTCAAAGACCCAAGCATGGCAGTGCTGAGAGTTGAGCTTCTGATGTGTAGCTCAAAGCCTTAATCACTGAGCTCCCTCTTTCCTCAACTAACTTGCACTGTTTCAACCACGTTTACAGTTGAATTAACTCATACTAAAAGGTATATTTCAGTCCTTTACCAAACCAAGGTGTTTACTAGCATATAAATCGTATAAAAGGGTTTGTGTTCACCGAAAATAGTCACTAAAATAAAGGAAGATAGGATAAGATAAGGATAAGATCCACTAATTTGCGTTTTCTGATATTTCTGCACTGCTCTAAACGCCCAATCATTTGCAGTACAATCATGTAAGATAATAAAATAGTACAAATGTACAGCAAAAAAATGTACAGCTTTTTTCTACAGTGGATCAAAACTTCTCTAACAGAAAACTTTGCCATATTAACAAGTATACAACAGTTAGTCCCAGGCTAATTTGATTGGGTGAGGGCGTTCCAAGGTTGCTAATATTTAGTATGGAACGTTTCATTGTTTGTATCACGCCACTTGACTGTGTTCACCACGTACAATACAAGTTCAGTACAGTTGGGTTAGCAACATCATCAACAGACATGTCAAACAATACATTTTTCATGAATGTAACTTCTGACTTAAAATATGAAAGCACATCAGAAGAAGATGAAAAGGAAGAAGGGAAAGCAATTTCACCGGAAGCACCCTTAATGGGAATGTACAAATCATTGTGAACAAGCTAGCCAGCTAGCCAATGGGCTATCAGTGAGTGTAGCTTCTTTGGGATCTATCCCTGTTTGCAGAGCAAAAAGAAACTAATTATTTGGCCATATTGTGTCCAAAATGTCAGTTACTCAAGATTCATTTCTTATTTATAAAACTGTTGTATAAATGGAGTGCGATATTGCTTAATTATGCAATTTTTTCTTAAATAACAACATGTTCTTTAATCCATAATTATTAGACTTAGATTATGTGGAGCATCCACCATACAAGTCCTTGTGAATTAGTTGTTCCTACAGAAACAATGATGTATTAGATTAGATTGATATAAACCTGTGATTTGAATTACAGACATCACTATTGTCAGAGCAGTGATGTTACAGAAAATTAATCAACACCTTCTGACCAATCAGATTCAAGAATTCAACAGTTGGGGGACAACAGAAAAATGTACGCCCTATCATCCAGAGATCACAAATCCAAATTCCAATGATGCCACAGCCATCCATGCCCGGGAGCCCAAGAGAGCAAAATTGGCTGTTCTCTCAGGGAGGGAGGGGTGGTGTACTCTCGCTCCCATATCAATCACAGTGACTCTAGCCAATCACAAGCATCTGTGAGCTCATGCACGCAGAAGTGAGTAGACAGCGTTTCCGAGTGTGTTACGCTTCCCCCTGACGTTGCATGAGCAGCAGTTTGAAAACATGCAGTCGGCTGGCTTCGCCCTCCCTGGTTGGTAGCTATCGTATAATGGGGGGGATATCAACAATTGTGATGTAAGTAAGTGTAATGTTTGCACTGATTTCAGCTCCACCTATAGTACTGCTGGCAACACTGCTGATTTTTACCCACTCAGTCATAACAGGGCCTCAGTCCTGGATGTCCTAAATGTCTCTCATATAGAAATAACACATGCACTGGATTGCCCTAAATGACTAAATATAATGTAAAGGTAAATGTCTAAACTGAGGAAATATTTTGTTGAGGTACAAGTGTATGCCTCTGTAAATTGACTTTTGCAGGAATAGATGACTTAAAGTCTTAATCAGTATCAAGCATGGTGTACTTATTTAGCACTCTAACATTACAGACACACGACAGCTCTGTAACAATTGTGATAATACTCATTATATAATAATGTGCCACTGTTATACATTATAACAGTTCAGCTGCTTGTATACAACTGTTATTTGTCTGTTTGATGGAATTTTAGGAATCTGCATAATTTCTGGTAATTATTTCAGCATCACCAAAATTATGCAGTTTCATCACAAGTAAACATTGCCGAAATCAGAAGTTCCTGTTTACCCTGAGTAGAATAAATATACAATGGACTTTCCCTTGTGTGTGTGTGTGTGTGTGTGTGTGTGTGTGTGTGTGTGTGTGTGTGTGTGTGTGATATAAATAACACATGCACTGACTAGGCACTGGACTTAGGCACTAAGTTCAGTATCAAAAAAATGATTTTCAGGATGATTTTCTCAGTTTTTCTTTTCCTAGCACTGTCAGGTAAGACTGTCACATGATAATTATAACAGGCACAAATCTAATAATAACTTTTTTTTCAAGTCGATAACTGCAGAACTACAGAAATTTTGCAAAACTTAAAATTGAACTACTTTTAAAATTATATTTACTTTCACGGCAATTGTTGTATACCTTATACAGTATGAACCTGTCTATTACAGATTTACAACAAATACAACAATTAAAACGGTTTACTAGGCCCATACCATGTCATTAAAAAGACACCTGTATATGTCAATGTGTTGTGAGTAAATTTACTATATTCAATAAAGTGTAATTAAAATAAAACATTAACATAAAGAGTATAGTATTGCAAATGTTGTGTATGTTGCAACTTACCACTTTGTTACTCAAAATTGAGGTATTTTATTATGTTATTTTCTTTATATTACCAAGAACCTGCCAGTCATTTTCAGTGAAATTCAGTTACACTGTTTTGGTTTTGCACTGAAATTTTTGACCAGTGGAGTTTGTACCACATATTTTGCTGACTCATACTCAGAACTTAGGGGACTGTGAAGTAAGAAAGTTAACCGTGTGGGTGTGTAGTCATAAGAGATAAGAGATTATTTGGGGAAAATTGTACTTTTTCAAAATATTAGAATTAGATATTATTCCAGCCAAATCGCTGGCAAATATTATCTGACTATTAATTTTCATATTTAGGCTCTTGCGGAAAAAAAAGGTGGCTAGCATTCATTTCTCCAGCTATTATTAATTGAACTTTATTGTGTCATAAGGAGCTGGAACGATAAGTCTTATCGGCAAGAGTCACAAAGGAGACAATCCCCTGCTCAATTATGTGGTGAATAACTCTTTAAGGGAGCATCCAGTGCTGACTAAACTGTTCCTGGTACATGCACTCACGATCATATACTCATCACATTTTTCCAATTCACAAATCCAACAAAATAACAAAAAAAAAATCACTAAGATAAAAATGATTAAGATAGAAGTACATACATGCTTAATTCTATAAGCGTATTTGATATTACAAACACTAGAGGTCAGTAAAATCTAGCATATGAATAAAAGATTGCTAACAAAAAATTAATAAAAACCACATATGCACCACATCTGTTTCTAAAATGCTTGCTCGATGCTTTTTTTTTTTAAGAATATATATATTTCTGATTCACAGAGAACAATGGAAGATTCCCAGAGAGGTATGATGGTGGCTCCAGAACAAGCTCAGTTCATGGTTAATCTAATAAAACTTATTAAAGGCAACAAAACCATTGAAATAGGTGAGAATGCAAGTTCTATTAAGATGTCTGTACATTCTGGTGAATAACAGATGCATGTCTCTGAAAAAGTGATTCTGGTTTCTTGTCTCAGGCATGTATACAGGATACAACGCCTTGAGTATGGCTTTGGCCATTCCCGAGGATGGCCGAGTGGTGGCCTGTGAAATCAGTGATGATTATGTGCAGATAGCCAAGCCATTCTTTAAAGAGGTTTGTAAACATAAGCTAAATAAATGTAACAAATATGTTTTAAATAGCCAATTCAAAATATCAGTTAAAAAAGCATGAAATGTCTGCTGCTCAGAAGAGCTCTCAGGATCTGTGACAAATGGCAAAGAAAGACTAGACAGGTTTAAAAGAGAACATCACTTCATCACTTTTTTTTTTTTTTGCATATATTCAAGGACTTCTTGCTCTATTTAAGAGAACTGCAAGGTAGCTAGCTACATTTTAAAGATTGATTTCCTCCAGTCCCCCGGTGGATGGACAGTATGTAGCCTAATTACCTGGAAATTGAATAGATGCAGAAATGTCTATCAGAGATGAGAGAATGCTGACTGAAGTAGCTGTCGATGTCAGCTTTGGTGTCAGTGTCGACACAGCTTGCAAAGTCAAGCATCACAGTACTTTGCTTTATCTGTGTTTTTGTATCCCAAGGGCAGAAGGGCAGCTACTGCACCACACACCATGACACAATTCAAGAGCAGAAATGACCAGTGCAATTCTCTTTTATTTTTAGGCTGGAGTAGAAAAGAAAATTGACATCCGCCATCAAATTGCACTTAAAACCCTGGGTAATGTTGATATATTTTAACTTTATACAGTCATTCTCTTTCAGTCTACAGGAAGTTGTATATACCTACAACTTGTCAATGTTTTGGCCTCTTTACAGATGAACTCCTTGAGGCTGGCGAAGCTGAAACCTATGACTTTGTATTCATTGATGCAGACAAGACAAACTATGAAAATTACTATGAGAAATCCCTCCAGCTTATTCGTAAAGGTGGCATAATAGCTATTGATAATGTAAGTATGACGTAGATTGATAACTGTAGGTGCCTGGAACATTTTAATATAACAATATTTTCAACAAGCCATCACAGATAACCATGTCCTCACTGAGATGGCACACATTCTAATCTGGCATCCCTGCACTCCTCAGGTCCTTTGGGGAGGGAAAGTCATAAATCCTGACAAGGATGATATCATCTCCCAGACCATTGACCAGCTGAATAAGAAACTCCACAAAGACCAGCGAGTGGATCTGAGCATGCTCACTGTGGGTGATGGCCTAACACTGGCTATTAAATTATAATCCTTCCCTCAGAATAGTGCCCCATGATAGACCTTGTATAATTGTTATTGATAATTAATTATAACTTAATCATATACTATGTGAGTGTTTATTAAAGACATAGATATCATTCAACAACTCACTGATCTCTGTTACTTCCTTTCTTAAGAAATGTTGAATAAATCGAAAAATTCAGAGCCTGTTTACTCCCTATTTTTCTTTAAACACAATCTGAGTGACTTTTGTAGCCCTCTACAGTATCTTTGTAGCTGGATGCCTGTATATTAAAGTATAAGAGAGTAACTGAGTACACATTTCCTTCTTATGGACCTATTTGGAGGACTAATTGCTTACTTCAAACTTATGTATGGATTACGCCATATCCGACATGAAATTACATCATTTAGCTTGTTCCTTCCACCTTTTAAAAGTAGATCATGACAGACAAATAATTCTAATTCATTTGAGACTATTTACTTTTCTATTATACATAGTGCAGTATTTTACTTTCAACTCACACTTTACCTTATTAAATATTGCATTCTTTTCCCCCCCCCAATTTTGTAGACATCTGGAAGGTGTCAGAAATGCACATCTAATAGGATAAGTCTAATTTCATCAAATGATTTAGAAGTTGCTAATGGTCAGTGAAAATACATTGCTTTCCATAATTAGTTTTTAACACTACAGCAACCCACCAGCCTACTTGGCAAAAGTATCAGAATGTTTTTAGATTATAAATGTAATAATGGAGCCCAAAAGAAAAGAGAAAGGAAAGAGAAATAATTGGACAGGGCAAAGCTTCCTGTATATTAAATTATATATTACATTATTCTGTTCTTTCTGGTAACTCTGGTATTTCCCTCTTTGTCAACAGCAATGCCAAAATAGTGCAGTGGGTGCAAATGGCATTATTTGTCATTATTTCTACTGGCCATAACAGGGTACTATATTACTGACTGTTTATGGAATATTAAGGATATGGAAGTATGCACATGCAATCACTTTGTTTGGAAAGGCAATGTGCATAGGACCTAAATATAAAGCCTGCACAGAGGCCATCATGACAAATACTACTGCCAGGCTTAATTATACTTTTGAAGAAGAACAAACATATGCTACTTCTGACTCAATGTACAAAGAGATTTTTACTTTGCTGGATTCCTAAGTTGTTTGTATCTGCAGTTTGAGTCCATTGGAAAAAGATAAAGCACTAATCCCTTACTTTTACACTAGTCACTCTGTTACTGTTTTTATTTTGGATACCTGATTATAAAAAAAATTTTTTAAATGGTTCTTCAACAGTTCTGTGCAATGGAAATGGTTATAATCTTACTCCAAGATGATGTCCAGGTATTTCTACTGTAAAACCTCAACAGAAACAATATGCCCAGAGGAAAATTATTTTGAGTTGTGTTAATCATGAATATCACATAATTAGGGGAAAAAACATTACAAATTTAGCATTCCCAGTAAAGCCAGAGAAGAACATTCTACACAATATGTACCTCACAAACGATCATGGAAAAAGCAACTGTAACTGCAGCTTCTGTCAAGTGGAGTGTGAGTCAGTACTTCATCTTTTTGTGAATTGGGTTTTTTTTTTTTTTTTTTGGTTTCTGCCTTTTGGTTTGTTATGTAATATGATATTTTTTTCACAAAGATTCTGATACTGAGGACATTGGGAATGGTATGAATTTATTGGATATGCAATATTTCACAATGATTGATGTAAATTGACTTTGCTTCCCTAATAAGCTTTTCTTGGTGAACACGAAAAACCTAAAAGATGTAACTCTCATAAAAGCATATTAGGTATACCCCTGCTGAAAAAAACAATAGAAACTCTCACAGAATTTGGAATGGATTTAATGGTTATAATGGGAATGGTATTGGTTTTAATGAAAACTGTAATTGTCCTTGTGTGGGTCTCTACTGGTAATTTGTTGCCTTCTACTGGTGGCATGTTATGTCTAGTGGATACCATTAAGGACCAACAATGGTAATGGTAATGGTTTTAATGGTTAGCCGATGGTTCGTAATAGTATTGTGGAAAACAGAATTTCCGTGATGGTTTCTATTGTTTATTTTTTTCAGCAGGGGTATACATATGATGCGTTTATGTGTTACATACTTTTTTAATTGTTCTTTTGTAGTCCTATTTACTGTTTGTGTTACCTGAAATGGTCATGTGTTTGTTTGTTGATTTGTATTGCATTTACATTAAATAGGGATGTTTTTGTGTTTAAGGAATCTTAATAGCATGTAATGGCCGCTAGATGGCGCCAGCGGTCCTTTTTCGTAACTGGTCTGGCGACGTTTGGCGACGTCTGTCGACGTTGAACAGAATTTGTTTTTAACCAATATAAGATATATTAATAGCAATGATTAACAAAATCAGTATGAGTAGAGACCCGGTTTACACACTTTAGTTAATTATTCGTCACGACTGTGTCCAGGCTTCACTGGAATTCTGGGCTGTGACAGGGTTCATACTTCATAGGGGAATGGCTAGTTTATTAGCCAAACGCAGCGCACAGCAGCAGCGCTCGGTTTCGTTTAACTTGATTTGGAAAATGAATGGAAAGTGAAACTTAAGTGAGATCCCTGTCACTAGCTCTACACTACTAACTACTCGACAGCGATTCAGATTACATAAGAGAAGCCTTCAAAGACCTTGCAGTGAGTGGTTTTGTTTTACATGATTTTAATATATTTGTTCTGTCAAGTTTTTTTGTCTTAATATGGCACGACATGGCACATACCTTTAGAATGAAAGTGATGAAAAAGCTAAACCAGTTTTATACAGATGTAAACCCTGCTGAAAAAAACAATAGGGACACTCCTAGAATTTGTAATGGTTTTAATGGTCATACTGGGAATTGTAATGGTTTAATGGAGACTATAATGGTCCCTGTGCTTCTCTGGTGATATTGTTGCCTTTTATTCGTGATATCCCTGCTGAAAAAAAAACAATAGAAACCCTCACAGAATTTGTAATGGTCATAATGGGAATTGTATTGGTTTTAATGGAAACACCGAACGGCCCTGTAGGTCTCTGCTGGTAATGTGTTGCCTTCTATTCGTGGCATGTTATGTCTAGTGGATATCATTAAGGACCAGTAATGGTAATGGTTTTAATGCTTAGCTGATGGTTTGTAATGGTATTTGTAGTGGAAACCGTCAGAATTTCTGTGATGGTTTCTACTGTTGTTGTTTTTTTCCAGCAGGGATGTTATGTCTAGTTTATACCATTAAGGACCAATAATGGAAATAGTAATGTTTTTAATGGTTAGCTGATGGGTTGTAATGGTATTTGTAGTGGAAACCATTAGAATTTCTGTTATGGTTTCTATAGGTTTTTTTCCAGCAGGGAACAAATAAAATAATGTTGATTGTTTAGTCCTTCTAACACTTTAACACATTTCTGAAATAATGTTGCAAAATAACACGCTGCAGCATTCTCTCTTATTCGCTTTACAGGAAGATGTTTGAGGAGGAACTTAAGAAACTGGAATGCCACTTCACTTGGGACTTACAGAAGGAAGATGCAGATCTTAATTACCTGGAGATCAAATTCACTGAGAGTCTGTCAGTCCAAAGTGATCATGGAGGGAATTTCAGACAGAGAGAATTAAATTTTTGTGCCTACATCTATCACTTGCAGGGCTTCAATGACAAGGCACATGAGTGTTTGGAAAA
The DNA here is from genome assembly GCA_023630585.1 of Cranoglanis bouderius. Taxonomy (NCBI): domain Eukaryota; kingdom Metazoa; phylum Chordata; class Actinopteri; order Siluriformes; family Cranoglanididae; genus Cranoglanis; species Cranoglanis bouderius. The sequence goes on from CM042536.1 coordinate 21,998,319, forward strand.
AGCAAAGGAAGTGCAAAATGATCATTCATACAATATAGTCACGTATGGAAATTTAGCCTGGTTGCACCATCACATGGCTGATGATACCATGGCCAAAATGTATTTGGAGAAATTGGCACAAATCTCTGGAGCATTCCCTAGTCCAGAAGAAGAGTTGCTCCGTGAGGTCCTGAGTGAAAAGGCGTGGTCTTTTCTACGTTTCTCCAAAAAGCACTATATCAAGGCAAAAGAGATCTTTCATGAGGCTCTAGAGAAAGAACCAGAAGACAAGGAGTGGAACACTGGCTATGCCTTTGCTCTGTTTCACCTGGAAGGCTTGGAGATCAGGGAGGACAAGCGCATACCTTTTGAAGAGTCGCCTGCAGTGAGCCAGCTAAAGAGAACCCTAAAACTGGATCCAGACAATGCCATGATCCATGTCTTCATGGGCCTCAAGTGCTACAAGAACCAGAGAAATGCAGAGGCATGGGGGCACATGAAGCAAGCGCTAGACATGGCTCCATATGACCTAAATGTTGTCCTGATTGTTGCTAAATTCATGAAGAAGGAGCAGTGCTATGACATGGCACTGGGGGTGCTGAAAAAAATGTTGGAGAAAGCTCCAGACTCCTCACGTTTGCATCATGAAATCGCCAATAATTACCGCTGGAAAGCCATGCAGTTGAGAGACACGCACAACCCAGAGCTCCTAAGCCGTTGCATACACCATTTAGAAGAGGGAGCCCGCCTAAATCCAGATTTCATCTACCCACAGATTGAGTTAGCACTCAGGTATGCTGAAGTTGGGAACTACGCTAAAGCAAAGCAAAAGTTCCAAGAGTTGTTTGCACGCCCGAACCTGCAGCCGGCAGATCTCCAGGCTTGGCATCGCATCTATGGAGACTTCAACATGTACCGTCTAGGCTCAGAGGCAACGGCAGTTAAGCATTACAAAGAGGGCATGGCACTGCAAAAAGTATCCACTGAATGGAAGATCTGCAAAAACAGGCTCCACAAAGTCCTTCATAATACTAGAAATGATGTGTACCAGATTCGAGAGTTCATGAAATCTTTAAGACAAAATTCTGAGCATATTGAGAATTAGATTAGTATTTTGTTGTCCAAAAAACAACGTGTAACTTATCAAATCACATCGAATTTTATTAATCATGATTAATATCAATATATTACTACAAGAGCACTGCTTACCATATGTATTTAACATGATTTTCTTATTATCTGTTGCGTGATTTCAAGAGATAGGTGACATTTTTAAAAAAGGGTTCTGTTATGGAATTTTGCTGTCATGATTTGTCCCTTTAGAGAGAAGTGCCTTTACCCTATAATGAAACGTTTCTATCCTGATTGGAGTGCTCCCTTCTAGCACCAAAATCACCAGTACTCACTGAATGGTTTGATGAGCATGATCATCAAGTCTTCTTCAAGTGCATATCAACCCAACTGAACACCTACTGTATGGGAGATTTTAAACTGATGCTCTCCACCACCATCAACAAAACACCAAAACGCCTACCCTGCCAGTCTTCTTTTGGAAGAATGGTGTTCATCCCTCCAGTACAGTTCTATAAATTTGTAGAATCTGTGTCAAGGTGTGTTGATGGTGTTCTTGAGAATGTTCTACATTTCGGCATAAATATGACCTAAAACATCATCAGATTTTCACACAAGTCCTCAAAGTAGATAAAGCGAACCCAATTCAACAAATGAGAAAAATATTATACTTGGTCATTTATTTATTGAGGAAAATGATCCAATGTTACATATTTGTGAGTGGCAAAAGTATGTGAACCTTTGCTTTCAGTATCTGGTGTGACCCCCTTGTGCAGCAGTAACTGCAGCTAAATGTTTCCGGTAACTGTTGATCAGTCCTGCACATCGGCTTGGAGGAGTTTTAGCCCGTTTCTCAGTACAGAACAGCTTCAACTCTGGGATGTTGGTGGGTTTTCTCACATGAATTGCTCGCTTCTGGTTCTTCCACAACATTTCTACTGGATTAATGTCAGGACTTTGACTTGGCCATTCCAAAACATTAACTTTATTCTTCTTTAACCATTCGAAGTCGTAAACGTAGAATGACTTGTGTGCTTAGGGTCATTGACTTACTGCATGACCCACTTTCTTTTGAGATTCAGTTCACGGACAGATGTCCTGACATTTTCCTTTAGAATATTTGCTGGTATAATTTAGAATTCATTGTTCCATCAATGATGGCAAGTCATCCTGGCCCAGATACAGCAAAACAGGCCCAAACCATGATACTTGGATTGATTTTTGTTGGTCGACCACTCCTGGGGAGGGTAACAATGGTCTTGAATTTCCTTCATTTGTACACAATCTGTCTGACTGTGGATTGGTGGAGTCTAGACTCTTTAGAGATGGTTTTGTAACCTTTTGCAGCCTGGTGAGCATCAACAACTCTTTTTCTGAGGTCCTCAGAAATCTCCTTTGTTCATTCCATGATACACTTCCACAAACATGTGTTGTGAAGATCAGACTCTGATAGATCACTGTGCTTTAAATAAAACAGGGTGCTCACTCACACCTGATTGTCATCCCATTGAATGAAAACGCCTGACTAATTTCACCTTCAAATTACCTGCTAATCCTAGAGGTTCACATACTTTTGCCACTCACAGATATGTAATATTGGATCATTTTCCTCAATAAATAAATGATCAAGTATAATATTACTGTCTCACTTGTTTAATTTGGTTCTCTTTGTCTACTTTTAGGATCTGGTGATGTTTTAGGTCATATTTATGCAGATATATAGAACATTCTAAAGGGTTCACCAACTTTCAAGCACCACTGTATGTACATATATTGGTCTTCTGTTTTCTCTTACATATTGCACTAGCGCACAAGTATCGATCTAAAGATCTTTCTCATAGTTCTAAATGTCACTTTATTCACTGTTCCTAAACAATGAGTCAGTAGAACAGCCTTTTTATAATTTAAGCTTGCCATCATGGCCCAAAATTTAAGTTAGCTGGGCTTCTCAGTATTTTTATACATGCCACAGTGCATAGGTGGTTGTAAACTGTGTTAAACTATATCACGCAATACACCTGTCTGGAAGTATTTGCACTCATTTTAAAATTCTTTTATGTAGGTCTTTCCTTTATTATTATGTTATGTATGTATTATTATATGTATATGTACTAACAGTATTTGTGTTTTAGTTTAATATTAAATTATCTAAACCTTTGCACAGCATTGTTAAAAGGAAGACCATTTGGTAACAGCAGGTTAACTGAAGGACATGAATAAACCATACATGATTATCCGTATCCTTCAGTTAACTTGCTGTTATGTGGTGTGTGTGTGTGTGTGTGTGTGTGTGTGTGTGTGTGTGTGTGTGTGTGTGTGTGTGTGTGTGTGTGTGTGTGTGTGTGTGTATGTGTGTGTGTGTGTGTCTGGATGCCTCTCAATTTCTCATGCTCTGACTGTTCAGCATGATTGAAACTGCAAATCAGGCCAATTATTTTCTGCTGCTTAAACAAATTAAGGAAATGTTAAGAATGCTTTTGGTGAATGAAAATGTGTATATGTAGCCTAAAACGGATGTTTCCAAGACCAGTCCTGGGGACCTTGTGCCCTGTAGCGTTTTGCTTACTACACCTGATCTAACTACTTATTATTAGACCCTTCATGAGCATGATCGAAAGTGCTGGGACAAGAAAAATTAACATTAGGTCTCTAGGGCTGAAGCTCCTGTTCTAAAGGGATATGTACACTAACACATTAACTAACATAAACCTAATTCGGTTTAGGGCTATGGTGGCCTTCTCAAAACAGCCTACACAAGCTACATTTGTTGTTGTTTAAGCTGTTTAAGGAGGCATTAAAACTATGTAGTGTTTTATCATTATTGGCTGATATTGAAGCCGAGTTAAAGCTATACATCCATACAAAAGGCAAACTGCACTAATGCGCTCTGTGAGTAAATAGAAACACATTTCAGTCACTTTATTGCAATCTTCACTGCTAACACCACCCAGTGAACTAACATGAACTAAAGTGACAGGATTTCTGAGAGGATTTTTAAACCATAATTAATGTTTATATGATGTTTTATATCCTATGTAATTAACAATCAATTTTAAACCAACAGCTGATGATACATTCAGTATAATGTAAATGTCAATTACAGAGTAATTCCCAGGCAGACTGCAGTCACTATAGCCAGAGCTGCCGGAAAGCTAAGGTTGAGTGCCATAGCTACAGTGACTACAGCCTGCCTTAGTGTTTAAATACTGTAGGATTTTCTCTCTTATTTTTTTTAATTGGCATTAATACAGTTGCTGAATGTAGCCAGTCATGTGATACACAGTTAAACATATTAAAATGTTAAAATTTGTCAAATAATTAGAGAAGGAACATTGCGGTTCATAAAAGGAACCCAAGATGAATCTTTGTATCACATGGTGTGTGAATAGTTTAAAAAATGGTATAGTAAGTGATTAATGCTGAAGCTGGCTCTATTGAAACTCAAAATTCAAACACATATAGTCTCTCCCTTCTGTGGTCACCTGAAAGCCACACCCCCAAAACACAATGCTGCCGCGGCTAGAGCAGCTGAATGCTAGGGCAAGATCAGAGCCTTTCCGAACTGACAAGCAATATCATTGACATGTGGAAACACATCCTTGTCCTGATTTACTGAATGTTGGTTGCGCACATCATTCTTTTCACAGAATCTGGAGTGCCACTGAAAATTTCTCCTCTGAGCAGATATTTTTATTGACAGCTGTCAGAATGTCAGTACGAATATTACAAAAAGACTTCATGGATCCCATAAATCATGGATTCTACCTTGGGTCAAAGATGATCATTAGAGAGTATATACATCTGAGTAAAGCTTTTTTAAAAAAACAGCAATGTCAAAGTGTTTGTATCACATTACATTGCTGAAAAGTATAGTCTCTGAAAAAAAAGTACTGAACTGTATCACTGTCACTAGGGTGTAACCTTCAAGGGTGTGTCTTTGATATCCTTAGTATTTGCCTTTAAACTGGGAAAGTGAATGCAGTGTATATTTAAATATAAAGCTGATGAATGTAAGATTTCAGTGGAAAAAATGGTATTGCAAGCTATATGCGGAAGAAAGTTTCGTAACTTGGGTTGTTCTGCGTTGATGTCCGCTGCACAGGTTAATCTCATAGCTGTGAGCACCAGGTATGTACATCTAGAGACAATTCAAGGCAGTGTTCCAAACAGCACATTGTGCAATAGTATGCCTAAATAGGACACCAAATGTGTACTGACACACTATTTAGTACAGTAGAAAATGGTTTGTGTCCAAGTGTTAGCGAAGATATAAATAAACATCTGGCACGTCAACACGATTGTCCCAGTTACTGAGTATTAAGTAAAAGAGCTAAACATCTTACTTTCAACAGGAGCTTGTCTTTGAGCTTAGAGGGCTAGCTCTGTCCTGTCCAGCAACAGTGTTCATTCCTCACTGAGCTGTTGCAGAGTAACTGCGCTTATTAAGCAATATCATAAACAGCACATAACCTACAAAATAAACAAGGCATTTGCGGTTAGCTAGCTAGCTAATATATAAGTTCTGATTGAAGGCAAAGGGGGTTCTCTACTGTAATCTTCCATTGCACTGCTCAGCACTGGACTGTTGGGAGAATTTAAAGGTTTTCCCCAAGCTACATGCATCTCCAAGGCCAGTGGTTGTTAGGGTGCTAGCCCACTATCTCTAGCTAGTTACATACAGTGTAGAAAACAATACTATGACACAGATGAATACACATACCAGTAGAGATATAACTGAGTTTGAAGAAAAAATACAAAAACACACCAAACACAACTTATTCACCATCTGGCTGTTGTTATCTCTTCAGCTAAGACAACTTCACAGCTGGGTAACGATACTCACTAGAACACTACCAGATTAGAGGACAATTTAAATGTCTTACCTGTTCAGCAAGAAAACAGATAACACTCCATAATTCCATCCATTTTCCATACCACTTATCCTACACAGGGTCACGGGGATCCTGGAGCCTATCCCAGGGAACTCAGGGCACAAGGCGGGGGACACCCTTTATGGGGAGTCAACCCATCGCAGGGCACAATCACACACCCATTCACACACTATGGACAACTTGGAAATGCCAACCAGCCTACAACCTACAGTCTTTGGACTGGGGGAGGAAACCGGAGTACCTGGAGGAAACCCCCGAAGCACGGGGAGAACATGCAAACTCGGCACACACAAGGCAGAGGCGGGATTCATACCCCCAGCCACGAAGGTGCGAGACAAACGTGCTAACCATTAAGCCACCTGAATCCATCTGAATCCATTTTCCTTTTATTGAGTATATTGGACTCTTTCGTTTATTCTCTTTCTCTCTGCTTATTGCATGCAGACTCTCGCTTGTCACAGTATAGTCAGACTTCTTTTGTGGATGAGCTGCATGGTGTATGATGTATGCATACAATTTTACCACCAATTCTGATCAACACCCCTGACACAGCACTGACTATGAATTACTATTACAGGACTGTCAGGGTGACTTACTGCAGCTCAGGAATATCATATCATACTTCACTTTTTTTTTTTCTTTTCTTTTTTAATTCTACATGCTGTAGCATCAAAGCAGGAGAGGGTTTCCTTATCGTCACACCTGATGACAGGGGGAAAAGTTGATTTGCTGATAAGTTGAAGGAAGCGTCAGGGCAGTGGTCACCAACCGTCTTCCTTAAGATTTACCTTCCTGCAGGTTTCATCTCCAACCAAAATCTAACACACCCGTTTTAGTTGCCTTATAGGGCATGCTTGTAGTCAGAACAAAGTAGTTACATCATATTTTCTCAGAGCCTGGCCACTTTGTTGCAAGGTGAAAACCAAAACTTTTTCAGTCATAACTGATACATTTCGAATAGTCATGTCTTCGGCCTTTTATGATAAATGTGCATGTGGGGGATTTTATGACGTCAGACTGAGTGCGCGTGCCCGGCGCTGCTGCTGCTGTTGCTGAGCTGCTCGTTCTGTGCGTTACTGACACCTCAATTCTGCAAGCTTAACACATCGCGCAGAATATAAAACCCCGACCACTCTGCAAAGCGAAAATACGTACGACTCTCAGCATGGAGCGTCTGCTAAATGGACCAGGCTGGAGACGGGAAGAGCAGCGCTATCAGCCACCTCCAGCATCACAGCGCATCGCAAGGACACCTGTGCTCAGCAGAGCCAGCGGAAGGGGGGGATCAGCTCCGACACCAGGCCACAGCTCGCGCCAGTTTTCTCCTGAAATGCCTCTTAGGATGACGAACGAGAAAGAATCACTTCGCGGCCTGAACGACCGATTCGCGGGCTTTATCGAGAAGGTGCATCGCCTGGAAAGCCAAAACAGAGCGCTAGAAAGGGAAATAGAAGACATTCGACTGAAAGCAAAGCCGTCCACGTCTCTGGCCAAGCAGTACGAGCCGGAGCTGCAGGACCTGAGGAGCCAGGTGCGTGAAATGGCATTGCAGAAGCACGAGATAGAGCTGGAGCAGAAGCGCGTGGAGGACGAGTTTAATGCGCTGACGGAGAAATGCCAAGAGGAGGCGCGCAGCAGAGCTGAAGCCGAGGAGAGCATTTCTGCGCTGAAGAAATACATCGACAACGCGTATTTAGCCAAACAAGAGATGGACCGGAAAGCGAACGCTCTCTCAGACGAGATCGAGTTCCTGAAGAGAAACCACGAGGCTGAAGTGAGCGATATTTTGAGGCAAATGAAGGAGACCTGGGTTTCTGCACCAGTGAGCGGCTTCGGAAAAGGCGAGCTGACTGCAGCGCTCAGGGACATCAGGACACAGCTGGAAGGTCGCGCTTTCTGTCCCGACACCCAGTCAGAACAACACTTCAGCAATCAGCTGGCCAAACTCACCAAAGCTGCCGAGACCGACAGAGAGGCTCTGATAGCCACCAAAGCTGAAATCAGCCAACACAGGAGGCAGCTGCAGACCAAGAACGTCGAGCTCGATTCAGTCAGAGGGATGAGAGAAGCTCTGGAGAGGCAGCTGTATGACCTCGAGCAGCGACACACCGCCGAAATCCATCACTACCAGGTCAGTTTTCTGTCACACCAGGAAAGTCACTGTAAACCAGTGGTCAACAACCCTCCTCCTTAAGATCTACCTTCCTGCAGGTTTCATCTCCAACCAAAATCTTACACAACATGTTTTAGTTGATCAAGAACTCCTTAAGGCAGTGATTAGATGGTCAGGTGGGCACGATCACGGTTGGAGCTAAAGTCTTCAGGAAGGTAGATCTCCAGGAACACTGCTCTAAACTGTAAATATCATGCTGCAGAAACTGTATCATTTAGTTTAGGTCCAGTCTTAATCCTGACACTCCTGGGCAAAAAAATGGGCCGAACCCAAAATGGCAAAATATGAAGCTTTTAATGTCTTAACAACAAATCATTGGTCAGAAAAATAGCGAGAATTAAACAAATGCACTCCTGAGACCTCCTGTGACACCATATGCTTGTTTACTTTTGCTGCAGTGAACTGTTTGAGGAAAAGCTAGAAACAGGAAACTCGCTTATATAGTTTTCTTGTACGCAAAGGTAAAATCATTATAATGATTAAAATGTTTGATGTAAAATTCAAACTAACACATGGCTACAAAATTTAAATTAAGTAAAAAAATTTTTTAAAAAATTAAAATTAAATTTAAAAGCTGCCTGAAAGTTTACCAACAGCTTCATTTAAAGAAATCAAAGGGAAAACTATCCCATACTAAGTTACTTTATCTATTTGTTTAATTCTTGCTAATTTGCTGACCAATGATTTGTTTTTAAGACCATTAAAGCTTAATATTTTACAATTTTGGGCTTGGTCCATTACTTTGCCCAGGAGTGTATTAAATGTGTTTGTTAAACACTGCAGAATGGTTGCGCTTCAAAAGCAGGATATGGCCGCGCCTGACCTAAACTATATATCATACAGTTATATCATACACAGAAATAATTTGTATTGGTTTTGTTTCTGCTTTCGGTTTATTCTTTTGATATCTGTTTACAGGACACCATTAGAGAGCTGGAACAGGAGCTGAAAAACACCAAATATGACATGAGTAGCCATGTGCAAGAGTATCACGATCTGCTAAATGTTAAGATGGCCTTGGATGCTGAAATCTATTCATACAGGTGAAGGTCACAATATCATCAGGGTTTCAGTTAACATTAAAAAATTTGTCAACATTATTGAACAGCTGCATAAAATCACGTTGTACTTATGTCCCCCTACAGAAAATTGCTGGAGGGTGAGGAGTCAAGATACTCCACTCTTTCTGATGCACAGATATCAGTGCCTTATGTTTACAGGCAGTCACCCATCTATACTCTACCTAGTGTCCCGAGGGTGGGGGGAGTGACTCGGAAAGCAGAGCCGCAGTACAAGTTTGTGGAGGAGATTATTACAGAGACAACCAGGGAAGACATAGAGATATCATACACGGGGTCTGATGATGCTGAAGAACAAAGGGAGGGTGATAAAGTGTGCAGCAAAGAAGAGAATGCAGGTGTAGCAGCAGGAATTGAAGCGCACTTGGAGGAAAAAAAGACCCAAGAATCAGACGTAGAGGACAACGCAGGCAGCCCCATTGCAGAACAGTTGGATAATAAAGTAAAAACAACAGAAAATGAAGAGCAATCACTAAAAAAGTCTGCAGATGTTTCTATGGATCTCAAGGAAGGCGGCATGAACACTGAACTAGCACAAAACAATTTAACTGCATCAGAACAAACTGGAGAGGAAGATATGGATAACAATTACAACAAAGATGATGACACCGACTCCAAAAGCAAGGAAACAGATTTAGACACGAAAACAGAAAAACCACAAGCAGATTTAAGTGGCGATGAGGATGTAGAAAAGGTAGCTCTCAACACTGAAAAAGAGAAACGAGACATAGCAAAAGAAATAGACCAAGCCAGTATTAAACAACCAAAGCCGACAGTGCAAACAGCTACACAGGAGGCTGTTACAGAGCCAGGTAAAGGTGCCATGGAAGAGATTTCTCCAAAATCTGAGAATGAAAAGGCAAAAAAAGAGACACAACATGTAGCTGAGCCTGAAGATTCCTCTACTGGAAAAACTATGGAGAAAGACAGAGAAACTAGTGAGGTGAAATCTGTGGAGGTGGACACATCCAATGCTGACCCACAGCCAGTATCTCAAAAAGCTGAGGCAGGACAAGAGACACGTCCTAACAGCGAAGCAGATTCAAAACAGAGCATAGAAACATCACAAGCTGATGCACTCGATACTACAAAAGCGGCGAGTGCACAGGATAATGCAGCCGAGGTGCAAAAAGAGCTGGCAGAAAAAGTACAGACAGAGGCACCGCTAAAAAGTGAAGTGAAAGAAATCAAATCTGAGGAGGAGAAAAAAGTGGACAGTAAACCAGAGGTTGATGGAGAAACTGTGAAACCAGAAAAGGGAGAAAATGCCCAGTCTACAGACGCACAAAAAACACAGGAGGATGTCTCCAAATCTGCTGGCAAAGAAACAGAAGTTGAAACATCTGAAAGAAAAGATCTTCAAACAAAGGACATTATGGGCAGTGCAAAAAAGGAGGAAAGTATTGAATCAAAGAAAACAGAGAAAGAGGTAGATCAAATGCAACTCAAAGAACAGCCAAAAGTTACAGAGATAGATACAAAATCAGAGGAGCAGACTCAGAAAAATGCAAATGGCACTAAAGAAGACATGGTAGACAGTCTTAAAACAGAGGAAAACGTAACAACAAAATCCTCTGAAATACAGAAAGAGGACATTCAGAAGGACAAAGAGCCAAAATCTACTGAAAAGGAAACAAAACATGAGCAAAAACCAGAGAAACAAGGTTCCAAGGAGACTTCTGAGGACATTAAAGCGATGGATGTAATCAAGCCTAAGGGGCAAGAGACAGACAGTAAAACCTCCAAAGATGTACAGCCCGAACAAAGTGTTCAAAAGACCTCACCAGAAAAAGAGCAAAGTAAAGAGCAGACAAATACGGACAAAGACTCACATGCAACCAAGGACACAAAAATTGAGAAATCTGACAAGACTGATAGCAGCGAGGACAAGCCGGACAATACCAAGATGGACACGACGATAAGTAAAGAGAAGGATCTTGAGAAGGATCCTGCAGCCCTGAAAGATTCCAAAAAACTTGAGCCTACAGAGAAAGGACAAGTTTCATCTGAGAAAGGGCAGGACAACAGCACCAAAGCAGATGTGAAAAAAGAGAGAGACGTGCCAGCAGTAACTGAGAATGGAGTAAATATATGAATGAATTTTTGAGACACCTTCACAGGCAGTATTAGTAATGCAAAGTGTACAAGTAACTAGAGGTTTAGATAAATCACATGAATGTTGCATAAACGCTTTAAAAAAAACTGCATGAACAGCTAAATAACCATGAAATAACAAATAACTGCAGTGTTAACCTACATGCAACTTAAGAGCTGATGTACGCATGTGTGCTGATATCTAGGTCAAATCTAGGCTGATGAATTAAAAAAAAAATGTAATAAAATAGAATGTATAGGCTATGTTTAAATGAAAATATTTTGCTATACCACAACTGCTTGTTAGATGAATGTGTATATTTAAGACAATGCTATATATTGGCAGAATAAATATTATTTCAGCATATCGATTTGTTTTTGGTGTGCCATTACTTTTCTCTCCCACCTATGTAACAGAAGTCCAGAACAACCATAGTTACAGCTAATATAAAATGTGAAAGTATGATTCTATGGATGCATAGCATGACTGTAACATACTGGAGCACTGCTGGTGATTTGCCTGGAATCATCCCCAAAAATCCCTACAAGAGTTGAGTGTTATTAGTACCTCTTTGTGGAGAATCATACACGTACTAAGCATTTGAGTTACAAAGCCAGGTCCGTGTGGTGCATTATGCAAGTCCTTTGTTCTTCTTATACCACAGCAACAGTAAAATTTTTCTTATTTATTACAGAACAATACATTTTATCCATGTATAGTTACATTTAACATTGTCACTGTCAAGGAGTAGTTTCCTCACCAAAAATGTTAAACAAAGTCTCCCCAAAGAAAGCTTTACCATATCAAGAATTTTAAAAAAAATAAAAAAAAATTTTTTAAAAATCCATTCACGTGGAGCATCAGTCATACAGGTTTCTGTGAATTAGCAGTTATTATTTATAGAAATGTATCAGAATGACTGCACAAACCTTTCATAGTGGGAACTATTGTAAAAGCTGTTAATTAACACCTTCTGAAAAATCAGAATAAAGAATTTAACATCACTGGTATAAAACACTTTAGAAAGTTCAGAGAACTAGTTGAGAGACATGATGTGGTCCATGTACACCCAACCAGCAAACACCTGCAGAATCACACTCTCTAAAACATACACTGGTCCATAGCCAACAAGTAAAAACTAAATGCTGACTGAAGCGATTATTTAGAGCAAAATTTGAATGATCAGAAGGCCATGTTCTTCAAGGGGTGAAACCTTTTCTCCAGAGAAAATCATATCTAATAGGGTTATGCAGTATACCTATAAAGGTTTCACAACTCAAAGAACCCATTCCTGGTTCTATAAGAAACATTTTTTTCCCCCCCCGAGTGTAGATTGTGGTAATAAAGCTGCTTATAAAACAGCTAATTCACTAATATAAAAACAGTACTTTTTTCTGCTGTAAAAAAAACAAAAAAAAACAACAAACATCTCAAGCAATCACATGGGGTTCAAAGACTTTATTGAAAAGTTTACACATACACATGAGGACCTCAAAGGTTTTGTGAAAGCACGACCTCAGCAAGTCAGGTTCGTAATGGCGACAATGAAAGCTTTAGGTACTGAACTGAAAACACATCCATTTTGGCATTATCGTAAGCATCACCTAGTCATCTTTGCTGGAAATTAAAAACCAAAATGACAGCCATACTCTCCTAAACAGGTTCAACTGCTTTCATTCATCCATTTAGGCCACCCAAAAACTGCTTAGCTTAAGGGCAGGTTTCAAGTGTAACTGTGTTTCAAATCCTGATGGCTGACCGAGGGAAATTGTATTATGGAGCAAGTTTCTTCTTGTGTGTATGGAAAGACAAAGAATATTATTTAAATATAAGCAGATATGTAGTTAATGGTTGCACACATTAAGTTCAGATGACTAAGGAATACCAGGTGATAGAAAAGAAAAAGAAACATATTCTTCCAAATACCACCAATACCTTACTAAAGAGGAAATGCAACATTGTGGACTTAGACGCCCACCACTCCAACTGGACAGCATTAAACTGCCAAAGGAGTGTGAGATTCAGATAAGAAATCAAATTTGTAGCAGAACCAAAAGTGACTGTGTTTGAGTACTACTAACCAAAAACAAACCATGGGGAAAAGAATGAACACCACTGCAATGGTTACTAAAAATGGTCGTATTTGTTGGAGTCTTTGAACACATCCCTTCCCATCCAGAATTCCCCTGCTGGTTAAGATTTAAGGCCAGATTCCTCTGATATTCCCTTGTCCCTGATCGAGTGCAAGTGCAGGACTTTAGGCCTCCAGCTCCAGCCCCAAACCCAGCTTATGGCCACCTGAATTGATGCTCTTTCCATCAACCAGGGCAGACAGGGTCAGCTTCACACCTGCACAAAACCATTACAGCATGGTTACAAGAAGGCCCCAGGTTCACTTTAACCAAAATATGTTAAAAAAAAAAAAATTTTTACACTGAATGTGAAAGTAAAGTCTCTTTCTGTATGAAAGTCAAAGTGTAAAAGCTGGATGGGAGCTCTCTCTCTGCAAAACTCTCAGTTATAGCCCAGATGTGTTTGTGTGTGTAGTCCTTTCTATAATATAATACAATATAATACAATGTGCTAATATGCAAGTAATAACTCTTCAGTGGTCAGAAATATTTGGCTGATAGAAAGAATAACACCATACCTGGTCTCAGAGTCTGTGTATATCCAACACCAACAAGGCTGGTATTGTTCACTTTGGCCTGCAAGGAAGGTGATATTTAAATCCAGAAATTTAATACAACTTCATTCATAATGTTCACAACATTTACCCTTGAAATTACGCTGCTACAGTCAGCACTATGCAAATCTAATGCTTTGGCTACCTTTTGTATTTAATTGCATTATAGCTGTAAGAGCTATAAGAGAATGGTTAATTAATTAGAAACATTTTCGTAGTTAGCAATTATGATCATGGCAAAACAACACTAGTGCTGAAATACTGAAGTGATCAATAGGAAAGATGCTTTCTGTTTAGAGTCACTAAATTGCATACCTGTATCACAAATGAATATAGGGGGTTTGTACTATATAAACTGCATTATACATGGCACAATATAAAACTATATGATATAATTAATTACCTGGGTTATTTTAGAATATTCACAGAGTAAAGTGTTCATGCACTCACACTAATGGAGGCATCCTTGTCCAGCTGGTACTTAGCAGCGATGCCAAAGCGTGTGCTGTTACTGCCTGCAGTCCAGGCCAGGTTCACCGCTGTCTCCATCTTATCACTCACTTTCTGATAGATCGAGCCACCAAACTCTGCACCATCATTACTGCAGAGAGCAGAAGAACAGTCTTAACAGGAAGTATGCGCATGTTAATTTGTATATTTTCATATCTACTTTCATATCGACTCAAGAATATAAATGGTACAGATATTATAATATCCAGTGCTACGTTCTATTACTATGGACGTTTCAGTCTCAAAATGTCAACTACAATGTTTATTCTCAAAGAAACGGTACAAAATGAAATGTGAATGCAAATTACACTCCCATATAACATCAAAGACAGTACAGCTGCACACATCTGCACTTACACATTGGTATGCAGCTGGAAGTCACCGGTCTTGTAGCCTACAGCAAAGTTGTTCTGGGTCAGCTTGGACTTGGCTGTGTCAAAGGACATCTGGTAACCAGCAAGCCATCCTTCATAACCAACCACAGCAGCAGCATGGATAGTTGGACCAGCAAAGTCGAAGTCAACATCGCAGCCCAAGTTGACATATTCCCGTTTGTAGGCCGTCTTGACTTTTCCACTCTTCTTGCTATTAACAAGGTCAGCGGTAGAGGTTAGATGAACATCTGATGAACATGGACTGTTTTCCGAGGCAAGACAGAGCTAAACCTCTTTAATGATAATTATGATGAAGTGTTCATCACTAAAGTGAGTAAAAACAAAATTGATATTATGCAAATGCTCTCAACGCATTGGGGGGAAAAAAAATTATTGTTTCAGCCATGGACTATCCCACCAATAAAAGTGTAGTATCAGAAAAACCATTCCTGTACAAACAATGCAGGTCAAGCAGGGATTAACAACATTACTACAAATTCAGGACAACTGGTGTAGTAAACTCACTAACCCCACTGCAGAATATAACTCTATATACCTCAGCAAAAATAAGGTTTTAAACACGAATGTTTGATGATGCTGGTGGAGAGAATAATGGATCTTTCAAGCTGCACTATAAATCAGGCCTTGTATTTGCTTGTGGTCAGCATAAATACTGCTATTTTAGCAGGACAATGTTAAAAATAATCAAAATGCTGGGTTTGTATTTCTTATTAAATATTAATTCCACATCACTGCACAATGCAAAGTGCCACCATTAAGCATGCAACAACTAATCAACAAAAATGTATTATTAATTAGTATTGAAGCTATTATCAATAAAATCTAATAATTAAAAACAGTCTGCAACAAACTTCATCTTTGGTTATGAAGCACACTGGCATGTACTAGGTTACTTCATATATACTAAAGGGTATCTGATGGGAAAAGGCTGAAAATGTTACAACAGAGGAAATGGTACAATCAAATCAAAAAGTCAAATACTTTACATTACACTACAGTGTTGGCCTCATGACATAACTGATGGGTTTTTATGACGGGTTGAAAATGACATTTCTTACTTAAAAACACAACTCATGCTATGAAAGCCAAGCTCATTTACACAGTGTTTCTTCCATTTGGATTTTGAATATATTTAATTCATAATCAATGCCCTGCATTAATAACACATTTATGTGTATTAAAACATGCATTGTGCAGTATTGGGCAGTCGTGTCACCACAAGAAGCAAAGCTATTTGAATCAATTAGCTTTTAAGTAGTTAACTCGTTTGCTGATAAACACTATATTGTTTAATTTTAATAATATACTTGGTATCCATTTATGCCTCTGCTACTAGGTTCTGATGCACAGGGTCAAGGTCACAGCAAGGTCAAATGGCTAAAACAGTTTTCTTGAATAGCTTCATTCCTGTTTAAGAGTACATTTTAAGGGTAGTTCAGTCTTACAAATTAGTACCACAAAGGACTAGACTTGTTGGCAGCTGCTGCACCCCCGTCAATACTGCTAGTGTCAAGTTCTACTGGTTTTTAATACATGTTGTGAGTCAAGTCAAGTCGATCCCAAAAAGAGAGTTCATTTTTATTATTCCAGGCAAATTAAGTGTTAACCACAAAGACTCGACTGTACAGACACAGAATACAAAATAATACAGTTGCAAAACCAGACGAATGTACGGAATACAATAAACCTTAATTAGTTTGGTTGTCCAATTTGAAACAGTGGTCTATATAAGCACATAACATTTTCAAGCAATAAGAGGTTAATTGATAAATATCAGTAAGGTTGTATTATAGTTAGAGGCCTAGTTCCTAGACCAGAGATCTATAGCAGTATTAGTTGACCGAAAATATATTTTGATATATAAAATAATCCAACTAATTAAAGATAAATAATAGTAAATCAATTGATTGCCAATAGATTAGCAAATTAATCATTAGGCTTACTTGCCAAAAGACTACTATGGAGCTAAAAGTAAACAGTTCTACACAGAAACATAACAGATTGTGCAAAAAAAGGTTTCAAGTCTGATTAAAGGTGCATTAGGTAAGATTAGTTTTATTTTTTCAAGATTAGGTCTCTAACAGTTTCAACTGATTCCCATCCATGTTCATGAAGCTACACCACCAGGATCGTAAGTGTCTCGTAGTGCCTACAAAATGACTGACAGGAGGACAAATACAACACGACCCATGTTCCAGGTTATTTGTTCAAGTAAAGACCCAAAAAGAAGAAGAAAAAAGAAAATGGAGGAAAAAAAAAAGAAAAAAAAACCCGCCCTTGAAACAGTGCAGTATAGAATCTACTGGGTCTGTGGCAAAAGAAGCCAGACAGCAAGTACTTGCACCACTGTTATTAAAGCCACAGGTCTTGATGTACAGCTATTGCTTAGAGTAGGGGTGTAAAAATCCAACCCCAGGGCCAAATGGGTCCCACAGTCAGATGTTAAATGTCCTGCAGCTTCTCTCTTGGAATGTATGATAGGTGGCCCAACGGCCAACACGTTGCAATTTTTCCTTTCACATGACGGTGGCAGCAGAATAGCTAAAACGCATGAGCCTTTTTCCTCCCTCTGACTACACCTGCAATTTAATTAATCAGTAGAATGATATAACCGGCCCTTGAATACTTTGATGAGGTCTAATCTGGCCCCCTTTTAAAAAAAAAAATTGGACACCCCTGGATTCCTGGCTTAGAGAAGGTATTGTCAGTGTAAGGGCCACATAGACCAGTTACTCAACTCAAACTTTATCAGACATGTAGGGCCTGGACACGCTTCTGCAGTGCCATTAGTGCCTGGCTGACCTAGGTATCCACCATGTTTCTACTAAAACAAGACAACATAGGATTTGCCCAGTATGGTATCAGGTTACAAATAACCTTATGCTCTGCAGGAGTCAATGGATGTTTCTATATATGACACACATGTGTCTTTAACCCGTCTTCAAGTTGCCACTGAGATATACACAGAGCTCACCGGTATACCTCCTTCAGCAAACTAGAATTTCCTAATCATAGTCAAAGCTTCAATAGATTAAGATATTTACCCTGTGTTTGGTGAGAAGGTTGTATCAAAAGTCAGCTTCAGCCCTTTCGCAATCTAAAAAAAAATAATAATAAAACAGTCAGAAATGCTATTAAGTGCAATGATCCACATAAAGCCATCACACAAATCTTTTTTGATTCTGTGTCTGCAGTCAGACCTGGTCTTCAATGGTGATCTCTGTCCCTAGGGTGTTGTCAGTGTTCCACTTCTCCGTAAAGGTCAAGCCATACTCGGACCTCTTGTATTTAGTTTCCAGACTGCCCACCACTTTGCTGGTGTCAGTGTTGGAGGAACCTGAAGTCTTGAACTCCTGGAGAGGGACGACAAAGCGCAACATTTTACATCACAGGTTCAAGTTCCACAGCAATCGAAGAGCACAACTGTTTAATGTATTAAATAAAAGACATGATTCCAGCAATAACACACTGTTTAAGCTTAGACAATCCACATTAATGCAAAAGATTGGGGGGGGGGGGGGGGAATGGAAATATTATAACGCATCCATCATGGTTAACTTATTCTAAATATCCAAATACAAATACCCAATACATCGTCTCAGGGTAATGCAAGTACAAAACAAACAGAAGTTTTAATACGATCATTAAAACTAGAACTTGAAGCATCGTGCACTTACCACTCCACTGGCTGATTTTGTCTTGACATCAAGTTTCACCAGACCAAAACCTTTCAGCAAATAAAGTAAATTACAACAAGGAACACACACACACGAAAATGACAACTGATTTGACTGTTCGATTAGCCAGTCACATTACCATATCCCTTGTTGAAGATGTCCTTGGCAGATTTTCCAAGATCAGCGTATGCTGGGGGGACTGCCATTGTCTGTGAAGTACAAAAAACAGTGGTCAAGTAAGAAAAAACATCACTCACTAGTAATTCAGAGCAAACACCCATACCATACATACAACTGCTAATTAGCACAAGTGCAAATGTCTTATGTGAAAGGGGCATGAATGAACGCCCACAGAAGATTATCTCTGGTTTGCCATATTTCCTCTCAAAGGTACAGTACTATTAGCTTGCTGCACACAGATGGGTGAGCTAATCAGACATGACAGCAGGCCACACCTTTAGTCCTTCATGAGAAAGCAAACACAATCAAATACGCCACATTCCATGACAGTCTATTATACTGGAATATTTCTCTGAGTGCATCGTACTGTCTGTACATGAGGCGGCATTCAGAGGTGACATAACTTATGTGATCAGGTATATACAGGGTGTCCCAAAAGTTTCCAAAAATTCAAAAAGACTAGAAGTGTTGCGGACCAAGAGAGTCCATGAACATCCACTGACGAAGGCACAACCGGCGTGGTGCAGGCAGACACAGTCCCCTATATATGGAGACTTTTAGGACACCATGTATTCTAGGCTCAAGACCTGCATGACCCATCTTGTCCTTGCCCCTCATGGTGACCAAGTGAGAGAAATGTCCAGCCTTTCAAATGATGACCTTTGCAATAGCTTCTGTTGTAGCATTAAACCACAAACAGCCAGCACTCTGTATTTGATTGATGAATGTCCAATCGATTTGGGGGAAATGTCTTTGAGAGAACAGGGTGTTCCTTAGAGTTCATTGCTACACTTATTAAACATCCCATTGACCAGGTTGCTTTATACTTACAGCACAAATACCTTGAAAATGAAATTAAATAACCAGAACAAAAAAAAAAAAAAAGAAAGAAAAGAAAAAAAA
This sequence comes from Cranoglanis bouderius, assembly GCA_023630585.1. Taxonomy (NCBI): domain Eukaryota; kingdom Metazoa; phylum Chordata; class Actinopteri; order Siluriformes; family Cranoglanididae; genus Cranoglanis; species Cranoglanis bouderius. The sequence goes on from CM042536.1 coordinate 22,017,959, forward strand.
CGAGAATACTGAGGAGATATTGACAAGGTTAAAAGTGGAAGCCATCTTGGCCAGAGACCGGCTGCTCACACTGACATGATGCAGTTACACACCGGCAGATCCCCACCCACTGAGCATGCGCTTTCACTGGACATTTCAATCAAGACATTTCAAATACAGCTCGGATTTGCAGCAAAGTACCCCATACTCGCACATTTATGACATTAGATTACACGAAAATCACGTTTACTGGGTTATACAGCTGATGTGGTTAGCCGAATACCTTTCGGGAGCATTGTGCCACCATTCAGTAGCTATGCTGCTAGCTTCCTTGCTAATAGCAGTTATTATCTAGCTAACTAAAAAAGCCGCATAACTGGATCTCATGCATGGCGGACTTTCATTTCAGTTCCTCACCAACACTGTTAAATAAGAAAAATAGGCGGATAGCATCCCCGTGCACAAGCTTCCTGTCTGTGTGCGCGCATGCTGGGATCCACGAAACCAACGCTACTCCTCCTTTAACAGGGTGGATTCAGTCATTTTTAATCACGTTAGCAAGCAACACTCCTGTCATTGACCAGGCTACAGCCACGAGCTGCTCTCGCCATGCCGGTATATCCGCACGTGAGCTTTCATCCAGATCACACACACGGACTCTGACAGTCTAACGCGTGTTAACTTCACTGCAACTTTTAACAGTTTGGTATCACAGCTAAATTTCCCTAACAGCGACAGAGCACAAGCTGTCATTTAGACAGCGCTAGCTAAGCTATCCAGCTAACTAGCGCGAGCATGCTAACAAAGTGTAAAACAGGGTTATACAAGTTCCAAAACCATACATATGGAAATATATGGCATATATGGGATTTTACTTCGCTCATATAACTTACCTGCTAATAGATGAATCTGTGGATTAACTTTAAATAAGTTTAATCAACTTAACCCCAGGGCTAAACGGCCGTGGTAAAACCGAAAGGATTGGAGGGCGAACTGAAGGAGACTGTACAGTACAGATATCTGTCGCTACCCGATATTCCTCCCCTGCCCAATTGGAATTGCGCATGCGTAACGTTATCACGCATGCGTAGTACGAACCAGGCAGAGGCGCATATGGCTGAATTCCAAACGTCTCCCTGATAGTGCACTACATAAAGTGAACAAACCTTTATTTCATTGCCTATATAGTGCACTTCTATAGGGAATAAAGAGCTATTTGATATTCAAGTGAGGTGTCCAAACCTTTCACCCTTCATGGACCTATTCTGTCAGCCATCGCGTTTGTGCCTGATAGTATATACATATTTTATTTAGAAAGAAAGAAAGTATAAAGAAAATAAATCAGCTATTAGGTATAAGTAGTGAAATCAATATTCGGTATAGGTAGTATATGCTATTTTCAGCATGTAAACTAATAATAATCTTACATACCAACATGAACTCATTTTGTAATAGGCGTTCGTGATGTTGGACTTTATTGTACTGTTAGACAGAATATTACAGAAGTAGAGTGCACAAATAGTCAGCAATTACGCAAAAAAATAAATCTACAGACATGGGTTTGAAACTGCTGAGCCTGAAATATGTTTGTTGCACATGTTCTGGAATGTACAAGGAGAACATGTGTAACTTCACACAGACAGTAACCTGAGCTCAGGAGTGAACTAACCCTGGAGCTGTGAGGCAGCAACGCTACCCACTGCACCACTGTGCCACATATACTCATTTACTCTTGTAGGATATTCGGTATTTATGTATATATTTGGTAATGAACAAAACTGTTTGACACATGACAGTCATTCTAACTTGATTTCGGATTTGATTTGTATAGTATTTCCAATAATGACTGTCAAGACCGTTTAATAATGGACAGTCTAATAATCATGTTGTCTCATAGCTGATTTACTTTCAGCTACAGTAGTTAAACTACTATCTGTATTTTTTATTTTTTATTTTTTTTGCTATTACTATTCCTCTAAATACATTATTCACAAATGCAACATACATTGTATACAATTTGTCGGCTACTTTTTCAAGCTACACACACTATATGGCCAAACGTTTGTGGACACCTGACCATCACACACACACACACATGTGGTTGTTGAACATCCCATTCCAGATTTAATCCCCTTTAGCTGTTATGATAACTTCCACATTTCTGGGAAGGCTTTCCACTAGATTTTGGAGCGTGGCTGTGGGGATTTGTACCCACTGAGCCATAAGAGCATTAGTGAGGTCAGGCACTGATGTTGGGTGAGGAGGCCTCGGGGACAGTCAGCATTACATTTCATCCCAGAGGAGATCAGTAAGATTGAAATCAGGGCTTTGTGCAGGTCATGTGAGTTCTTTGCTTCTCATGCAGGGGCATTGTCACACTGAAACGTTTCAGCTCCTTAGTTGCAGTGAAGGGAAATTGTAACACTACAGCATACAAAGACATCCTATAGAATTGTGTGCTTCCAACTTTGTAACAACAATTTGGGGAAGAATGACATATGGGTGTCATGGCCAGGTGTCCACAAACTTTTGGGCAAATACGTAATTTATTTATAAATAATAAAGTAAATTATGCATACAACATTCTTTCTGTAGAGGTACTGTTATGTTTGTGTTTTAGAATAATATAACAATTTGGACAAAAGGTCCTTGCCAAGTTGTCTAACTGTTCACTATGCTCTGTCAGGTCTCAGTAGCCTTTTTGTGCACTGTGTGTGTTCAAGTCAACATATATGGACAGGCTGCCCATTGAGAAGGTTAGTTCTATAAACAGCACTGGACGAAAACAAAAATTAGATCTTGACCATTAGATTTATTAAAAATTGTTTCAGGTGTGTAACGGATGCAGAGCACACACTTCCTCCACACTTTTTTTTTTTTTGCATGCTGCATATGCCCTGAGTTGAGCATGTGACTGATAATCACAACTCTGTGCAGGTTAAAAAAAAAAAAAAAAAACACTTCTTAACATGAATAAATGAATAGAATAGCAATTTTCAATGGAGTGGTTATTTTGGCCTGGCTGGACGGGGACATGTGAAGTTTTGTGGGAGTGAATCAGCTAAATTGCTATCAGACTGGACTTGAAGGTGTGAAGATGTAAAATATGATTATGTTCTGGTATAAAGATGATATATACTTATGGATGTGTTTGGTGCCCAGGATGCCTTTGATGGTGTGATGGAATTTTTTGTGAAATATAATTAAATAATAATATGCTTACAATGAGTATTGTAATTAATTGATCCTTGCATGTTTGGATATGCAAAGCTGCACAAAAGATGCAATCAATTATGTATTGTTCATTAATTCATCGTCGAATAACCCAGACATTTCACATACTATCAGTGCATTTTGCTTTATTAAGAATGCTGTTATTAACCAAACTCCAACAACATAACAGCAGATCCCTGAAGCGCAGTGAGGTCATCCAGCTGAGCACATCATTAATTTACGTCGCTTTGTAGTGACGCTTGAGAGAGCGAGGATATTCCATGGATGCTTCTCATTTCTTATTTGTGCATCCTCGTTTCCTTTCCTCACTTCTTTTCCTTGCGTCTTATTTCCAACCCCTAAGGATGAGATGCGAGGAGAGAGGAATCGAAGCAAGTCGAATGGAATATCCTCGCTCTCTCAAACGTCACTTCAAAGCGACGTCAATTAATGATGACTGTGTTCAGCTGATTGATCGTTTTCCGGGTCACGGGCTGGAGGACGGAGGAGCAAGGAAACGAGGAAGCATCAATTTGAGTACCGAGAAGCACCCCATTTGACTTACTTCGTTTCCTCTCTCCTGGCATCTCATCCTTGCATCCTTCCCTCGCATCCTAAGGGGGTGGAGCTAAGAGGCAAGGAAAGGAAACGAGGATGCATAAATAAGAAATGAGAAGCACCCACTATGTTCCCTTACTGGAAATGACGTCATGTTTTCTGAATCCTCTCAGCTCGAGAAAAAAAAAAGAAAAGGGAGACTAACTCGCAGCCAACTTCCGGCTACAAATGTAAGCTCGTTATTGTTGTTGTAGCTCTCAGATAATTACTTACATTAGCGATTTTTAACCTTATTTGACGTCCTATATACGGTTTGAACCTAGTGTTTAATGAACTAAAGTGTTTAATGATTAAAAATAAATAAATCCACTAGCTTGCCTATGATTCTGCTTGACATATTTTGACAGAGATACATGTGATTAAGCTAACAAGTTTATAATGCATATAAAACATATATATTTTAAAGTTTGTAATTTTTGGTGACGTTTTACAACGCGAGTACGTAGTCATCCATCCATCCATCCATCCGTTTTCTATACCGCTTGTCCTTCCTGGGTCGCGGGGAACCTGGAGCCTATCCCAGGGAACATGGGGCACAGGCGGGGGACACCTGGATTACACACACTGGGTACGTAGTCATGTCCGCGGAAATTCAGTTATCCGTGTCCCAATGTGTAGTGAACCAGGGTCCTTACCAGTGCCCAAACTCGTGTACACCATATACTGACTCACGACCTACTGAACTAGGGAGCTGGTTAAGACGTAGCCTAAAAAAATCTGTTTGGGAGGCTGATGTTCCACACCGGAAATGAAAATCGTCACATGCATAGCTGTCTGCTGTTAAAAATAGAACTACTCATCAGAAAACTCGCTTGCCATCTACTGGTCAAAGTGTAAAATTGTAGAATAGGTTAAATATATTCAAGAGCAGCAATACACACAAAATAAAGTAAGACTGCATAAATACATTTCATTGGATGAGCAGTTAGTGCATTCCTACTATTATACTGACATATGTAAATGTGTTCTTGTGTATTTTTGTGGGCTAATGTAGTATGATCTAAATCCATTAAAGGTACACTGACCAAAGTATAAAATGTAACCATTCGTACAACTGGTGTAAACATGCATACTCGTGTTTTACAGCGATGAAGCAGTCGGCTCTGTGGCAAGATCTCTCTGTTTGAATGCTGGAGAAACCCCCTGCTGATTGTAGAGGCAAAATTTGGGAAAACTACAACAGTTATGGTGGATATACAGTATGTGGGGGTTGGGGGGTCTAGTGCTCACTAGATAAAGATCTGCTTTGTAAGTAAATTATTGTCATGTAGCAAATGGATTACTCAAGCAACAGAAATGACTCAACAGATGAGGACTGATTTATTTATTTATTTATTTATTTTTAACTGTTGCACAGTAACATTCAACCATGTTCAAGCCAGAATATAGTCTGAGTCAATTTATAACTGAAGTTAGCAACAACACACGTAGCTACTATATCGTTAGCTAGCAATGTTACATGACTTTCTAACTTTGTTTTAGCAACCTTACTAACCATCTTAGTTTAGCCATCAGTTCTCCAACCACAGTTTAGCTCCTTTTGTTCCAGGCATGGAGCTTCTCTGCTCTCCATTTTCTACTGAATACAGACAGAATCGCTGTTTTCTTTAGCATCTTCTTCAGTGGAAGACCCAGTAACTCCACTTTCAAATCTCTTTTAGAGTCCTCCAGTTTGAAGTACTGGCTGTACACTCATAAATATACAGTATCCATCATTTTTTGTGTAGAGACTGCTTTAGTGTTTATTTATTTATTTTTAAAAAGATATTTCTAACCTGGTTAGACATTTGTGAATACCATAGCAAATGAGCTACTTGGTTATAATCTGAAAGAAGTATCTATCAAGAAGTTTATTTAGGAATGGGATTGACATCCCATTACAGCTAAAATGTTATCCAGGTATTATTACTGATTAGCACTAAAAGACAGTGAGTGCTATTTGGCTAAACTAACACTTTCAAATGGTGTAACTCCAGAAGATCCTTATAACATGGTGACCTTTCAGGTGGCTAAATGAGCCTAAATGGTGGCCTAGACTACAATGACAGGACATACAAACATATCTCATAGACACTGAACACTTATATGAGAAAGAAATGAATGTAGGTATACAAGTCTCTTGATGTTTACAACTTTGTTGTTTGTGGGCACATTACTTTTGTTTAATGAGTACAACATCCTGAAGTTAGATAGCTAAATGTCCATTATAGGCAACTCCTCAGGAAGAATGTGATTGATGTAAAACTACATAGGTCTGTTAAAGCGATATAAATTAAGCATGTTAGTTAACTAGCAGGTTAAGCCTGTTAATTCTTAGTTAGGATGCCAATTTTACTGATAGCTAGCTATTTAGCTGAGGTGAAATGGGCGCTGCAATGACAGAGCAACTCGAAGCAGAACTATCCCTCCAAACTGCCTGTAAACACAACTGTAAACACAACTGTCACATTTTAGAAAACAAATTCTGGCTTGCATTTAATAATCACTAAAGTCCCACTATGTTTACAGTACCACACTGCTGTGTTTCTGGAAATGGCGGTCACAGTGAGACATCAGGGAGAGTGACATGTCTCACTAAGAGGTCTGGATCAGTCGATCACAGTAGGGATCCACAATGCTTGAATTACGTTTTGGTGTATTGCATTGTTCGGGTGAAAACAGAAAAATGACATAAAATAATTTTTGTGTGTTACAAAAGTTACTAATTCCCCAAATCTATGAAATTGCATTCATAATGGGGTTCAGTTGGATTAGCTCAGTGATTAAGACACTAGGCTACTGATCATAAGGTTGTGAGTTCAAACCCCAGCACTACCAGGCCACCAATGTTGTGCCCTTGAGCAAGGCCCTTAACCTTCAAATGTATAAATGAAGTTTAAGTTGCTCTGGATAAGGGTGTCTGTCAAATGCCATAAATGTAACAAACTATGCCGAAATTGATAGAACTTCCAGAAATGATTAGGAAGAAGGTGATTTAAGGGTTACAAAGCTATTTCAAAGGCTCTGGGACTCCAAAGAACCACATTATCTCCAAATGGAAAAACTCGGCACAGTAGTGAACCTTCCCAGAAATTCCAAAATTCCTCTAAGAGCACAGGGACTACTCATCCAGCAAGTAACAAAAGTGCCAAGGACAACATCAAAGGAACTACAGGCCTCTCTGGCATCAGTAAAGTTAACTGTTCATGACTCAACTATCAGAAAGACACTGGGCAAGAATGCAAGAGTGGAAGAGTGGTGAGGTGAAAACCACTGCTGAATTTTGCCAAAACACACCTTGATGATCCTCAAATCTTTTGGGAGAATGTTCTGTGGACTGATGAGTCGAATGTGGAACAGTTTGAAGATAGGGTGATATGTGTTGGATAACTTTTTTTTGCTTCAATAAAAAATATAATAAATCAAAACTGTATTGTGTATTTACTCAGGTTGCCTTTTGTTTTATTTTGTATTTCATTTGAAGATCTAAAACTATTTAGCATGCAATATACACAAAAACAGAAGAAATCAGAAATACTTTTTCACAGAACTGTATGTTAACCTACATGTTTATTACAAATAGAAACTTGGTCCATAGTTACATAGAGAGATATGTAATGCTTGTAAAGTGTTTTAGCTGTCATTTATGCAGATTCTCAAGCCACTATGGACTTTTAATGTGCCACTTTTATTTATTTATTTTTTATTGCATTGACACAGACTGTCACTCGTATTTTTGTTGATAGTCAAAAAAAGGCACGAAAGAAAGAGTTTGAAAGGGAGAGAGACAGTCAGTTGGGCAGGATGAAAAAACTGTATTAAATTACTTTGGAGTGAGAGAGCAGACCCAGATAGCATACATTTCTGGGCCTCATCTGGGCCAACTATGGTACATATGGCTCAGTTCTGGCAATGGCAAAGGTCATATGGGCCATATCTGGCCCTCACACAACAAGCCGGTTTTAGGCTTGTTTTGTCTGGGCCCACATCTGGCCCAGAAGCCAGCCACACTCAGGTTGAGTCATTGCCATCATTCCATGCGGTATGTGGGCCAGATGTCATTTGCCATCTGGGGAGTGTCGTGATATGGAAGATAAGGATGAATGAACAGTTTGTATTGTGCCACATATATATCAGGTATGTTGTTCATTGACCTTTAATTTCTATATTTATATGTTTAGATTTATATTATATTTACACTCCGATCATCTGAAAGTGTCAACCAAATAATAATGATGATAATAATAATAATAATAATAATAATAATAATAATAATCCCCAACTAGAGTATTAATTATCTTATGCTGTGAATAATTTATTGCTTTTGTAAATTTTTCAAAGCTTCTCCCCGATTACTTGTGTTTGAAAAGTAATTCTCAATATACTTGGAGACATCGAGACTGATGAAAAGTCCCAAAGCAAAATATTTGTATTCTATATTGGAGGATTTTGGTTTTGTAATGTAAAATCTCCTACACCCCTGTTTTATTTATTTATTTATTTATTTTCACTTTATTTTATTGAATTTCAGTTACTTATTTTCTCAATAATAAATAAAAAAAATTAAATTTAAAAAATATTTTTAAAATTTTTTTTAGCACAACGAATTCCTTCCTGCTAGGGGCACTAACATCAGTGCATGCCCTGAAGCTCTAACTACGGGATTTCCGGTTGCGTGAGGTTGTATATTTCAAAATAAAAGTTCGGGGAGAACACATTGATTTCCTGTTTGGTTATCTACATAGCTTGAGAGGCTCTTTAAATGACAGGCCATTTCAGTGTGAGCTATAAAATGCACGACAATGCCATTATCATTGTCATGCCATTAAATCGAATGAGGCCACCATGGGGCTATTCACAATATATATCTACTGGGGCTGGGGAAAAAACTGCACCTCTGCAATACAGAGGTAAAACACAGTTGTAGAGATATGAACAAAACAAAACAAATTATTATTGTATACATAGAAGGCAGGATATATGTTGCAGACCTTTCAGTATACATTTCAGGAGTTATGAACAACATGATATTAACATATCATTAGAGTGGCTAGAAAAACAACAAGCAGTTTCCCCTCAAAATGATAATTACAAATTATAATTGTCGTTTTTGTGGTGACTAGGGCCTGGTGCATTGGCATGTCATTACAGTGTATAAGGTTCTATAGGGCTATTCACAATGTAGAATTAATGTGGCTGTACAGCCACAATATTGGGGTATAGAAGAATACAAAAATGAAATAAAACTGAGACAGTTAGATTTCTGACTGAATTAATACCTAATACCTTGTCCTCTACAGCCGTGGCCAAAAGTTTTGAGAATGACACAAATATTAATTTTTACAAAGTCTGCTGCCTCAGTTTTTATGATGGCAATTTGCATATACTCCAGAATGTTATGAAGAGTGATCAGATGAATTGCAATTAATTTCAAAGTCCCTCTTTGCCATGAAAATGAACTTAATCCCAAAAAAACATGTCCACTGCATTTCAGCCCTTCCACAAAAGGACCAGCTGACATCATGTCAGTGATTCTCTCGTTAACACAGGTGAGAGTGTTAACGAGGACAAGGCTGGAGATCACTCTGTCATGCTGATTGAGTTAGAATAACAGACTGGAAGCTTTAAAAGGAGGGTGGTGCTTGAAATTATTGTTCTTCCTCTGTTAACTATGGTTACCTGCAAGGAAACACGTGCAGCCATCACTGCTTTGCACAAAAAGGGATTCACAGACAAGGATACTGCTGCTAGTAAGACTGCACCTAAATCAACCATTTATCGGATCATCAAAACCTTCAAGGAGAGAGGTTCAACTGTTGTGAAGAAGGCTTCAGGGCGCCCAAGAAAGTCCAGCAAGCGCCAGGACCGTCTCCTAAAGTTGATTCAGCTGTGGGATCGGGGCACCACCAGTGCAGAGCTTGCTCAGGAATGGCAGCAGGCAGGTGTGAGTGCGTCTGCACGCACAGTAAGGCGAAGACTTTTGGAGGATGGCCTGGTGTCAAGAAGGGCAGCAAAGAAGCCACTTCTCTCCAGGAAAAACAACAGGGACAGACTGCTATTCTGCAAAAAGTACAGGGATTGGACTGCTGAGGACTGGGGTAATGTCATTTTCTCTGATGAATCCCCTTTCCGATTGTTTGGGGCATCTGGAAAAAAGCTTGTCCGGAGAAGAAAAGGTGAGCGCTACCATCAGTCCTGTGTCATGCCAACAGTAAAGCATCCTGAGACCACTCATGTGTGGGGTTGCTTCTCAGCCAAGGGAGTGGGCTCACTCACAATTTTGCCTAAGAACACAGCCATGAATAAAGAATGGTACAAAAACATCCTCAGAGAGCAACTTCTCCCAACCATCCAAGAACAGTTTGGTGATGAACAATGCCTTTTCCAGCATGATGGGGCACCTTGCCACAAGGCAAAAGTGATAACGAAGTGGCTCGGGGAACAAAACATCGACATTTTGGGTCCATGGCCAGGAAACTCCCCAGACCTTAATCCCACTGAGAATTTGTGGTCAATCCTCAAGAGGTGGGTGGACAAACAAAAACCCACAAACTCTGACAAACTCCAAGCATTGATTATGCAAGAATGGGCTGCCATCAGTCAGGATGTGGCCCAGAAGTTGATTGACAGCATGCCAGGGCGAATTGCAGAGGTCTTGAAAAAGAAGGGTCAACACTGCAAATATTGACTCTTTGCATAAACTTCATGTAATTATCAATAAAAGCCATTGACACTTATGAAATGCTTGTGATTATACTTCAGTAACAGTTAGTAACATCTGACAAAAAGATCTCAAAACACTGAAGCAGTAGACTTTGTGAAAATTAATATTTGTGTCATTCTCAAAACTTTTGGCCACGGCTGTACACTCAAGACAAGACCTGGTTACTCAAGCTTCGGGTCAAGCTGCCCATGCTGGAAGGAATGTGATCTGGTATAAACCTAGACTATGACATGGTAGTCGGGAAATCCTCACTTTATTCACCTTCCCACAGAAACGTTTCCAACCCTGTCAGAGGAATACATAAATAGACGATCTAGGTGCTTGCTCAACATGTCCAGACACTACAGGCTGCACTTTGTTTGGCCTCTCCTTTGGCCTCATGTTTAAAACTTGGTGAAGATTTAATACTAGAATGCTATATGTACAAAGCTTGGACTGTGTATAGAGTGCTTTAAAAATGAGTCCTAAAAAAAAAAAAAAAAAACGGAAATGAGTTAGCATTTTTGCACTTCCAGTTCCATCGTCCTGAAGTCAGTGAGTTTTGTGAATGGGTTTTTTGGTTAAATGCCTGAAATAAGGCCTGTGGTTAACACAAGCTCAATATATTTTCACATTTTATTCTACGACAGTGAAAGACGGAAATGCGAGCATAGCCCAGATGATTTCTGCTACATCTGTGGGTGTTTTGCAACATCCAAACAACGGCAGAAAATTACAGACTTTGTAGACAATCCATGGTAGATGGAGTGTGAACATGATGGCTGACTACTGCTGGTGCCTTCAGAGAGATTGTCAAGAAGTCAGCCATTCCAGAAAATCCCTCAAAAGGAAGTTCACTCCTTAAGCACTCTGCATATTATTATAACGTTCGTCTTTTGAAATAGCTTTATTTAGAGATTTTCACAAACATTTCACAGACTATTTGTCTGCTGTTCATGTTGTAAACAAGTGTTATGTTTTGTGTGCCTATTGTTGTAATTAATAAATAATAATAGTGAAATTTGACAGCTTCTACCAATTTAAATAAACCTGAAAGCAATATAAATTTAGCAAAATTATTAAAAATTTTATTCTTATTTTGTGGGAAAACAGTACGTGATAGGGAATTTTCAGTGGCCTATTTGAACTCAGCATGACCAAAATAGGTAAAAACAAGTGTGATTTGCAAAACAGCATAAACTTTTTTTCTAGATGCAGGGCGGTGTTATCAGCATTTGAACTGCAATTTCGCCCTGTGGTTGTGAATGCCTTTATGACTGGTGACTCATTTTTGAGGACGCTTTTTTTGACAGGGTGCTCAGCAAAGACTTTCAGATGCCTCATCACCTCATCACAGCTCATGTTTGAGGGCTGTGGACACCATGTCTCCTGCTCTATGATCATATCCACCAGACACAGTGAATTAGGTGTGGAAAATGCTTCTGAAGCAGAGGAAGCTTCAGCACAGAGTTCAGGGGAGTTAGCATAGCTTTCTACAGGTCAGACATGGGGGTTTTATATTAAGATTGGATTATGTCTTCCATTTTGTGTTGAAATTTAGGATTGGCACAAAAGAGCCATGATTTGCACTCCTATCTATGCGTCATTTTTTTTTTTTTTTTTAATCAGTGTATTTCTGCAGATATGTACATTGAAAAAGACTCCGAGGTATGATTTGGACTGGACAGCTGAAGACCAGTGTTTTTCTAATCCCAAATGTCCATTTTTGGTGAGCCTGTGCTCACTGTAGCCTCAGATTCTTGTCCTTGGCTGACAGGAGTGGAACTTGATGTGATCTGCTGTTGTAGGCCATCCACCTCAAGGCTTGACATGCTGAGCATTCGGAGATTTTTTTTTTTATTTTGCTCACAACAGTTGTAAATAGTAGTCATTTGTGTTACCATAGCCTTCCTGTCATCTTAAACCAGTCTGGCCATTCTCTTCTGACATCTTTTATCAACAAAGGCATTAGCACCGACAATCATGCACCGGTCAGAGTCAACGAGATCACATTCTGAGAAACATTGCTCATTCATGCAATTGTCCCCATTGCTATGTTTGATGTGAACATTAACTGAAGCTCTTGACCTGTATCTGCATCATTTTATGCATTGTGCTGCTGCCACATGATTGGCTGTCTGTTAGAGTCATTAAAAGAAAGGTCTCATTGAGGGATTTTTTCAGTTGAACTCTCATGCAGCTATTAAACAAGCATTAATCTTTCAGATTTGTCTGTACAATACACGTCTCCCAAAGCTACTGTGAATTTGGACGCGGTGCTTTCCGTGAAGTTCAACAGCTTTAGGAGCCACTAAAATAGACAACCAGCTGCTGGTTTCATCAAGGTTTTATTTTATTGCTCCATTCATTCTCCCCTTAAAAACACGAAACAACATCACTTACATCTCAATTAAGAAACTTAGTCATCCGCTTAAAAGCGTAATAATACTGAGGGGAAAAAATGTACAGATACATAAAATACAAAACTATACATGTAAATTACAGTCTTTTCAGTTTCACAAAACCATATTGAGCTACTGAGAAAGCCACGGCAATGTGTTCAATCAGGTCCACTGCTTCTCTATTTTGACACAGTGCTTGCGAAAGGCCTTGATGACGTTTAGTAGCCATGTGGAAACCGAGGAAATGGATATTCCAAAAAACATGTGACGGTTCCAATTCTTTAGGCAGTGTTGTGTCAAAGTAACCACCACTTTATAACAGCAGTACAGAGTGTGGCAAAAACAAAAATGTCTCATTTGCAACAATGTATAGGTTTACTTCATTTTATTTGGTTGTTTTACAGTCTATATACTCAAATATGGGAAATCAAACAAAAACAAAGCACATCAAGATTTCATTAAAAACATTATGAAAAATTACAATTCAAAGAAAAATCACAGAGAGAAGAATGGAATAAGAGAGGGCTAGGAAACAGTCATGTTGACCACATTCAAGTTGATTCAGTAGTAATAAATTGCAGTTTCCAAGAAAATTTTTTTTAAGCAAGTGTCATCCTGTTAGTAAGCATGATCGATCACATGATCATCAGAGCTCAACTACAAGCAACCTGCATCAATGAAGAATCAAGAGACAAACAATACAATTACTGTAACAGAGCAAAGCTAAACAAAGCAGACGCAGTGCAGCAATTCAGCAAAGCTGACAACTGACAAGGCATACACAGTATTACAATCCAGACATTTTCTAAATCATACCATGTCCAAAAATATTACAGTTTGAACTTGATTCCATAAATTGTCAGCGGTCCCCACACTGCCAGAGACTTAAAGGAGCCAGCTCCTGTTTATCTAACAAAAATCCATCTGTACACTGATTTCTAAAGTAAAATGGATCAAATCATAAAGGACACCATGCGGCAGTTGTGTAAAACTGCGCTTGTTAGGATTTACAAGCTCGTAAAGGGCATTCCCACAGTCATCATATAGCAAAGCAGTAGATAGTTGAGATCCGCTCTGCCCTACACAAGAAGAGTTCAAGGATCTAAGACCAATATTATATTAGCTGTGCAACATCAAACCTGTAGTGTTATTTGCATAAACTGTGGATTTAAACACCCTATGAGAAAACTGGGAAAAGGACTACAAGAATGATCCCATCAACAAACTGTAATTGCACTTTTCATTTTGCTCAAATTGCACCAAACATTCACGGTACATTAAAGTCTGTATAACAAAATGTAAAATGTGACCCCTGCCACTAGATGGCAGAGGTATGCTCTGATTTCAGGTTCGTCCTGACATTCTAATGTGATAAGGGATACAAATGTGATCCGTTATATCAAAAACACTTACTGCATGAGGAAATGGTGAAAGTCACAGTTAACATGGAAATTTCCCAACGTTTATAACCGTAACACCCTTACAACATTCTGTATGCTTTAAGAGAAGGACGGAAAGAATCTATTTTTGGGACACCATGCAACAAATTTTTACAGAATATGTAGACTTGTCCTAGATCGATCAGTTTACTGTCGTTTTTAAAATGTCATACGCTAAGGTCATGCATGCTGAAATAATATTTTATATACGGATGGGGAACTGTAATGATAAAGGAATAAAGCAAAGTGTTGAAAGGCTACAGTTAAGTTTGTCAAGCCAAGCCAACACACGTCAGGTCATGTGTAAACGTGTGTATGGTTGTAGGAACAAAATGAAACTCTATGAAACCATGAATACAAAACTGTCCTGTTGGGTTATAAAAATAAGGTATTCTTTAACTAAGACCAAATGAATTGAACTCTTAAGGAAAGTGGTCAAAACAAACACTCAATATAAAGATTCACTCAAGTATAGAAAACACGAATAATCTACAAAGGTGTTGTGATGCTACAAGTAATTTAACCTCTGCAGGAAAATGTCCTCTAACTAGTAATGGGTGAGATTTTTTAAATGATCTGCATTTTAGAGCCCTCAGAAGGAACACTTAAGGGCTGATAGCCTGGACAGAAATCATAGCATGGTCAACGTTTTCTTGTTGGGCTGGTCACAAATTACAGCACTAGCAAACATGCTAAAACTGTGCAAGCGGCTTTAGTGGCTCGAGCCCTTGGTAGATAATCATTAATTTAATTGTGAATAAGTATCACCTTTAGAATAAGTTAAATATGAGATCAAACAAATGAAAAAGACTGATCAACTCAGAATTTTTTTACATTTTTTTTTTTTTTATGAAAGATGCATGATCGCTCTAAAAACGTCCATTTTCCCTTATAACTCCTATAATTTCCATTTTTTACATCCAACGTTTGTGTAGGAATAAAAAAATGTCATATAAAATGCGAGAAAAACTCTCAAAACTTCAAGCTTGTTTTTTTTTTTCCTTATGTGTATATAAATGTATGGGTATTAAAACTGCAGAGCCTTAAAAGAGGGAACTAAAAAGTGCTTAAATGCATTGTTAAGGACTCCATTAGAACCAGCGCAGAGACACATACTCACACACACACACACACACAGTGAGCACAGATGCACACAGCTCGAGTGGTGGTTCACACATCTCATACAAGAGCAGTACAATGGCAGTAGTTGGACCTGGTGCACACCGACTCATAATGGCTAGCCAACAACTTACAGAAACAGAACAGACAAAACAAAACAAAACAAAAAAAACACCTAAAAAACAGAAGGAGTTCTGTCTCAGTTACTCTGCCCAGTGCTGTGTGGTGCCACCTGTAACCCTGGCAGGAGGCAAAGCATCATCTGGTCCTGTGGAATTGGGCTGTGCATGAGTGGCTCACACGTGCAGTATCTCCATGCTGTAGTCCTCAGTCTCTGTGTACTGCGAAGAGTTTGTGTCTGACTGCGCTGGCCCAAAACCCTCCTTATTATCCAAGTTTGGCTCCATGAGAACAGGTTTATCGAAAATAGTCTTTTTATAGGTCTCTGGCCGGTTTTGCACATATATCACTCTATTGTAGGCCTTAAGTCTCCTCCACAGCTGGATATAGACTTTGCATTGCACATACATGAAAACCAGTCCACCGGTGAAGCCGATGGCCACCACCACAAGCTTGGTCCAGAAAGGCCACTCCAGAATCCCTGCAGAAAACAGGACAAGAGTCTTATTCACAATTAATTCACATTATTTCAAATAATACCAAAAAAAATAAAGCCCAAACTTTATGTAAGTCTCAAAGTATTATAATCATGTTAAAATGTCAGGTTTTTTGGAAAAGAAAAGAAAAGAAAGAAAAAAACATACTGAAAGATTCATTCCAGGACCAGTCATATGCTCTCAAAAACCACAAAGTGACAATTGCTAAAAACACCACATCATTTCTGTGCACAAATACAGTATGATTCTGGAGTGATGTATATTTTCTAAATGTCAAGCTACGGAGTGGACATAGGAGGAGCTATGACAGTGGAACCACACACAAGATGTTCCAGTAAGGAATCCTGATTTTCCACATATAGCATTTCTTATTCGAACTCATCCTCTTGTTATTGTGAATTTAGAAAGCGAACTATTAACTATTCCTGACTTCTAGAAATAACGAGGGAGGCATACCACTCTCTTTTACTGTTCTAATAATGTCCTAATGCAATTTTCTATCTTTCCAGTGACAGCCGATTTCCTTCAATGTGACGAATGATCTGTCAGAAGCAGTGGAGGTCGTTCCAAAGAATTACTAAGGCAGGATAAGGTTTATAGCTTTATAGTGCCTTTGACATGAAAATATATTCAAATCAGTAATTTTCACATTAATTTTCGAGCATATCACCTTCCCATTTGCAGTAATGACTAATCAGATTGGGAAGGGATTGTAATGTGGTAAATCATTATTGTCTACTGCGAGCTACCACACAAGGTATTCCTGAACAATCGAATATAATACTGTACTGCTTTGGGAGGCTCCGTAAGTTAGACCAGGGTGCAGCTTTAGTGTTCCTGACATGGGGAGCAGGAATAGAGCAAAGAGACAGGGGGTTAGTCCTGAAGATATGCAGATCTCCTGAGAGCGACTGCGCTATAAGCTGAGAAGAACATACAGTACTGTGCAAAAGTTTTAGGCACCCTATTTTTTTTAGTACAAATTTTGTTATAGATTTTTTTTATTTGATGACGTCTACATTATCAAGTCAGTACAAAAAACATTTTAGATTCCCAAACATTAGTTTTCTAGCACAAAATTAAATGTTACACAAAAATGTTTGTATGTCATTAAAGAAAGCAACATATTACGTAAGAGACACTTTTCAGACAAAAAACACAATGAAGGCTGCTGGGTTTTGCTGCAAAAATAAGAAGCAAGTGTGAAAGTCAAAGTCTCCAGAAGAACTGTGTCTGGTTCTAAAAGATGCTTAATAAAACTTACCAGCTCATTTCCTTATAAAACTACACACATTGTACCGGAGACTACTATTTTTATTTTTTTGTCACACCAAATATTGACTTTGTTTCATTTATTACTGTTTACTGCTCTTTATGGTATTTTTTTTTTTAATGTAGAAAAATTTAATTTCATTATTTTGAAGGCATCTTTGCTCTACAGCATTTATTTGCATGTGCCTAAAACCTTTGCACAGTACTGTACTTCTGGACATTTGTTGCTCTTTGATTGCTTCCAAGGCAACTGAAATTTTATTTACATCATGCCAGTCTTTTATCATTTGAAACGCACACAGCTGCTATTCTTGGGAACGGTTTTGAATTTACTGAACAGGTGTTTTTCTTGGCCTAATTTGAGTTTTTTTCCTCAGCTTATGACACATATTTTTTTAATTGTTATCATTATCTCAGTCACATTATCGCAAATCAAAGCTGCATTATACAGTTTTGCTGCATAATACATTATCAGAGAAAATGTGAATCAGTGGCTGCAGTAAAGTGCTGTACTCCCAACAATGCTGGAAATTCCCTTTTACCATCATATTCAAAGCATATGGTGCACGTAAGGTACATATTATTCCGATTTCACCAACCAATTAGCATTTAAGGCTCAAAATGATGGGTGAATCTCTAGCAGGCAGAGAGTTGAAAGGAGGGGAGAGTAGAGGGGCGAGAGAGTCAGACATCTGAGCAGAAAGGAGGGTGGATCAGATATTTAGGCAGAGAGGAAGAAAGCAAACGTCTGAGCAGAAAATAGGAGGAAGAATTAGAAATGTAGGTATGTGGAGTAACAACCAGAGTCAGAGAAAAGACACATCAGAGGTTAAAGACAGAAAGCATTTACCTGGTATTCTCCTGGCTGCGTGGTTAAAAAGAGTTTATTACTATTTTACTACAGGTGGAAGCAGGAGGCATGAGAAAGTGGGAAGGGTACTGTAGTCTAATGTCAGTTAACTTACATATTTATATACACCAATCTATAAACACATGCTACATAGCCACGTATTAAAGAATGATAATGGATGTTCATTTGTCAGCTATAAATGAACATCATTCCTAGTCTAATTTCAGAACAAGGCAGCTGTTCATACACTGGTTAGAAGAAGGATATCATTAACATTTCACACTGTTAATTTTCCTTTCAGTAATAGGAAGACTTCAATGTGAACAAAATGAATAGACAGTAAAATCTCCAAATAGAGTAGAACAATGGGATGTCAGAGAGTTAGGTTAGGGAGGGGAGAGAGGGCCGGTAGAGGCAGCTGACCTTGTTTGATCTCCTCTGCAGTGCGGTCGATCAGGACGTACAGTGACCAGACCACGCACGTAATGGCAATGACATGGAAAGTTACAGAGCACATGATCTTCCTCCTCTCGCTGGCTGTCATCTGCAGCTTCTCCCACTATAGAGGAAGAGATGGGGGGCATGAGCTCAGACTGGGATCTTTAAACACCTGGACTTTTCCTCTGACAAGTGTACAATAACAACAGATGGTATTTACCCCCTTATTGATGGCATAACAAATGAGGTTTACATCAGAACCCACTCCGTCTGTCTCGCTGGCTGTGCTGTATTGCGTTACAGATTACAGACACACACTGCATTCAGCTTACACACCTGCCCTTTCCACTATAACCCATCTATAAATATTTGATGTAGCTTTCTGTGTGATCTTACACCATCAGCTCCCATGGCCTGTGTTTCAATAAAGCGGCACAAGCCTGAATATTAAATTCAAATCAAATATTATATGATATACTTAATTAGAAAACTATCTGCTAAATGCATTTGTTTGAAATTCCTGACATCAATGTACAGTATATAATTACTAAGTGTCTGTCAAATAGCTAAAGAATTGTGTTGTACATGTTTATTGCTTGAACAAAACAGAACACTGGCTCACTAACAGGCATAAATCATCAAGGACAGTGCTGTGATGTTCCTAAAAGCCTCTGCTCTAAGGCATTAGTGACAGAATGTGTTGAGAATAAAGACAATTCAGCTCTCTAAAGGGATGCTTTCACTGAAATCCAGAAAAGATCAACACTTCTGTATCTGATAATAGACCCCTTTTGTGTTTGTAAACAAAAAGAGATGAGTTACTGCAACGTGACACTACTTGTTATAAACTGACTGATGGATCTATGAAGAATTGTATCTAGAAATCGGATTAACATGCATTATTATAGATTACCGCTAAAAGCTGCTATTTGTCTAAACCAACACATTCAACTTGTGTAACTCTAGAAGATTCTTATAGCTTGGCATCCTGTCAGTGGCTAAATGATGCTACAATGGCCAGACATACAGTATATAGATATCCCATAGAAACTCAGTGTTTATAGAGAGAAACTGAAGGCATACATGTTTTTTTTTTTTTTTTTTTTTTTTAAAGCTTACAACTTTGTTGTTTGTGGGGACGTTCAAGATGTAATGTTTAACAATTACAAATTTAGCTAGCTAAACATGTCCATCACAGGCAACTCCTCAGTAAGAACATGACCTAACTATCTAGCATTAGATAGCTAGTTTCTTGATGTAGATTTCACATTAGCTACATTTGTTAAAGCAATATAAATTAGGCATGTTAGCAAACCAGCAAGCTTAGCCTGTTAAATTGTTAGTTGGCATGCCAACTTCACTGATATGATAGTTAGCTACTTGGCTAAGATGAAATGGGTGCTGCAAAGACGGAGCTCTTCTATTTAGTTATCCATCCTAATCGCCTAACCACAGCCTTCTTCTATTGGCTTGGAAAGGGGTCCACTAGTATGCGGTAAAAACACACAAAAAAATGTGTTTATGAATACTTTTCTAATTCTGACACCCAACAGCACAACATTTTAGAAAACAAATTCCTTTTGCGCTTAAACGCAAATAGCTATAGTCTCCCATTTTGTTTCTGCAACCAGGAGGCGTGGCTGATGTCAGAGTGACGTGTATTACTCAGAGGTCCATTTGGAAAGTATTTGGTTTCGGAGTACATCATGGAGGCAACTAAATAACCTTTAAAGACAAGAAACCACACTGCACACGAGATATACAGTACTGTGCAAAAGTTTTAGGCACCCTATTTTTTTTTTTTTTTTTTTTTAGCACAAACTTTGTTATAGATTTTTTATTTTATGACGTCTACATTATCAAGTCAGTACGAAAAACATTTTTGATTCCCAAACGTTTTCTAGCACAAAATTATATGTAATTAAATGTATGTCATTAAACAAAGCAGCATATTACGTAAGAGACACTTTTCAGACAAAAAAAACACAATGAAGGCTGCTGGGTTTTGCTGCAAAAATAAGAAGCAAGTGTGAAAGTCAAAGTCTCCAGAAGAACTGTGGCTGGTTCTGCAAGATGCTCAATAAAACTTAACAGCTCCTTTCCTTATAAAACCACACACACTGTACCGGAGACTACTGTTTTTATTTTTATGTCACATCAGATATTGACTTTGTTTCATTTACTACTGTTTACTGCTCTTTACTGTATTATTTTTTTTAATTTTTTTATGTAGACACATTTAATTTCATTATTTTGAAGGCATCTTTGCTCTACAGCATTTCTTTGCATGTGTCTAAAACCTTTGCACAGTACTGTATATGAAGAAATTGAAATAGCTATGATCAAAATTAATCACCCTTGTAGTCCACCACACTCATTTATGCGAAAAGGAAAAAAAGAACTACATATACTATATGTACTGTATATACACACATATATGCAAGTTCTCTATACAGCCCACAAAAAATATCTACTGGGAAATTATTTATATTATTTATTTATATAAAGTATGTTTATACATCTGCTGGAATGAAAAGGACTGCATTTATTAAGCTCTGAAAAGAGTCCACAGCAGCTCTGTGTCAGAAGACGGATTAGAAAGACAGCACATGGAAGAGAATGTCGTCACTGCGAACAAGTCCAGCTGGTATTCTGGCTATACTGCTATCTTGTATAACTGACAGACACCTGACCTTGATGCGTTTCTACAGTGGCTTGTTAAAAGCTGAAAGCCCACATCGATACAAAGGCCACCCTGACTAACTGATCAGTCTGGATGTGATACACAGGAAATTTAATTAAAGAGGTGATCAGCAAAAACTGATACTCGATTCCTGCTCTGAATTTCATTTAGTTGCTTCTGCTAATAAACAGTTAGTGTTAAATCATTAAAGCCCTTTGAGAATGAAGGCAGGCTAAAGCCAGTCTGGCAGAATGTGGTAGCATGATCTCAACAGTATATAAGACGAATGAACCCCTACTTGGTTGGGGCAAGTGATATGAATGAAAGAGAAACCTAAAGTCTTAATCAGTCATCAATTCAATTAAAAAAAAAACAACGAAAAAAAAAAACAACAACCTTTCAGACTGTTACTAGGTACTAATGTATTTCCTGTGCTCTTTGAACTGAACGTGACTACTTCAGAGTGAGTGTGTGTGTGTGTGTGTGTGTGTGTGTGTGTGTGTGTGTGTGTGTGTGTGTGTGTGTGTGTGTGTGTGTGTGTACCTTGCGCAAAGGCTTTAGTTTGGTCTCCATGATGAACTCAAACTTGCACAGCTCACAGCAGCGTGTGTCTGAGCTCTTGATCCACTGCTGCAGACAGGCCTGGTGCACGAAGCGCAGGCTGCCTGTGCAGTGGCAGGGCGTGATCAGTGGACTGTCCTCATCACCCTCGCAGTGACAGATCCTGCATACAAACAAAGGACAGGAGTTCACATATGCACCACAGCATGAAGAACTTCAAACACACATACAAGGCTTGCACAGCAGCTACAGTATGTAGAGCTGCATCAATGCCCTTATCAGGCAAATCACTATAGAATCTTTCTGTCTCCAACTATCTGCAGTGAAGCAAATCTGACATGTGATGTGAGCTGTCTCTGCCAATGTTGCCTGCTTCAAGTTTCTACATGTCTGCTTTCTCTAGACACTGTAAACCGATAAAAAAAAAAAATGACAGCACTGACACTAGATCAAAGTTTATACAACGTCTACACGCATCATATCATTTTTTTTTTTTTATCAAGTAGGAAGGTACACACAAAGGTGCTTATTTTTGCAGACTGAAATTGTGCAAATTCTTGCCCTGCATTATCACCTATAATTATCAAGCTGCATCCAGATATTTTAGAAATGAAAAAGGAAGCTGTCATCGTGCATGTGTGAGTTTGTGTGCGCGTGCATGTGTAGAAGTTGCCACATGGGGGCACGAGTTAATCAGCCTGCATTTAGATAAATTTAGCAAACATGCAATCTAATGTCCATTCAGGATTTCTAAAATAACTCTTCTGTCATGATCTAATGATATATGATCAATACATTAGATACAAGATCCCCAGTGATGCCTGTAAATCAAACCAGAGAACCATTACAGCAGCATTCAGCATGAGAGGGAACATCTGGATGGGGGAATTGGATGGGGGAAAGGAGATTGGTGTAGGATCTATTTATATTAAAGAGAGAGAGAGAGAGAGAGAGTCTGTCTGATAGAAAGCAAAGAAATGTGTTGTGAGGCCACCATAGCCCACCAGCTAAAATACAAATGCCTGGAGGTAAGCACTGCCATTATCATTCTGTCATAATGATACAACACTCATGTGGAGAAGCTGGCAACTGTGCCCTGGTGCTGCCGAGAAATCTAGCAATTCAAGGTGACTTTCGAAGAAGTTCACGTCAAACTGATGCACTTCAAACATCCCTGAAGCTGTAGGAGGGATATCGCTTGGGAAAAAGGGAAAAAAAAAAAGAAGATTTTTCTGTTCTTGTGAAAGTAGCTGTAAAATAAAATAACTGGTAGATTTTTAATCTCTCCTAGAATACTGAAGGAGTTACAAAGACTAGTCAACACTTCTGATTATAGGTTTATAAAAGCAGCCTGCAGTACAGCCGGATTGGCAAAGAAGGTTTAAGAAGATAAGAACAACCCTACAGCAAACAACACATGTCTGCATGTATCAGAGAACAGCAGCACCTCAGCAGAAATATCAGATCTGACAACCGTCTCCTCGTTTCCAAACTGCGTTTCTGACATGCAGCTCTTTGGCATTAAAAATGTGACAGAATTAATGAGAAGAAAGAATGTCACCACCATATGTATTAAGGTTTGGCTTTCTACAATGAACAAGCAGGATAATGAGTATTTCCAGGCTAGTCTTATCCAATCCAGGATACAGGATTAAGAGACAAAAAAGATCTCCTTCAGTACATAGACTTCTTTACAGATAGCAGAGATTTAGGAATATTTACATTAATGGAAAGGAGCAGGCCATTTAGCAGCTGTCAGTACTAATGTTATATGTATTTGATAACAAGGGACATTTCATTTTGTTATCCAATTCAGGGAGCTGATGAGTGTCCAGCCTTCACTAGACCTCTAGCAGGAAGGGTACTGTAGTGCAATAGCGGCTACGCTGAACATCAAACGCATTACAGTCTCTAATCCAGCAGACTATCTGTTTTCATGCATTAACAGTCATCCTTTTCTGAAACATGAAGCGATTCTCATTAATATGAACAAATGTAATATGATAAACAATAAAGTGACAAATGCTTTTTCACATTTACTGTGAAGTATGGAGCATGGAGTGAATAAAACAAATTTGCATGAACAAATAACAAGAAGTCTGGTTGACAGGATAGTACATTAACAGCAAATAGGCTTAAAAAAATAAAGAAAATAAAGAAAATCATCATCATCATCATCAGCTGATGTTTCAATTAAAAAAACAAAAACAAACTTCACCAGACATGCTGTATCCATAATTAAAGAGCAAATCTGCTTTTAAAAGCATTATGCTAAATTCAGCTTTTTAATCCTTAGCACAAAGACAGACAACAGAACATCAGAGGCAACATCCTGTCCTTCAGCTTTATTTCAGTCAGAACATCTTAAGCCCATGACACACTCCCAGCTTCCCAGTGATTAGATCGACTTAATCCAATTAGCGCATATAAGACGTTCCATTTTTTACCCTGTCCTTACTAACTCAGGTAACAGCTCCTGGGTCGCAGTGTTGACTGCGCAACCTCTGACAATGTTGCCGAAGAACAGCAGAGCAGTATCACCTAACAACTGTTTTATAACTTACAGTTCCAGCCTTGTCTCAAAATAGTGGAACAGGCTTCCAGTACAAACCTGTACATACGATTTAACTACAAAGACTGCAAGTGGTCCTCTTCATAGAAAGATTAATGCCTGTATACTCTGAAAATGTCACTTTTATGTTTCAGAAATAATATTCCATAAGGTGTCACACTGACTAATGATTTCACAATCTGACTGGATTTCTCAGCATACTGTAATATAACCTTAAGGATATTTTTGCAGAAATCTTCTTACAGATACCATCTTGCACACCTTTACACAATAATCTATTTATCTACAATGGTAACCTATCCATAATATGAAGTCAGTATCCATGAACGGTATAAACAGAGACATACATATTGTGCAAAAATGCTTTCTCGGGCTCACGCTGCAAATCTCTCACAGCATCACTTGAACCCGAACACATCCATGCACTACCCGTTCGAGGTCACTATGAGTCAGGCCAACCGATCCATATTCCCTGGCTAGTTATTTGCAGATCTTGTGAAATGGACAAGACAGAGAAGGGCATTAGAATCCCTGTGTCACTGGGAAGAAGTGATGAATCTGTGAAATGTTGCACTAAGCAGTGATTGGAGTGCCTCACAAAACATTATGTGTATTTCACATTTTTTAAAAAGCCAAATCAGACTGCATACACATCAAAGATACCATACTTCAATAGAGAAAGTCATAAAAACAGCGCCAACCAAAAAATTCATTTTCTTTTTATCCTTTCACTAAGAAATTTGAATGGAATTGATTGAATGGAAAACCCCAAAATGAAATGATGGGCAAACTCAGACATGCGTACACAAAAGCGATTTAAACTTCTTTAAACGGAATTAAACTGCAAAAAAAACAACAACAAGCCAAAAAAATAATCAGAACTAAAATGGACGATTAAGAAAATCAATTCCGTTCTCCGATTTTAAGTTTTCTGTTGGTGAATAACGCCTCTAAGTCAATTACATAGCTCAGAAATGGACTCAAAGATGAGCTGATAGAATTGCATTAATCTTGGTTTGCTTTTAGCTCCCTGTGTTTTGCAACTATGCCCTGTGCACTAATCAGATCTTCACATCCATTTTCTCTCATAAAACCTGGCAACGTTCCACGAATCGACAAAATGCCACACGTAGAGTTTACTATTTTCTGGCCTCCCTGGATGTGCTCTCGCTGGGAACCTCCACAGCAAAATGTGCAGCTATACGTCATGAAACTCTATATCACATGCAGGAATGTGGCCAAACCGTTATACTCAATATTTCTCTACTATCTATTGAAGCTATGATGCGGTTGCTGATTACTCGACTGCTTTCCTAACTGACTGTAATTAGCAGAGGAAAAGAAATGTAAGCGTCAGCACAGCTGCAGAGCAGCATATGGGGTTTAAACAGGTGGAGCCACATGTTTGGGGACTTTTGGAAAGGCAGGTGGGATGATGGGATTCTAGAGATGGAGCACTTTTCTACAGACAGGGCACATGAGTAATTGGGCTGAGTTGGAGAGGAGAAGCCTCACCAACCTGCAGCAATCCCCAGTCAGAGAGTACGGCGAGGGTGGACCCGTTGTCTCCATCAGTGGTGAGAAGCAGTGGTCCAGATCTCCATCCTCCTCCAAGGAGCAGAGAGGAGCGTGCTGCCCCTCAGCCTTTAGCCTCCAACCAGAGGACTCTTCCTCAAACACATCGTCATCACCTATCTCCTCACTGCATGCCTCATTTACCTCCATCAAGGCACTGGATGGCTTGGCACAGGATGCCAGTTCACCCAGAGGCAGGCTGCCGGCTGTGGAGGAGCGTGGAAGTGGGAAGAAGAAGCGTAGCAGATTGGAGCTCTTCTGCATATCAGCAGGGTGAGCACTCGCATAGCCATAGGTGGATGGGAATGAGGTGTGCTGAGTGGGGTAGAGGGGAGGCAGGCGAGTCAGCTTGACCACGAGAGTCTTGGCCTGGTGCCCACACTCTGCATCTCGTTTCGTATCCGAGCGCAATTCGCCATCTGAGCACGTGCGTTCAGCGAAGTGCAGGCTGCACAGCCCGTCCATCTTCTGACCCACGTCATTCAGGGACTTGGAGAACTTGAGCGTGCTGGCGTGCGGCCTGAGGTTGACCGAGGGCTTTAACAGTGAGAGCCACTCAGCTCCAAACACAGATTTATTTTTGGGTTTGATGGGTGAGTCAAGACAGAGAGTTGTCATAGTGATGCTCTGTGATGCCCAGCATTTATCATTGGAGTTGAGCAAAACCACAGCAGTCTGCGCAGGTTTCTTAGACACCTGCTCCTGAGCTGGAGCACTAGCGTTAGAACTGCACAGCGGGACAAAAAAAACAGACAAAAACATGGGACAGCAGCAGGGGCGAGAGACAAGCAGAAAGAATAATGAAAAAGAGACATGCAACATGCAATACACAGCATGAGAACAGTGAGCTGAAAAAAAAGATGCATAAAAACTCACAAAAGCAATAGAAATGTATGAGTCAAATACCAGTCCTTAAATGAAAGCTTTGACCTCTGCTGGTTGGTAGCATTATAATTTTCATATCTAATGCAGAGAACTACCTGCTTTGAGGACACGATGACACATGGCAGAACATGAAGGAGCTCATTTTAAAAATACAGACAAGCTAGATGGTACCTGCAGATGTCCTGGTTTGATGGCGTGACTGAAGTTCGAGAGTAGCCGATGGGGGTGTTCATAGAAGTCGGGCTTCCTGCCTACGAGAGAAAACAAATACATTCAGACTTTAAATGAGAGAAGTAGACACGCTGTCAGCACTTTAACTCGTGTTATGTAAAACACATCACCTGAACTGTGTGACTGGTTGAGGAAATGAAAGTTTCATGAAAGTTTTATAAGCATTTTTACGCCATTTCTATTCCAAGCGACACCAGAAAAATATAGAGATCACATTCTTATCATAGACACACATGCAGCAGGCCGTGCTTAATTTCTCTATGTCCAAAACCAATTAGCTATTGATTCACAGTGCAGTACACAGAGAACTTATACTGCCCAGAGCTGGATAGTAATCGATATCGTGTGATGTGCTGACCTTCATTTGAAAGACATGGACACACATTATTCAGAGCTTTCAATGAATAATATTTATAGATGCAATTATTCAGATCAAAAAATAATGCAAAGAAAATACAACTGATACTGTTAGTAAGGTGAAGAAGTTAAAATGTATAGTTAAAATGTTTTTTTTTTCTTTATCACAAGAAAAAACGAGCATGAAAGTTGCTATTGTATATCTATTGTATGTCTCATGTGTGTTTACTGCTCTGTGATCCTGCAAAGATGCAGAGCTGACATGTACTGCTGAACACTGAAGTCCCTGTACAAATCACTGCATGTGAAAAGGAGGATGGAATGTGTTTGTGTGTTTGTGTGTGTGTGTGTGTGTGGTGACTAAGCGCAGAATTTACATTGAATGCACTGACTTCCTGCAGTTCCACTGGTCCCCCAGGAGGTAATCAGCACACACTGTGTGTATTTATACATGATACAGGCTCTGGCATTTAACAGAACCCCCCCCATACACACACACAAACACCTTACAGTATTAGTGCCTGCATTAGCCCCGAGACTCCAGGCATGTCACAAATAAAAACAATTAAAAGCTAAACGCTCCATAAGGCAAATCCTTCCAAAACAGGAATGTTCTGTTGAGAAACAACTGTCTAGCTTTACACTTACACACAGTAAAGGTCTCAACCAACCGACACTGCATGCTCATCATTCTGAGGATTAGTTACAAATACAGCAAACATGTCCTGGTTCAAATACAAGCTGCATATACTGTACCATCACAGATCATCAGACTGATGAAATTTGTGAAGTTACAAGCTATCAAAGTCTGTCTGTACAAAGAATAGGGAAGACAGACACAATGCACATTTCAAAGAGAAATGAAAGTTGAAGGAGGGAGGGAAGTGTGTTGTTATTCACTATAATCTTTGGTTGTGTCCGAATATCCCTACTATCCTATTATACAGTAGGTGAAAAGCAGTACGCCAAAGGAGTAGTGTGTCGGAATTTTCGGTATTCATAAAACAGTAGGTGAGAAATACCCGGATATCCTACTGCGTCCGCCGAGATTCTGCAGTATGGAAGCAGCGGACGCCGCGCTATCCCATAAGGCAACGTTACCGGTGCAGAAGAGCTGTCGGAATCAAAAATGGCAGAAGGCAGCGCGTCGGCGCTTTTTAAGTGTAAGTGCTATAGCTATAGGTAAACGTTGTTCCTTGTGGTTAAACCGTACTTGTTTAACAACACCTGAGTACAGTAAATTGTTAACTTGGTGCCAAATGTCCCCCCCTCAAGGTCAAAACGGTCAGATATTCTAACAAAATATAAAAACATGCCCCCACACCCAGACACACACAAAATTATATGCTTCATAAATCCATCGCCGTGTGGCTCAGCCCGCACCCTGAGGAGAGCACATAATGATGAATCCAATCTCAGACCAGTAGTGGACAGAAGCCTTTAGCACAACACACAACACAACCATCTTTCTGTGTACGGTCATTCCCAGTCCACCCTACTGGGTACTTATCATTTCACATGGCCTGCAGATAACCTAAACTGCTCATCTAACCAATGATGTTCCCATTTCAAGCAATCTGCTCTCAAGGTTTTCTGTAAATTATCATCTCTCGCTCTCTTTGGAAGGTTAATGATTATAAAAAGATAGTTTAGGCTTAAGGGGCCAATATAATAGCACTGAATCTATTGACCCTAAAATGAGTTTCTCCGCTGTTTTATAGTGTTATATACAGCGAGATAATAAGATGCATGGGTTGGTTCAGAATGATATGCCTGGTGCTCTGCGGATAACATGCATTGTAACATTGTGTGACATCACACATGAAAAAATACGCCCCTGTGACTGCCTTCAAAATAAAAGCCCCACTTCACAAAAATACACAACGGCCCCTGGGTCCTAGAGCCGCAAATATAATTCACAGAAACAGTTTAAGCAAGCAAATACAAAAAACAATTAATTAGTTAAAGTGCCTGTCACCCTTTGGGGTTATGTACAAACTGTTACCACCAATTTTACCCTTGTATTTAACAGGGTGGGATGGCATGGTGGTGTGGTGGGTAGCATTGCCACTTAACAGCTTTGGGGTCCCTGGTTTGATCCTGTCTGAGTGGAGTTTCGTATGGTCTCCTTGTGTTCATGTGGATTTCCCCCAGGTTTTTGGGTTTCCTCCCACCTCCCATAAACATGTAGATTGGTGGTTTGTCTTTGCTAAATTTCCCCTAGGTGTGATTATGTGTGCATGGTGCCATGCGATGGATTGGTGTCCCATCTGGGGTGAATTATCCCACTTTGCGCCAAGTATTGCCAGGATTGGTACCAGATCCACTATGGCCTTGATCAGGATAAAGTGGTTACTCCAGATGAATGAAGGATGAATGAATGTCTAGTTCAGCCATGAAACTCTATCTGTCCAATTGGTCCTGGTCTGCGCACGCTACGAGATTTCGCACCCGACCCTCCTCCTCCCCAGCACCACCATATAGATCTCCCACCGTACCCTCTGCAGCAGCAGCATGGTTCTGAAAATCTCTATGTCTGAGCATGTCTGACAGAGCAAGTATTTGTACTCGCTCAGCATCAGCAGAAGCCGCATAGCAGATCTAGTTCACCAAGACCATTACTTACACTCCATTCCTATCAATAAAAGCTGTTAATCTCATTCCGAGAGTTGTCATGACTGAAATGAGGTTTAATAGAGGTCACAAATTAGCTGTGTTGTTAAATGTGAGTCACAAAATATCACACCAAAATAGCCTTGATAACATAGAAGCAAAAAATTATTAATCTTTTTTTTTTTTTTAATTAAAACTTAACCTATTTAAATATGTCCATTACATTTGCTCATTTTCGAGAGGAATCAACCTACAAGTGTTCGGGCATACTAAGCTAAATGCAAATAATGCTGATTGTCATCTGCTCAATCTGCTGCAAGGCACATGTTTACAAGAATGTTAAAAATAAGTACACACAGATGTAATGAGCAAAAGAGCAGTCACTCAACAGGCTGTGAATAAAAGTGAGAGAGGGACAGTAAGTGAGAAAGCGAGAGAGATTCATAAATGTAAAATGATATAACTGGTGTTATGATACAGAGACACTCTTTAGAGAGAAAAAGGCTTTTGACACAGTAGGCAGACTGACAGTGGGATCACACTCTGAACGGTTCTAATAGAACTAAACCGGTGATTGAGGGCAACAGCTGGACCAACAAACCAATTGTAAACTGTACGGGATATGAGAGGAAGAAAAAGAGAGAGAGAGATGCCATTCCTGACAGGAACACCCAATGAAGCTGTTAGCAGTAAACATCCCTTCATGCATTATGTGTGTGTGTGTGTGTGTGTGTGTGTGTGTGTGTGTGTGTGTGTGTGCTTGATGGTATGCTTGCGGCAGTTCAAGAGAAAACACGATACAAATGCATAATGGGACATATTTTCTGTTACTTATGTTGCTGCTGATGAAATGGCCCTAGAATGATGGGGTCATCCTGCAGAGGTCTAACGCTGGCTGCATGTAAACCATCAAATAACAATTCACGCCGAGGCTAAATGAAGACGTTTAACCCAACTCTGTGAACAGCCACCACATTAAATGATGACAAAATGAGAACCACGGGTGTTGCGGTGTCAGTCTGGCTTGTGTTTTCATCTCTCGTTGAATGGTTCTGAGGATGCTTGTTAGTGTTAGATGAGAGCTGTGGGGTTTCAGGAGCCGGACCGCACAGCCCTACAGTCAAACCACCAATTCACCACACAGAGGACATCTATTAGCCCATGAAGCTGGTTTATCGGCTAAGAGGCTCACAGTACAGATTTAGTGCACTTGTACACAGCGAAGAGGAAGAAATCTGTGCCAAAGTGATAGCATTTGCCAAGCCTGATCTCAGAAAAATCCCACTTCAATGCACGTGAGTCAGCCAAGACATCGACATGACTGCCCTGCAGTGCATATAAACACTGAAATAAGTAGCCATTTGTCTGTGGCGCTGTTTGTATATAATGAATAAAAATATGCGGCAAGTGTGTCCCTGCAGTTTTCAGTAAATATATACAGTCATGTGAAAAAATAAAGAAATAACTTCTTGTAGGAGTTTTGCGCAATTGTCCACCAGTCTCTGACATAGGCTAGCTGGAATTTTTGACCATTCTTCCATGCAATATTCTTTCAGTTGCAAGACGTTTGAGGATTTTCTTGCATGTACTGCCCATTTCAAATCACATTCAGTTCAACTTCAATTTTTGGACAGATGGCCTCACATTATCTTCAAGCACTCTTTGATATGATGTAGAATTCATAGTTGAATCAATGAATGCAAGCTGTCCAGTCCCTGAGGCAGAAAAGCAACCCCAAACCATAACATTTCCACCACCGTGCTTCACAGTTGCTTCTCCTGAAAAGCTGTCTTTGGTCAGCACCAAACATGTCTGCTGTTACTGTGGCCAAACAACTCTTTGATTCCTCTGTCCAGAGCACCTTATTCCAAAAGGCCTGGTCTTTGCCTATATAATCATTGGCAAACTGTTCTTTTTAGACAGCAAAGGCTTTTTCCTGGCACGCATGCAGGTCAAATTTGTGCAATCTCTTTCTGATTGTAGAAGTATGCACTTTGACGTTAACAGTTGCAAGACTTACTAGCAGATATTGCGATAAAATTTTGGGGTTCTTGGAGACTTTTTTTTGCATCTTACAGTGGAATGATGCATTTCAAATAATTTGGAGATCTTTTTAAATCCCTTGCCAGACTCCTAGGCATCCACAACCTTTTTTCTGAAGGCCTTATAGAACTCTTTAGATCTTGGCATTATGACACCACACACCTCAATAGTAAAGGTAACACCAGATATGAGAGGGGTATAAATAAGACAGGTTCCAGCTGAGCAGGTTCTAATCACTGGCACCCAATCTTGAACACCTGATTCTAATTTTATGGATTTGATGGTGTGATAAATGTAGGGGTGTACTTACTTTTTCCATGTGACTGATCTATTTTTTTTATAAATTTTTTTTATTTGTTAATTTAAATTGTAAAAATTACTACAAAATGTCATTTTTATAATAATCTAATAATAATAATAACAGAATCAGCATTATGGAAACACATTGTAAAGACAGTTTTAGACAGATTCATGTAGATGTAGTTAAGACTCAATAATATAAACAGTGAGCATGACATTCCATTACTTTATTCACACGATCCAAACTTAAGGTCAGTCTGGCTCTATTTCTTTCCATTTCACTTACACAGCCCTGCATTTTTTCACTCTGTGATGGCATTCATGTGATGAAATGCTA
The DNA here is from genome assembly GCA_023630585.1 of Cranoglanis bouderius. Classification (NCBI taxonomy): domain Eukaryota; kingdom Metazoa; phylum Chordata; class Actinopteri; order Siluriformes; family Cranoglanididae; genus Cranoglanis; species Cranoglanis bouderius. Next base: position 22,050,745 of record CM042536.1, read on the forward strand.
TAGAGGAAAAAAATATTGCCAAGGTATTGACTAAGCAGCTGTATATTAAAAAATAAATACATTTAATAATAAATACATTTAAGGAGGATATTGTTACAAACAATAATGGGCCTCGTTTATTGATCTTTTAGTAAAGTTGTGTGTAAATGTTTGTGCAAGCCAATATGCCAATAAAATATTTAAAAATATTAATAATAATAATCGAACGCTAAACCTTCTGTCAGCTGAGGCATTTGTTTACAGTGTACAGCTATGCGCAGACAGAGCAGCCTGTCCTCCATTTACACCGTGACAGTTCTTTTGTCATAATTGAATGACTAGTTTTACTTGTCTTAATTTATGGGTTTGTGTTAGCTTTCTTTCTTGATTATTTTTTTTCTTTTCTTTATTTTTATTTAATGCCAATAATATAAAAACAACTGGGTTTAACAAAATATTCTCAGTGCTATTCTTAATCCCTGATCTAGTGAACTAGTATGAAGATGTGTTTTTGATAGAGACTCCAAAGCTCTTCTGTAAGTCGCTCTGGATAAGGGTGTCTGCTAAATGCTGTAAATAGAAACAGAAATAATAGATATAGAAATAGAATAATAGAAATAAGCAATTTAAACTCAACACTATATACCATATATAAAAGTGCAGTAATCCATGAAAATATATGAAGTCAGTCAAGTTGGTCAAGTCGAGGTTTACATTAGTAAGTATTCTTATGAGTAATTTACACACATTCGGGTGCATGAATGGGATACGCTTCTTTTCTGAATTTACAGGATTTTCATGAATGCCAACGCTCGTACAAACAATCTATGAATAAATCTGTTCTTATCCAACTTGATAAATGAGGCCCGTTGTTAGTCAAATTACTCATTTTATATACAAGTGATAAATATGAGAAGCGTAAGCATGAGAGGTTTGCTTCTTCCTTGGGTTTATGTTTGGCCTTCCTTATTTCCGAGCCTCTAAATTATACAAAATGTTCAGACCATCAATCTCCTGAGCCTGGTACAGTCTAAGTGTCTCAGCAATGCTCACAGAATAGAAATGAGAGATAAGGGAAAAGCCCCTGGAAAGTTCATCTGTCCTCATTCTCTCTCTATCTCTCTTTCACACACACACACAAACACACACTCAGATAAATAAACACTAAGTGAGAGGGAGGAGGGAAACAGATTTCCATACCTTTGAAATGTTGCTGGACCTGCTTGCAGAATGACCCAGTGGTTTCTCATTCTGTAGAGAAGAGAAACGGAAGGACAATATGTTATAGAAACAACGTTCATGCATACTGCCAACATGGAAAATTATAACCTTGTTAAATGTGTCTTAAATAAAGCAAGCATTTTCTAATATGTCTGAGGCTTGTATTTTATTAAGTGTTCAATGCTAGCACCTTTAATTCCATGCTGTCAACGTGGCGAAATTACAAAGGCATACAGTGAAAATGCATTCAAGGATCACTGAATAACTCCATTTGACAGATAAAATAACTCTTTTCAAAATGTCCATATTTTCCAAGCCATCAATATTCGTCAACTGCTTTATTCTACCCTAGAGCAAACAAACATGTTTTATAATTGTGACACAAAATAGATGTAAGAAGGTCACCAGATTTGGCTGAACCATTTACACCTGTTAAATGAATGGATGGATGGTAGTATGAGTTGAGAAGGAGAAAGATTTGTAAAGAGGATTTGCTGGCAAAACAGCTGAATTTCTGAGGCCTGGGCTCAAATAAGTTTAGCTGCTTAAAATGAATCCCCAAGAAGGAAGAGTCATTAGGCCAGAGCATCCATCAGCAGCTAGCGAAAACCTCCAGAGCCTTCCGCATGTTTCTCCTGTCTTTCCTCTGTGGCCCTCAGGAGTAATTTATAGAATGATGACCTTTTCAGTTGAAAATCAGACTGAAATTGTTCACCAACAGTCCAAGAGACCATAACTGGCCCTTCAGTCTGGGTGAAAAGGACAGCATTCCTCTCTTGCATGTCAATCAGGTTAACGATAGCCAATCGCAGGTGTCTGTTGTCTCATCTGTGCGAAATATACCAGTTAGAGTCTCTTTCAAGAGTGTATGGCCACCTTGTGAGGTTGCGTGAGTGGATGTGATGGCTTAATTTTTCTCACATAGAAGAAATCTAGCTAATTAGCAGGAATTAGCATCGAGTAAACTGTTGACAAAATGGGGTATAACAAAGTTTGCGCCTTACAGAGGCTACAACCCTTTTTTTGGGTATGCAGGTCGGGCGATAGTGTTCTGGGAGGCTGTAACAAGACAATACAATTTTATTTGTGCTGTGCTTTTAAAAATAGAAATCGACACAAAGTGAGTGCAGATCTACATCCCCAGTGAGCAAGCCAGGGGCAACACATCTAGCAATGAAAAAGTCTAGCAAGGTGAGAGTGACTGTTGAAGGAATGCAAAACTCTGAGATGGAAGAAAAACTGGTGGTTGAGGTTGAACAGGAAAGAAGGTGAAGGGTTTAAGATCAGCAGAGAGAGAACAAAAAACAAGTGGCAGGGAGCAGGATTAAGCTAGCAGGTAGATTATATTAAACTATAACCTGGTCTCGTGTCCTGAATAAAGCCATACCACAGGGTCTGGGGAAAGAGTACTGAACACATCCATATTCAGTAGACGGTAAAAGCGAACTATTATATGTGTAGGATTAAGAGACTCAGAAGGGGAAAAAAAATGTAACATTGTGCTAAAAGACAGGGTTGAGCCTGGTACTTTCAGATGACATGGTAAAAACAAAATGGGCAAACAAAGAAGACTCATCAGGACTAGTGATCAGTCTGTACACCCACGTCCCCTGCAACTGAAATCTGAGTGCTCATTTGCAGCATGGTGCAATTATTACTAGGGACGCTTGATTTTGCTGTACCAGGTGTACTATTACACAAAATGCGATAATTACATATAATAATACAATTATTATATTTTGGAAGCCAATGTGATGATGGTCATTAACATGACACGATGTACAAAAAAAAAAAAAAAAAAAAGCCTGTTAGGAAAATTTACACGTGTGTGTACAGTACATATACACATGCAGTCTGTAGATTTACAGTTACTGACTGTTACTTAACACTTATTAACCCATTCACTCGCCCATCATTAGAACGAGACCAGCACAGACAGGACGATTCCTGATCATCGGGTGCTACGGCATTTCTGCTGGGATTTTTATAGTCCTTAGTATCACTGAAGGGTTTAGAGAGTTATCCAGCCCTCAACAAAGCTATGAATGGAAATGAATCACTGATGAAGGCTATTGTGCAAAAAAAAAAAAAAAAAAATGTACTGTAGTATACTGTACAGTGTGTAATATATTACACACACACACACACACACACACACACACACACACACACACACACACACACACACACACACACACTGGTGGGCAAAATAGTGTTCTCTTATCTCTCACTATAGCAAATAAGAGGGTGTATATTTTTATTTTTTTAAAACTTGAGTTTAAAAGCAAGCACAAGTTCCACACAACACACACACACACACACACACACACACACACACACACACACACACACGCACGCACACAAACACAATCCTGGAACAGAGAACTCCATGTCGTGTGACTTTTTCATAATTCAGTACACTTGTATTGCTGAGCTGAGCTTCTGTTCCACCTCAGAGCCAGAGTAAAGGCCTCCAAACACACAAATGAAGAATACACACAGACAAGCACACACACACACACATACACAAACAGGCATACACACACAGTGACACAGACAGACAGACAGACACAGATAGACAGGCACACACACACATATAGAGATAGGCATATACATAGATAGGGACACACACACACAGATAGGCGCACACAGAGATAGGCGCACACAGAGATAGGCGCACACAGAGATAGGCGCACACAGAGATAGGCGCACACACACACACACAGAGATAGGCGCGCACACACACAGAGATAGGCGCGCACACACACACACACACACACACACACACACACACACACACACACACACACACACACACACAAATGAGGAACACACAGACAGATAGGCACACACAGACACAAATGAGGAACACACAGACAGGCACACTCACACACGTACAAAGATAAGCGCGCACACACACAAACAGGCATACACACAGTAACACTGACAGACAAACAGACTCACACACACACACACACACACACACAGATAAATGGGCATGTACATGAATAGGGACGGACCACACACACACACACACACACACACACACACACACACACACACACACACACCTACACACACATAGAGACAAACACCCTAACCTTAATGGTGACCAAAATGAAATGTTGGCTCTTTTTTCCAGCTGTAAAGCTCCTTATCTTTTGTAAGACAAAGATATACATAAGCATAAACACACACTTGAAACCATAAACAACAAACAGCCCTATATTGGGTGTAATTATCTGACGAAAATGAAATAATCATACAGAGTTGTATAATTCAAGTCCTGAGTGAACAGTGAGTCAAAAACATGTCATAAATGATGTTTAGCTCAGCAGAGAGCTCAGAGCGTTCTGCGGAACTATGTGATGATTCCTGTGTGAATGTTGTGCTGTTATCCTTCAAATGAACTGCACTAGTTAGAAGAACAGTGTTACTGTGAGTGAAGTGAAGGAAACTGTGTGTATCGTGGTGCAGCGCAGCAACAGAAGGACATGTTCTTTAACATTAATTACTCCATCGACTTACTCACAGCTCCTACCCATACACGTTACTATGGAGACGGCGGTGATGGAGGACTGGGTGTTAAATCCTGCTGGTCTCTGTTCAGTATGAAGGAGAATTTCAGCCACGCTAGCCAGCAAGACTCACAGCTTTCTTGCCCTCACACACATAATCATTCATGACACGGTTTAACCTCATTTCTATAACTGCATTCATGTGTAAATGTGTTCGAGTACAGAGGGACAGAGAGAGAGAGAGAGAGAGAGAGAGAGAGAGAAAATGAGAGAACATGTTGTTATCCTATAAGACAGCACAGTTGCAACTTTCATTTCTCTTTATTGCTCATTCTTGACTGAACATTGTACTGATGCTTACACATCATATAAAACCTCTTTACTGCATGCGCATGAACGTACACAGCTTGACGGCTTTTACACCGTGCAAACGCTGCTTTACGCAGCATCCAAAAACATTTTCAGCTAGCTTGAAACACAAACTCAGGTTATTAAGAGCTTCTACATTTTCCCCCAGAGCTGAGACTCAACTGCACAGAGATGATTTAATGATGCAGGGCAGCAAACGTTCCCAAAATAATGAAATAACAGCTTTAGTTTGGGCAAAAGCAAAAGAACAGAAGTGTGAGCAGTCACATCCTTTTCGAGCGGTATTTGGTGTTTATTTTTTGTAAGATGTAAGATAACTTTTTTTCCCCAATTCCTCTATTTCAACTGTTTGTGACATGTTTGTAAGCCTGTGTGTGAATGCCATTGGCTATCAGCTGGAATGCAGAAACTGGCTGCATTGTGATAAGAGGAAGCGAGAGTTTCTGTTCACCACACCTCAACAATTCCTTCTTTCGTCTCAACAGTTCCAGAGAATCCTGGAGCCATGGAGAATTTTGCATTAGCTGACCTTCGTTTATTCATTCATTTACCTTCACACACTGCTTTATCCTGTTCAGGGTCACAAGAGGATCTCGAGATTACTGGGCAGCCAGGATGCAATGCTAGTCCATCACATGGCACTATGCATACACACATTCGCACACTCATTTACACCTCGTGCCAATTTAGCATAGCCAGTCCACCTACAGGCATGGTTTTGGCAGGTGACAGCAACGAAAGGCAGACAATGATGAATAGGACTACTGCTTCAAGGGTGTCATGAGTGCACTGCCAAAACAATGAGGCAGCAAATGCATGTGCAGTCCTCGAGGCTAACGAACGAGGGATAATTAGAGAACAGCAGAGGAGAGGAGAGCAGGGGAGTGACGAGAGCACTGTACACCATACAAACACTCCTCCTGCACAAATTAAAGCACCTCCATGTATGTTACAACACCCCACAAATGGGTGAAAGATGAAAGGTGATGTGCCCAAATAGAGTCTCAGTGGAGGTGTAACATACAAAATGTTTGGTTGGCAGGAACAACATCCAATGTGGCACAAATGTTGGAAATCTTGGACCTGCTAAATCCTGCTTAAAAACAGCATTAGTGCTGTTACACCCATATGCTCAGTGATCAGGACTGGGAAGCATTTTCTCCAACACGCATGCAGATGGGCCAGTTTTGGGTCACTGCTTCCTGCACTCAGTTGTACGTTTGTTTACAGATTCAGACAGTTGAGTTGCATTGCCACTGGAGACGCCCTTTCAGCTGAGTTACTGCTGTGTAGCATATTTTGCTTGAGGCAAATCGCAGGAAATAAAAAACTAGACCAAACCAGAGGTCAAAACCGCATTTATAATATTCGCTCGAGCAAATAGCATTTAGAATATTCGCCCGGATAGGAGTATCAGAGCAGTATAATCTCCACTGAACATCCTAGTGTGGGCCATCAGTTTAATTCAAGGACACATGAGAGGGGACAATAAAAAAGCCAGCCAATCCTGTTTCAAAGTGCAGCTGTCCCTCCTCCAAGTTTCTCTCGCTCTCTTTTTCTGTGGGGCTTCTTAAGGAAGGGAGCCAAGCTCTTCGGTGACTGAATGACTGGACAGCTGGGGTTGTTACCAGTGCACTGAATTAGTGGCGATTGTCGAGACGAGGTCTGCACTACCTCAGCCTGCTGTTCCCTGTCCTGCTGTCTCATCTTTTATCCAGCTCTCTCTCTTGCTCGGTCCATTTCTGTTGTTTGTTAATTGGCAGCAAATTCTACATTGACTTAAGTGTTCTATAATAATAATAATAATAATAATAATAATAATAATAATAATAATAATAATAATTTGTCCTGTCTCAAGCCGAACAACAGAAAAAAAACTCACATAATTGTCTAGTGTCGCTGTGATAGACAGGCGAGAGAGTGAGTATGCCATCCCTCCCACCCAGAGAGCACAACCAATTTTGCTCCCTTGGCTCCCAGCCACAGATGGCTATAGCAACGTTGGGCAAACACTTTTTTTTTTTTTTTTAATGCCACCTGAAAACCTTGTCCTTTCATCCTCCGTTGTTATGAAGACAGTAAGACAAGATGGAAAATTAGCATCCGCCGAACAAACACTATGCGAGAGAAAAGTGATGAGATGCTGTCTCGCATTATTGGCTTTGGAAATACTGACCATACAGAACATCGTAACGAATCTCTGACTTTCCAGATAAATGTTTAGAGAATGTTATCCATCCCTACATCCATTTTCTATACCGCTTATCCTACACAGGGTCACAGGGATCCTGGAGCCTATCCCAAGGGACTTGGGGCACAAGGCGGGAGACACCCTGGACGGGGTGAAAACCCATCGCAGGGTACAATTGTACACACACTCACAGACCCATTCAGACAATTTAGAGATGCCAGTGAGCCTACAGCACATGTCTTTGGACTGGGGGAGGAAACTGGAGTACCCGGTGGAAACCCCCGAAGCACAGGGAGAACATGCAAACTCCACGCACACAGGGTGGAGGCAGGAATCGAACCCCCAGCCCTAGTTAAACATCACTAGTTAAACATTAAGGGTTCCGTAAACCACTAATGTCCATAATATAATACTAAGCATGTCAGACTGCAGTAGCGGTGTTTGTTGTTTAGTGTAACACTTGTTTAACCTGGGTTGGCAGCTTTGACCCAGGGCCAGTCAGGCATGGCAAATGTAGCCTTTCAGTGCTTCATGCAGAACATCTAAATCCTACACTACACACAAACAGTGTCCATGAGGCACCTGTCACATCCAACCAGCAGGAGTCTTTGACAACTATCCACACTTAAGACTGTTTCACAGCTATGGAGGTAGCGCGTAGGAGGTTTACAGCAAGTCAGCTGTGCCTAGAGCTTATAATCCTGATTATAGAATCATTTTTTCTTTCAATGGGAGATGATTCTCTCAACACCATTACTGTGTCTAATCATCAGAACACTCCAAACACTGGAATGATTCCAAAACTATCAACCGCATTTCAAGCAATATTTGGCAGGCAAACGTCCCCCCCCCACACCATTCTTAGGCAAGTATGTTTAAGGAACAGTCTGAGACTGTGACAAAGATGCACCTGACCGCCAATGTACTGTGTATTAATGCTGCTTTCAGACATTTTTTTTTTTTTTTTAACATCAGACTGGGCTGATGAAGCAGCACATAGATATCTAGAGAAGGTCCGATTGCTGACTTCTTCCCTAATTAAGAACATGCACGTCGTATCAGCCTTGTCTACCAGTCAATTAAATTAAATGAATCTGATTTATTCCTGTAATCAGTCTAATAGAGTGTTTCAGTGTCAAATCTAATTACTATAACAGATTAATCAAAGCCTAAGCAAACACATAATCCTACAGTAGATTTGGCAACCTGTCGCACTAGTACTTTATATAACTATGTTTTTTCATATAAATTTTCATTAAAAGGTTTAGTTCTTGGTGTAGAAGCTGACCAGTTGTTCATTATTTGACCAATTATCTCTAAAGACATAGCTCAAGAGAGAAGAAAAGCCCTCTACTTCAGTGCATTTCCAGTTAGTAAGATCCTGCCACAGATGCATCTACAGTACAACATACTTTTATAATCCTAAAGCAAACTATTGTTGCAGACACCTACACAAATATCAGGAACCATACGAGCACACTTCCTTCTCTATTATGATTTCGAATGTGAGCGGAAGTAACGTGGTCTGTGAGCACTGTGGGAAAAGCTTGAGCAAAAACAGAAGCCATGGTCATTGTGGGAAGATACAGACGGGTACTGAAATGTACATACATTTCACAGGAAACCTGCCTGTGTTTCTTTCCTGTTCAATACTCAAATCTGACATTTCCTCCATTTTTAAGGCTTGCAGGAGCAGAGACCAAGCCCTGGATAATTCATACTTAAAGAGTGATTCGTTATTGCGTCGTTATTGTGATTTAAAACATATGCAATACACGAGAGCTCACAGACAGAAGAGTAGAGGTTGGTGTGACCAGCATGGCCACTATTACACAACTAACTGCAGGGCTGCTGATGATGACACAAGAGCTGAGGACCAGAAAATTGCCCTCATTTCAACACCCCAAGGAGATGCTTCTTTACGGGTGTCTTCTCACAGACACACAGACCGCTGGTCAGAGAAGTGTGAGAGAACAGGAAGAGGTAGTGAGCAGCAGATTCCTTCGGTCCTGCAGGGTGCCTGAGTGAAACCCTAATCAGCCTCCAAGGATCAGACCAGTGTAATTTGAGACTTGTGAGTCTTAGCTGTGGGGAATTCCACTGGACTGTATAAAAACACAGCATTAACGTCCATGTGTGTGCATCTGTTTCTGTGCGAGACACAGACAGAGAGAATAAAAGACTGAGATACAATGTATGAGTGCTGAAATAAAGCCTGAATTCATAAGGTGCTATCCAAGCCGCTTAGGAAAGCGATGCGTGTGAATATCCTAATCTGATACCGCAAGTAATTCCATCCCTAAAAAAAAAAAAAAAAAAAAATCTAACGTGTAGAACCAGTGGTGCAGTTACTCCATTTATAACAAGTTGATCCCAATCTTCTCCTCACTGACTCAGGCCTATGAATCCTAATTAGAGTGTTCACACAGGGAGCTTTGTACTCCTTGCTCAGAGGCAGTCCATCGCCTTTTATAGAGAACAGAGGAAGGAGTTGTACTGTATGTATCTTCCTGTCAATCATTAAAATACATTGATAAAGATTCAAGGGCACTACATTGGTCATGTCAATGCTGAGACATTCAAATCAATAAATTCACGACATTACTATGATGTTAAACCAATCAATAAGCACAGAACTGACTCCAAACCAGACTATTTAATTTTGTAGATACATAAAATATGCTCATTTTATTCAAACAGAGGTAAGACTGAGAGGCAATAGTGCTCACAAAACAGTTGGCTGTCTAATACAAAAATAAAGTCTGACAGGGCTCTGAGAAAAAAGATGGACAGCTCAGTGAGGGACGGCTTGACATGTTCCTCATCCAGCCTGCCTCTCCTCTCCCCAACACGCTGACTAAACTGCCTGTAGTCATGTAACCACTAATCTCAGTCCTCCCCTCCCCCTTCCCCTGGCCACAGGATTTTCACACAAAGCCTCCAAATCAACTTAGCTAATCGCTAAGGATCCAGATAAAAAAATCAGATCAGCCTAACAATGAGAATCTACGTCTCTATTCCAGAGGAAACATTTAACAGAACTGTGCCGCCGAATTACAGCGAACGACAGGCTAATGGCTAATGTGAGCTCAGCCTCACTCTGAGGAGTGTATTATTCTTTTGTATCTGAAAAGCTGTTAATCAGTCATAATGGCAGTTAATGGCACCGAGTGAAGAAGTAAGACTGACTGAGCACACAAACCAGAAGCAGCCATGTGTACTGAAGCCGAATCACAAATCTATGGACTTCACAAGCTGTAAGAGCCTTATAGGAGTATCAGAGTGCCATCTAAGTTTAATCCAGGAACAGACAATAATAACTACCGTTATACCACAACCAACCCCAGTGAACTAACTACAGAAAAATAGCTCTGCTATACAAGATGTTCACATCACACACTCCAGCATAGCACAAAATGACTGAAGTAAATAAAAGGAGGAAATGGGACAGCAGAAGTCATCTAGATAAATGCAAGTGCGGTCGAGCTGTACAGACACACATGGGCAAGCAAGGGAAAGAGCAGTAATTCTTTATCAAGACTCACAGCAAGGAGAATGAGAAAAAGCGCAGACACACAAGCGCCTCATCATCTTCCAGCAGGCCTCACCATAACAACGACAGAGACAACACTCTCCCAGCAACGAAGGCTGCATCCGCTGTGCATGTGTGTTCCCACACAAAACACTCATCTTCAGGAAGACCAACAGTAAAACATCCACCAACACACGGCACGATCACACGGACGTGAAAAGAAATATATTTGTAGCTTTTACCTGAAGCTTCATTTTCCAACAGGAATGCATCGGTGAATCCTTTGTAAGGGAGGCTGGTACCTCCCTCTCCTTCTCTCTATCTCTTTCTCGTAAGCACACACACACACAAACAAAGCCTTGTTGGAAAGGTTACATGTCCCCTGTGTAAATCCAGTGGGGGATGAGGTGTTGCTGAAAGCAGAAGTGGCACAGCAGCGGTGCAGGAACAGGACAAACACAGGCCCTAAATGATGGCACACACAGACACACACACACACACCCAGCTACAACAGCGAGCTGCCCTACATTCACCTTTCCCTTGTACACTCAGAGAAACACACGCTCCCTCGGCCACTACTTGTCCAGGCTTGCTCTAAGCTCTCAAACCCACCCACAAAACCACTTCCTCCAGCTGACTCCAATCAGCAGGGATGATCTGATAAATTATTCATGAAGAGGCTGAGCTGTGCATGTGCTTTGAGCTTCAGCCCCTGTGCTTAGAGCCCGCCTCCCTGCTCACTGTTTGATGGTGAGCTCGGGAAAATAAAGGCCCTCTCTTTCCTCCATCCGCCTGACAGAGTCCTTAATGCCGTTAAAGGCTTCCAGAAAAAGATGGCCGTGTCTTGTTTTGACACAGAGGAGCTAAAGAGAAGCACAGCTAAACCAGGCAATCAGAGAGAAAGAAAGGAAAAACACACAGATAGCTGGAAGGTGAAGTGGGGGAAAGAGGCAGCGTTTCGGGGAGCACATAAGGCAGAATCTAATTTGTTAGGGAAATTACCATGGCTGAAACTAAGCCTACTCTACTCTAGCCTGGATTTATGTTGCATTAATCGAACCATGGGGCTCATCTGCTTCACAAAGAGCACACACACACACACACACACACACACACACACCACTTTCTACTGCAGCTCAGCCCCTTTCACAGCACGACCCATTCAAGTAGAATTTATTCTGACAATAATATAGCCTTCAGACTGCAAATGAGATAAAACAGTCAAAAAATACACATAGAGCAGTGGCAGGCTGCAGCTGTCATAGTGTTTACACTACTGAGCACAATGTTAAATAAGACACTGCTTCATTTGCCACGTTAGATTAAAAATATGCACTACATTTCTGGTTATGGTTTTGTTTATTTTATTCATTTAATAGCATATATGCCATTATACAGTCACAAACTATGTCTGATCCATATTACTAAAACGAGACTGACAATAAAAAAACAACAGCAGCCGATCTTAAGTTTTAGTTATAGATACGTATCAAGTGTAGTTTTTTCCATTTCAGTCACAGATCACATCTCAGTACCAGTAGCTCATATAACACACACCACTGAACTCTCTCTCCCTCTCCCTCACGCACACACTTGTTTAATACTATTAAACATAGCTATAATCAAACTAATGCTGGTATATGTTCCAGTCAAATGCAGTGATCTGATACCAAAGAAAAAAGTACCTCAATAAGCACATCAACATTAATGCATTAACTACATCAAAACACCTACGCAGGGGACGAGATCTTTTTGTGAAAGCTATAGCTAGCCGCCTATGCAGCTCACCAAGTAAGGCTAAGGTTATAGTGAGAGCTACTCCTACACTCGTATACAAGGTAGCTTTTTCAGGCCAGTCAAATATTTCTTCAGTTTAGAGGGAGATCCATGTGTTTTTTGTAACAAAAAGCAGAAGCTATTTAATGCACGTTAAACATGTGAGACACAAAACAATCTGTCACCAACAACCTGCAAAATCAAATTCATCATATTAACGGTAAGATTTTAGGCTACGTCCACATTAATCCGGATAGATCCGAAAACTGCATTTTCCTTTTAAAACGCTCTCAGGCTACACTGTCGTTTTCAAACGTTTTCCAAAAATTGCTCATCCACTGAAACGGCTGAAAACGCTTACAAGAAGCTTTGGTCTGCGTCATTTCCGTCAGGCGTTAATTTAACTGAAGGTTAAATCTGAAGGTTGCACAAAGTGATAATCTTTAACAAAGCTGGATAGCAGGCACAACAACTGCAGTACAACAAAAACGTGTCATCATTTTTGAATATCTCCGTTGTCTCAATCCACACTACAACAAATTTAAATTTATCCACTTTGGAGAGTGTTTTCGAAAAAGCTCAATTTTCGGCTGTCTCAGTGTGGACGTAAGGCTAAAACAGAAAGAAAAAGATGCGTTTTCGAATTTATCTGGATTAAATGTAGACGTAGCCTTAGAATACAAATGTATGAATAAATGACTGTGGGTATAAAATATATATGATGAATGATAAACTATTTTAACTGAATCATTTCTATTGTAACGACACTACTAAGGTAACATGACTCCACAACTTTAGATTTGAAATAATCACTGAAACAAAATAACTGGCAGAATGTCTCATCATTGTAGACCGACTGCAGTCATACAGAAATGTGTAGCAGAGACGCCCTTTTCAAAATGCTGTAGCCTGTATAGGTAAAGTACTGTGCAAAAGTTTTAGGCACCCTATTTTTTTTTTTTTTTTTAGTACAAATTTTGTTATAGATTTTTTTATTTTATGACTTCTACATTATCAAGTCAGTACAAAAAACATTTTAGATTCCCAAACATTAATTTTCTAGCACAAACTTAAATGTTACACAAAAATGTTTGCATGTCATTAAAGAAAGAAGGATATTACGCAGCAAAAAACACAATGCAGCCTGCTGGGTTTTGCTGCAAAAATAAGAAGCAAGTACGAAAGTCAAAGTCTCCAGAAGAACTGTGGCTGGTTCTGCAAGATAAATTTCATTATATTGAAGGCATCTTTGCTCTACAGCATTTGTTTGCATGCACCTAAAACTTTTGCACAGTACAGCCGTGGCCAAAATTTTTGAGAATGACACAAATATAAATTTTTACAAAGTCTGCTGCCTCAGTTTTTATGATGGCAATTTGCATATACTCCAGAATGTTATGAAGAGTGATCAGATGAATTGCAATTAATTTCAAAGTCCCTCTTTGCCATGAAAATGAACTTAATCCCAAAAAAACATGTCCACTGCATTTCAGCCCTTCCACAAAAGGACCAGCTGACATCATGTCAGTGATTCTCTCGTTAACACAGGTGAGAGTGTTAACGAGGACAAGGCTGGAGATCACTCTGTCATGCTGATTGAGTTAGAACAACAGACTGGAAGCTTTAAAAGGAGGGTGGTGCTTGAAATTATTGTTCTTACTCTGTTAACTATGGTTACCTGCAAGGAAACACGTGCAGCCATCACTGCTTTGCACAAAAAGGGATTCACAGACAAGGATATTGCTGCTAGTAAGATTGCACCTAAATCAACCATTTATCGGATCATCAAAACCTTCAAGGAGAGAGGTTCAACTGTTGTGAAGAAGGCTTCAGGGCGCCCAAGAAAGTCCAGCAAGCGCCAGGACCGTCTCCTAAAGTTGATTCAGCTGTGGGATCGGGGCACCACCAGTGCAGAGCTTGCTCAGGAATGGCAGCAGGCAGGTGTGAATGCGTCTGCACGCACAGTAAGGCGAAGACTTTTGGAGGATGGCCTGGTGTCAAGAAGGGCAGCAAAGAAGCCACTTCTCTCCAGGAAAAACATCAGGGACAGACTGCTATTCTGCAAAAAGTACAGGGATTGGACTGCCGAGGACTGGGGTAATGTCATTTTCTCTGATGAATCCCCTTTCCGATTGTTTGGGGCATCTGGAAAAAAGCTTGTCCGGAGAAGAAAAGGTGAGCGCTACCATCAGTCCTGTGTCATGCCAACAGTAAAGCATCCTGAGACCACTCATGTGTGGGGTTGCTTCTCAGCCAAGGGAGTGGGCTCACTCACAATTTTGCCTAAGAACACAGCCATGAATAAAGAATGGTACAAAAACATCCTCAGAGAGCAACTTCTCCCAACCATCCAAGAACAGTTTGGTGATGAACAATGCCTTTTCCAGCATTCACCCATCTTGAAGTTCTAACGTTCTCTGTACACACTATTTTAAAGCAACTTACCTTGGCAAAAGTGATAACGAAGTGGCTCGGGGAACAAAACATCGACATTTTGGGTCCATGGCCAGGAAACACCCCAGACCTTAATCCCATTGAGAATTTGTGGTCAATCCTCAAGAGGCGGGTGGACAAACAAAAACCCACAAACTCTGACAAACTCCAAGCATTGATTATGCAAGAATGGGCTGCCATCAGTCAGGATGTGGCCTAGAAGTTGATTGACAGTATGCCAGGGCGAATTGCAGAGGTCTTGAAAAAGGAGGGTCAACACTGCAAATATTGACTCTTTGCATAAACTTGTAAATGTAATTGTCAATAAAAGCCATTGACACTTATGAAATGCTTGTGATTATACTTCAGTAACAGTTAGTAACATCTGACAAAAAGATCTAAAAACACTGAAGCAGTAGACTTTGTGAAAATTGATATTTGTGTAATTCTCAAAATTTTTGGCCACGGCTGTACTTCTCGTTTACACACTTCCTCAAAGAGAGACCTAACCCAAACAGAGCATCTGTGTGTTTTTTTTTTTGGGTTTTTTTTGGGTGTGTGTGTGGGTGGGTGTGCGTGTGGGTGTGCGTGTCAGAGACAGAGCAGCAGCAGGCAAAAGTGTCTTTACTAATATGTTGCTATTAAAGAAAGCAGCATGGTGGGTAGTATTACAACACCCTGGACCCTGGTAGGTGGACTGGTTACTCTAATCAGGGGTATATTCCTGTGTTCCATGACCATGACCAGGATAAGGCGGTTACTGTAGATGAATGACTGAATGAATGAAGGAAAGTTAAGAACAGAGCAGGTTAAGCCACTTAGCAGAATATGAACTAAGCACTCTATGCACATTTCACTCTCGCTGGCTTGTCCTATTAAAATGTCCCTTCCTTTCGATTCTAACTGGCTGCTATTAAAACTCCCTACATGGACTTTGGTTAGTCAACATGAGCATGAGCCTAAATGGTTTTCTGTGCTCAGAAACACAAAGTGTGAAAACAAAGTGTGTCTGCAAACTTTTAAGGAACTGCACGGAGCCATTAGGCTTGTTTGTAGATGAATGAGTGTGATTAATTGGTGTTTTGTGACAGCTAGAACATTAAGCAGTAATATAACAATCCTCATTTAATTAAATCATGGACAAAAGATAAGTGACTAGAGAGTGAATGTGATTATTAAATTAAACCATTAATTGAAATATTATTTCAAGTGTTCCTATTCCATTTTTATGTTTTATGTTAAAACTATAAAATGTCATTAAGTCAACTTTACTAATAAAAAGTCAATGTTATGGATCATATATTATGGACTTATTTGCTGCTGCTGCTTCTGCATGGAATTTCCCAGACCTGTAATGCAATAGTTTATCTACAATAGATAGATTCGCTAAGAGTTATTTTCCCACCAAGAACAGGAGAGAGAGAGAGAGAGAGAGAGAGAGAGAGAGAGAGAGAGAGAGAGAGAGAGAGAGGACTATAGGTACGAAAACCAAAGAGGGCTGATGTCCGCTGAAGAAGACATCAAATAACCCCTGGGCATGAAATCGCAATAGTTCTTTTCGGCTCTTATTCAAAATAAAATCATACATACTAATGGGAGCCAGAGGCCCTGTCTCCTCGAGGGAACTCTCTCCATCAGAAGCATGCAGGAGCTTGATAACTGGTGGGGTGCACACCAAATCATATTCCTCCAGCACTCTATTTAATATTTTTCATCAGTAGGTGTGAAGGGGGACATATAAGTACCTGTTTGCAAATACAGTATTTTTACAAAATATATTTCCACTCATTAATATTCATTAATATTCCCACTGATTGCCATTTAAGGAATGTTATTCATGCCAGGTGTAAACTCATAACTGTGCTTACAGAAACAAGTTAAAACTGCCCGAGTCATATGGCACACACAGACAGACAGACAGACAGACAGACACACACACACACACACACACACACACACACACACACACACACACACACACACACACACAGACACACACAGACACACACAGACACACACAGACACACACAACCAAATCACAATAGGTTTGTTCCCATATAAAAGCCAAGCCCTGTCAAACCAGTGGGTGACTTTCTAAAAGAAATTAGTCATGTATTTTAAAATTGTTTTAGTTTTACAGGAGCTGCTGAATATAATCAAAATTTGAAGGAAAATTATGAAGGCTGCCAGGCTTGCCAGCACATCTACATTCAGCAGCTTTTCAGTGCAATTAAGAGTGAATAAATGCTATTATGCATCCTAATTCACAAAGGTGCACATAAATAAAGTCTAAAGTTTAAAGGGTTTTTTTCAGTGCCCAGGCTACAGGATTCCTGAATCTTCCCCTGATCTTCCCTGAATATTTAGTATTTCCATTCAAATACTTTACAGTATGTTCCCACTGATATTTAAAAGATTCTTTTAGTACACCTGGGTGACTAGGAACAGGAAATTGTTCAACCATGACTTCCTGTTTCACAGGGGTATAAATATGAGGTAACACATAGGCCAAATTCCCTTAGTCATTCATAACAATGGGTAAGACCAAGGAATATAGCTGTGATGAACAGCAAAAGGTTGTTGAGCTTCACATAATGGGAACTGGCTATAAGAAAATAGCACAAGCATTGCAAATGCCCATTTCCACCATCAGGACAATAATTAAAAAGTTCCAGTCATGTTATGAATCAACCTGGAATTGGACGTGTGTCTATACTGTCTCAACACACTGTGAAGAGGATGGTTCGAGTGGCCAAAAAATCTCCAAGGATCACAGCTGGAGAACTGCAGAAGTTAGTTGCATCTTGGGGTCAGGAAGTCTCCAAAACTACAATCCGAATTCACCTACATCACCACAAGTTGTTTGGAAGGGTTTCAAGAAAAAAGCCTCTACTCTCATCCAAAAACAAACTCAAGCATCTTCAGCTTGCCAGACACTACTGGAACTTCAAATGGGATCGGGTTCTATGGTCAGATGAAACCAAAATAGAGCTTTTTGGCAATAAACACCAGAGGTGGTTTTGGTGCACACAGAGAGATAGCCATATGGAAAAGTACCTCATGCCCACGATTAAATATGGAGGTGGCTCTTTAATATTTTTGTCTGTTTTTCTTCCAGAGGACCTGGACACTTTGTTAAGATACATGGCATCATGGACTCTATCAAATATCAACAGATATTAAATGAAAACCTGACTGCCTCTGCCAGAAAGCTTAAAATGGGCCGTGATCTTCCAGCAGGATAATGATCCAAAACGTACATCAGTATCAACACAAATGATTTACTGACCATAAAATCAAGGTCCTGCCATGACCATCCCAGTCCCCTGACTTGAAACCCATAGAAAACCTGTTGGGTGAACTGAAGAGGAGAGTCCACCAGTGTGGACCTCGAAATTTGAAGGATCTGGAGAGATTCTGTATGGAGGAATGGTCTCAGATCCCTTGCCAAGTATTCTCCAGAGCTGAGTATTTTTGTGAATTTTTTTAACAAAAGATCATAAGGTTAAACAATAAAGACAATTTTTCACAGCCTTCTTTGCTCATATTTATCAAGGGTGCCAATATTAGTGGAGGGCGCTGTATATACATAGACACATATATGAGCAACTGTGCAGATATGGCTCATATGATCATCATATGAATAAAAAATGACAGGTAAATAGTGACAAATCATGTAGAATGATCAGTTTAGCATTATGTCTAATTCACTAACAATGCTGCTAACAGTCTGGAAGTGAAGGCTGAAGTGGGGGGGGGGGGGATTGTGTGAAATAATAATAATAATAATAATAATAATAATCCCATATAAAAATATTTAAACACAAAAAGTGTAAATCCTACAGAATAGGAATATGTGTATATAATAATTATAAAATAAGCATATTCAGTAAGCATCATAATTCCAAGAATAAAAGTTAAAACAAACTAGAATATGACTAACATTATTACATGACAGATATTGTAGAAAATGTAGAAAAGGTATTAAGATGCTAATAAACTTACTGATGATGCCATGTTAAGGGTTATGAGCAGACAGAACAGGTTGATGTTCATGTTATTCAGTTACATTCAGAAGACTGTAAAGAATAAACTGCAGGCTTGCATGTAAACAACAGAAGGCCATGTTGCTATAGTAACCGTTATATAACAGAATCCCAGTACACACTGCCAATATAGTTGATAGAGTTCAGTCGACATTAGCATCATATTACATAATGTGTCATGGATGCAGTTTGATATTTTAGTGACGTTAAGGTCAAAGCAGTAAAATGTATGAAATACTAGCATAGCAATTTCATAGTTTAATGAGGTCTGTAAAAATGTAGCCTGTTTCACTTTGGCTTGTTCAGATGAATGTAAGGCGATGTGTAAGTGCAAGCTACTGATTTACTACCATTTACATAAAGAGAGTAAAAGAGAAATATGACTCAATTTAGACTATACTTTTCAAGTGTCTTGCATCTGACATTTGTCAAATTCCTTTTTTGTAATTTAAATGTACAGCCGTGGCCAAAAGTTTTGAGAATGACACAAATATTAATTTTCACAAAGTCTACTGCTTCAGTGTTTTTTTAGATCTTTTTGTCAGATGTTACTAACTGTTACTGAAGTATAATCACAAGCATTTCATAAGTGTCAATGGCTTGCCTGAAGACCTCTGCAATTCGCCCTGGATTGCCATCAATCAACTTCTGGGCCACATCCTGACTGATGGCAGCCCATTCTTGCATAATCAATGCTTGGAGTTTGTCAGAGTTTGTGGGTTTTTGTTTGTCCACCCGCCTCTTGAGGATTGACCACAAATTCTCAATGAGATTAAGGTCTGGGGTGTTTCCTGGCCATGGACCCAAAATGTCGATGTTTTGTTCCCCGAGCCACTTCGTTATCACTTTTGCCTTGTGGCAAGGTGCCCCATCATGCTGGAAAAGGCATTGTTCATCACCAAACTGTTCTTGGATGGTTGGGAGAAGTTGCTCTCTGAGGATGTTTTTGTACCATTCTTTATTCATGGCTGTGTTCTTAGGCAAAATTGTGAGTGAGCCCACTCCCTTGGCTGAGAAGCAACCCCACACATGAGTGGTCTCAGGATGCTTTACTGTTGGCATGACACAGGACTGATGGTAGCGCTCACCTTTTCTTCTCCGGACAAGTTTTTTTCCAGATGCCCCAAACAATCGGAAAGGGGATTCATCAGAGAAAATGACATTACCCCAGTCCTCAGCAGTCCAATCCCTGTACTTTTTGCAGAATAGCAGTCTGTCCCTGATGTTTTTCCTGGAGAGAAGTGGCTTCTTTGCTGCCCTTCTTGACACCAGGCCATCCTCCAAAAGTCTTCGCCTTACTGTGCGTGCAGACGCACTCACACCTGCCTGCTGCCATTCCTGAGCAAGCTCTGCACTGGTGGTGCCCCGATCCCACAGCTGAATCAACTTTAGGAGACGGTCCTGGCGCTTGCTGGACTTTCTTGGGCGCCCTGAAGCCTTCTTCACAACAGTTGAACCTCTCTCCTTGAAGGTTTTGATGATCCGATAAATGGTTGATTTAGGTGCAATCTTACTAGCAGCAATATCCTTGCCTGTGAATCCCTTTTTGTGTAAAGCAATGATGGCTGCACGTGTTTCCTTGCAGGTAACCATAGTTAACAGAGTAAGAACAATAATTTCAAGCACCACCCTCCTTTTAAAGCTTCCAGTCTGTTATTCTAACTCAATCAGCATGACAGAGTGATCTCCAGCCTTGTCCTCATTAACACTCTCACCTGTGTTAATGAGAGAATCACTGACATGATGTCAGCTGGTCCTTTTGTGGAAGGGCTGAAATGCAGTGGACATGTTTTTTTGGGATTAAGTTCATTTTCATGGCAAAGAGGGACTTTGAAATTAATTGCAATTCATCTGATCACTCTTCATAACATTCTGGAGTATATGCAAATTGCCATCATAAAAACTGAGGCAGCAGACTTTGTAAAAATTAATATTTGTGTCATTCTCAAAACTTTTGGCCACGGCTGTAATATTGACACTGGAACAGGGAGATAACCATCTGTCTGAATACTTGATTCTGATTGACTGGAAGGTGTGCATTCAAACCATAACCTCTCTCTCTCTCTCTCTTTCTGTAATAACTATTTATTATAATTCATTCAAATAAACGTAATCTTATCGCACTACTTTATCTCTGTGTATGATTTAGAGCGGGCAGAATTCTAGATCTAATGACCCGTATATAAAATGACGAATAAAAATGAACAAGTTATTACAAGTATATAACAAAAAATTAAAAAGTTCTTTTTATCCTTTCAGTCAAATTTTGCAATGCAAACATCAACGACAGCTTTTAACTTTAACAATGCTGGCAAGTGTCCACGGGCTAGGTCCACTTCGCGTCGGGTGGTTCTTTGCCTCCACATTGTGCATTAAAATCGTGTAATGCACACCTAGCCATGGATTAACCCTTAATCCAATTAATTTCTGACAGTATGGAAAAAAACATGAGTCCAGGGATGACTCGCCCTCCACTAAGCTGTTAAGGAGATTGTCATTACAGTGTTTGATTAATGATAGTCATGTAAGGTATAATCTTCTCTAGATGTGCAGGCAATGGTGAGCCAAATAGGACATTTTTATATTTACAAACAAGTCATGTAACTGACAAAAAAAAAGAAGAAGAAGAAAAAAAAAAACATTTATTCAAAAAGTTGCTTAAGTAAATGTAATATCATAAATCATACTCAGACTTCACAATAAAACAACGTGCAGACTGATAAGAGTTACAGACACTGAATGTCAGAAAGACAAAGGAGAAAAGAGAACATTTTGTTCTATACTGGGAAACATGAATATGAAAGTGAAATATGAAAGTGTTTTGGACATATTGGCTCTTCTGTCAGAAACACTGTATATAATCAGACATTTTTTGTGGGTTTTTATAAATATCTTATTTCAAGACAAAAACTTTAAGAGAGAGGGGGAAAAAGAGAGGCCGGTGAGGGAACGTCTGTTAATAGCTGCTAAAAGTAAGCAATAACTTGTTTTGCAGATGTTCCACAACATTAAATGTAACTATGAACGGTGAAAAAGCATGACATGCCATTCATTAATAAATTATAAAACGGTAAATGTTGGCACATCATTGTGTTATAAGAGGAATAAAACACTTCAGGATGTGCTGTTATACGAAAATAATCCATACAGCATTGCACCACCCTGTCTTGGATTATCTTCCTTTTAACAGCATGTCCAGTCATGCTTTATTCCTTACTCAGTGCAGCTGGGTATGCTCTGAGCTGGCCTGTAGCAAAAGTGTGTCTTCACAGCAGATGCCGTCTACACTGTGAACCACTACATAATGACAGAAATACAATGTTCAGAGTCACTGGGTTTTTAACAAGTTTACGATCGCACACAGCCTTGGGTAGTAAATATTTTCTACGTTCGACATATTTAAACTCAGAGCTGAAAAAGCATAAGATTGCAATTTGCTACTCTTGTTATGATGAAATGAAGAGGATTAAAGTGAAAAATGAAGTGTTTAAACATCATTCCTTGGAGCCATGATTACACACAGCTTAAATAATTCAACCGTAGTGGAAAAGCAAAAGCGTCTGAAAAGCAAGGAGCCTGTCATGTCTTAAGTATTATTGCTACGGGAATATCTTCTAGGTTGACATTTAAGAGAGTGCCTGCACTCCCTCATCTGCCTTACGTCAGGACAGCAATACAATGACTAGTAACGCTGCTATTGACAGAGGTTTAAAAAAAAACAAAAACAAAAAAACAGGACATTTGTCTAGCCTAGTTCTGCTGGAAGAAAAACAGCTCAGACAATAAATATGAACAATAACCCAGACACAGAGCGTGAACTAGATTCAGTGAAACTGAAGAAACAGAGGATGCGGACGGATGGAACGATATCTGTACGGTTAATCTGTCTTAGGTTGTGGTCTGGGAAGCAGCAGGATAAAAACTTGAGAGCATTTCTGAGGAACACTAGGGGCAAAACAGCACTTGAGAAATGTTTTGATTACACCCGACATTGCTTGACATTTGAGTTCCGACTTTAATGCAATAGCGCAGATGTGAAAATAGCACTGGAGGAATGGCGCAGCAATGAGCTGTGTGGGAGGTACTGGATTGTGAAGCTTGTCTTCACTGAACACCACCAACTCGTTTATTGCTTTGTAAGCCAGGTCATCACACATGCCATTACCTCAACAAGCAATCAGCCGTTTACAATGAAGACCCAAGCAGCATCTCTCGGCTCCCACGCTGCTCCATAGAAATGCAAAAATGATCACAATGATCAACCTGTAAAACATGTAAGGCTGCTGAAACCTTCCCTCTTCCAAAGGTTAATCATGTTCTACACGGGTTTCTGGGAGTCTCTCTCCATGACAGTCATCAGCATGCTAGCTCGAGCAGTTGTCAGCTCCACAAGCAGGATTCCAAACTACAGCTGGGTGATATCTAAAAATAATTAGAACCATATCCTTTCGTGGGAGGAAAAACAAATCGCCATAGCCAACAAAACCCGAAAAAAAAAAAAACAGAAGTCCACAGTCAGAACACATCATCCCGAGAAAAGTAGACAGCAGAGGAGAAGAAGCAGCAGCCAACAAGGAAGTACATGACTAAAGTATTTTCGCTGTATTATATTTTAGTTAACAAGTTAAAAATTAAACCATTTCAATCTGATTTAGAATGATTTAATTCTACATTTTGCAATAACTACATGCCTCATAAATAAATGTTTCCATAATATAGATTACATCTTGTTTTTCTTTTTCATATGTGATCACTTAGTGAGAAATGTAATTAAGGTGCCTGCTGTATTTGCTCATTTGCTCAATGTTTTGTATTTGTTTTTGCTGAATGTTGCCTACATTCATGATTCTGTATTTTTGGTAAGCAGCTGTTAGTTTTCTTATTTGTACGGTAATTAAACATATGGCTAAAATTAACCTACTTCACAAGCAATTTAATACTACACATCTAGTTGTCTATTTCCAAAATAAGTGATCATCATCAGTAACGGATTAGTGCCAACTTCAGTTAGCATACATCTTAATAGTTCAGATTTCAGGCATCATTTGCCATTAATGCTTTGTGTCACTTCAACTCATTAAAATGAAGTCAAATACTTACAAAGCCTCTTCACTCAGTTAAGCACACAAATGTGAATACTGTCATTTTCTTAACCCCTTTAGAGCGCTCTTCATAAAAGGCTCCTACAAGGATATATAAAGCAGTGGAGGCTCAAAGGTTAAGGCTCTGGGTTACTGGTCGGAAGGTCGGGGGTTCAAGCCCCAGCATCACCAAGCTGCCACTGCTGGGCCTTTGAACAAGGCCCTTAACCATATCATGGCTGACCCTGCACTCTGACCCCAGCTTCCTAACAAGCTGGGATGTGAGAAGAAAATAATTTCACTGTGCTGTAATGTATATGTGACATCATCATCTTAATGTATTTGGGAAGCAGGATAGTCACACTTCAGGCATTATGAGTCACAGCACTGCACAGTTTGGCATTCAGCCTCATTTAACAAACCTGATTCAACTCATGAGCTGAACTGGACGTGGAAGAAGAGGGAAAACACAAATCACTATAGGGATGTGGCCTTGTAGCACCTGACATTGACTCTCCTGGCCTACAGGAAGATATCTAAGTACTTCATCAGAGTGCTGGACAGCACCATGCTGTTAGCCATTTTCTCAGTGGCAAACCCTTTGGACAATATTGCACTATGCTCCAAAACTGGACACAAGTAAACCTACATAGCTTACATGAGTGTGTTGAATCTCTTGTATTGTGAACTGGATCCCCATTAATTACTTTCTATATTTCCTTTTATTTCTGATGCTTGATCAGAATTCAAACCCATATAAATTTACAGCACTGCCTCATAAACAACATATATATGAAATATGGTGCTTTGGCTAAAACTGAATATGAACTAATAAATCAGTGCAATTAGCAGATGCTCCCTCACTCACGTGTGACGATTTCCTGTTGTGGCAATAACTTTGGCATCACATTTTAGGCATACACTTTATTATTACCACCTTATTATATAGAAGTCAAAACCCACTGAGAATCTTGCTCTCTGTAATGTTTGTTAGTTAAACAGATAATTCTTTGTTTAGCTCATATAACTTCATCAACAGCGTTCATTTCAGCTGATTAAAGCTGTACAGTGTTAAAGGTATGACGTGAATAAACCATGGCCTGATTTGCAGGAACAGGACAACTGTATTATACAGAAAAACATCTTCTGGAAATGGGCACACACATGAACGTGTAATTAACCAGGTGTGTGTGTGTGTGTGTGTGTGTGTGTGTGTGTGTGTGTGTGTGTATGTGTGAGTGAGTGAGTGAGTGAGTGAGAGAGCATTTTATAAAATCTTCTAAAATCTAAAGGCATTAAACATCTGGAATTAAGCAGGCTAAACTTGGCTTAATCTGTCTCTGGCCAAATTTAACCTTTGACCACATTTAACCTCACACTATTCTATTTGCACATTCAATGTCTGCTGCTGAGGAAAAGTGAAGCAGCCTAGTATTAGTTTTGATGCAGGCGTGCTGCTAATGAGAGCAGGGCAAACACACCTGGACCAGGCTCGACTCCCCAGACCTATGTGGCCACCACCAGAACCCATAAATTAGCAGTGTGGTAATGAAAATGTCATTTCTCATTTACTCTGCCTGAAATACATCATTTGCAGCACACCACATAAATTTGCATTTTAAGGCCATTCATTTCAAAGCAATGAGTGCACCCATTACCATTTTGAATGTTAAAACCAAAATGTTTATAATGCCATTCTAAAGTGGAGGGGGAAATATCCTACCCCAATCTCATGTAAAAAAAAAATAATAATAATAATAATAATAACATTAAATGAAAAAAAATTATATACCACACACACATTTTATATATATATATATATATATATATATATATATATATATATATATATATATATATATATATATATATATATATATATATATATATATATATATATATATATATATATATATATATATATATATATATATAGTGTAGTTCTGGGCTGATTCCTCACCGTTCTCATACATATATATATACACACATACACACACAGTGGGGGAAAGGGAAAAAAGTATTTGATCCCCTGCAGATTTTGTACGTTTGCCCACTGACAAAGAAATGATCAGTCTATAATTTTAATGGTAGGTGTATTTTAACAGTGAGAGACAGAATAACAACAAAAAAATTCCAGAAAAACACATTTCAAAAAAGATATACATTGATTTGCATTTTAATGAGTGAAATAAGTACTTGACCCCTTCGACTTAGTACTTGGTGGCAAAACCCTTGGTGACAATCACAGAGGTCAGACGTTTCTTGTAGTTGGCCACCAGGTTTGTACACATCTCAGGAGGGATTTTGTCCCACTCCTCTTTGCAGATCCTCTCCAAGTCATTAAGGTCTTGAGGCCGACGTTTGGCAACTCGAACCTTCAGCTCCCTCCACAGATTTTTTATGGGATTAAGGTCTGGAGATTGGCTAGGTCACTCCAGGACCTTAATGTGCTTCTTTTTGAGCCACTTCTTTGTTGCCTTGGCTGTGTGTTTTGGGTCACTGTCATGCTGGAATACCCATCCACAACCCATTTTCAATGCCCTGGCTGAGGGAAGGAGGTTCTCACCCAAGATTTGACGGTACATGGCCCCGTCCATCGTCCCTTTGATGCGGTGCAGTTGTCTTGTCCCCTTAGCAGAAAAACACCCCCAAAGCATAATGTTTCTACCTCCATGTTTGACGGTGGGGATGGTGTTCTTGGGGTCATAGGCAGCATTCCTCCTCCTCCAAACACGGCGAGTACACAGTACACACACACACAGTACTCACACACACAGTACTGTGCAAAAGTTTTAGGCAGATGTGAAAAAATGCTCTAAAGTAAGAGTGCTTTCAAAAATAGACATGTTAATAGTTTATATTTATCAATTAACCAAATTCAAAGTGAGTGGACAGAAAAAAAATCTACATAAAATCAATATTTGGTGTGACCACCCATTGCCTTCAAAACAGCATCAATTCTTCTAGGTACACTTGCACACAGTTTTTGAAGGAACTCTACGGGTAGGTTGGCCCAAACATCTTGGATAACTAACCACAGTTCTTCTGTGGATTTAGGCAGCGCCAGTTGCTTCTCTCTCTTCATGTAATCCCAGACAGACTCGATGATGTTGAGATCAGGGCTCTGTGGGGGCCATACCATCACTTCCAGGACTCCTTGTTCTTCTTTACGCTGAAGATAGTTCTTAATGACTTTTGCTGTATGTTTGGGGTCATTGTCATGCTGCAGAATAAATCTGATCAGATGCCTCTCTGATAGTATTGCATGATGGATGAGAAGTACTGACCAAATCCCCAACTCCATTTGTAGAAATGCAGCCCCAAACTTGCAAGGAACCTCCACCATGCTTCACTGTTGCCTGCAGACACTCATTCATCTACCACTCTCCAGCAAACAAAAGGCATTCTGCTACAGCCAAATATGTCAAATTTTGACTCCTCAGTCCAGAGCACCTGCTACCATTTTTCTGCACCCCAGTTCCTGTGTTTTCGTGCATAGTTGAGTCACTTGGCCTTGTTTCCACGTCAGAGGTATGGCTTTTTGGCCGCAAGCCTTCCAGAAGGCCACTTCTGACCAGGGAAGTAAGCCTGATGTGTCTTTCATCTGCTGCTGTAAGTTTCCATGGCAGACCACTGCGTCTACGGTCCTCAATGTTGCACGTTTCTTTGTGCTTTTTCAAAAGAGCTTGGACAGCACACCTGGAAACCCCTGTCTGCCTTGACATTTCTGCCTGGGAGAGACCTTGCTGATGCAAGGACCAAGACCTTCTGTCTTGTTGCTGTGCTCAGTCTTGCCATGGTGTATGACTTCTGACAGTAAACTGTCTTCAACAACCTCAGCTTGTTAGCTGAGTTTGGCTGTTCCTCACCCAGTTTTATTTCTCCTACACAGCTGTTTCTGTTTCAGTTAATGATTGTGTTTCAAGCTACATATTGAATTGATGATCATTAGCATCTGTTTGGTATAATTATTTAATCATACACCTGACTATATGCCTACAAAATCCCTGAATTTGTGCAAGTGTACCTAGAAAAATGTATGCTGTTTTGAAGGGTGGTCACACCAAATATTGATTTGATGTAGATTTTTTTTCTGTTCACTCACTTTACATTTTGTTAATTGATAAATATAAACTATTACTAAACTACTAAACCTAAAACTTTTGCACAGTACTGTATATACTATAACATGTATATTACATATAATATATATATATATATATATATATATATATATATATATATATATATATATAGACATTCATCATGAGAAATATTTTTATATGATGTCTATTTGTGTGATCTTGTCAATCAAAAATGCATTGCATATATGAATAATTAAGTATAATTTAACATGGTTAAGGAGGATACTACAGATACTACGCAGTATTAGCATTAGTTGGTGCATTTAGCATGTTTTCTTTAGAATCAAGGTTAGGAACGAAGTTCAGTTTCACAGCACAACTTCACTGTGTAAACTCTAGATGATTTTAGGGTATAAAGCAAGTCTGGGTTCGATGTAGGAGTTATAAATGAGGATTTATAAGCCGCTGTGCATAGCTCCAGTGGCAGTCCCTATCTCCCCAGGCTGTAACTATGATAGCTTACTTACTCTAAAGGGAAGACGCTGGAATATATGACTTTTAGTGACACAGTCTAGATGTGCCGATTTTAAAGAGAGTATGTGGACACCAGGAGTTTCAAATGTGCTATTATATGTTATGCACAACAAGGTAAATCAGCCATGACTGTCCTGATGATTACTGGTTTCTTTTTTTACTTCAAGGACTGAGTATAACAGTGAATGTTCATTTTACTGTATATTCAAAAGCAATAACCAGCCCTAGCAGGTGTCAACACTTTTCCATTTTTGTGAGGTACAACTGCAAAAAACCCAGTGACGCATCATTATTAGGGCTGTGACACACCGAGCTGACGTCAAAGAACATCAAAACTGACTTAGGATTACCTCCCACTCACTCATGAAGGCACTCCAAAGACATACAGCTGGCATGCACATACGTTCTGCATCAGAGTAAAAGAAAATAACTCACCATGCCAATAGGTGGAAAAAGTATTAGTAGTAATTAGCCATAGTATTTTAGTAGTAGTATTTGTAGCCAAAATAAGAAAACCCAGTATCATGGATAAGGGTGTAGTGCAGTGGGTAGGGCTGCCAGCTAACTACAGTAGATAATTAGAGGATGAGAAATAATCAGAAGTTAGATGATCTCTTTCTCTCGCTCTCCACTCCTACCCCCCACCCACCTCCCTCCTCTCGAGTAGGAGTGTAAACCCCATTCAATTCAATTTTATTTATACAGCACTTTCAACAAAAAGCTTTGCAGAAATATATAAATTCAGGATATAAATTTAAAATATATAAATTTATCCCTAATAATAATCCCCAGACTTCCATATGATGCCATTTAGTTTCTTAATGCAACAGTCCAATATTTGATGGTACCAGTGAATCTGTTGCATTATGACAATACAATCTGATTTAGTAGCTTCCGACTGATGTCTGACCAACTTTCTTAAGAATCTGGGGTAGGCCTACTGTTAATCTGTGAATGTTGATGACTTAGAGGACTATTTTAAGGATCTGAGTTACAGAAAAACCACCTTGCTAGACTTGCTAACGCATCAGTTTCAAAATATGAATTCTGTTTTACACTCCTGTTGTCTGTCCTTTTTTGATAATATACTTTTACTTGATCATAATCTATTTATATTAAATTATAATCAAGAATAATCTATTCTGTTCGATTAGGCAAATACCTCTAGTGATGAGTGTGTCATTTGCTTGTTCTGCTTGCTTTGTTTTTTCCTCTCCTGCACAGATTTGTTACGCTGAACAACCAATCACAGAGCTCTCCCACTCGCCAGCATCCAACACTGATTCGTCATGTATAATCGCTGCTGACAAGAGCTCACTAGATTCAGAGACACCGCAAACAACTACGGATGACAGCAGCCATCACTGCTCATCGGTGTTTTGCACCCCACACAACATGCTTCCTTAAGTGCTTAGCTGAACATTTTCATTTGTCTGATCAGCCCGTTTGGTTCAGCTTATATTAGCTGCAACAAAACTACTAATGAACAGGCTTTGTGAGTAATAACTTCTGAATGTTAAACTGTTACAAACTGTTGAGTTGAAAAAACTGATGAATTGTTGAAAATATAAGAAAAACCAACACCACTGAGCAACACAACTTCCTGCTCACCAACATGATCAGAAAGTGAACAGCCATTTTAAAAAGGTATAAAGTAATTAAACTTTTATGCAGGCTGATAAATTAATTTCAATATGGCTTTGTCAGTGCAAAACACACACAAAAAAACAACAACAAATTAATCAGATTGTTATGAGTTCTTTTTATATCATTTCATTTAATGTGTGACATTGTAAGCATAACAAATCAGCAATGAACAGTGATTCTAAAGGATATTCACTAAAGGATACACCTGGAACCATTGGAACTTACCTGTGACCAATAGAATAAAAGCACAGTTCTCGTTTTTGCTGCATAAAGTTTCAGTACTTTCTGCTGTGGGCAAAACAGATTCTGTGAAATGAATCATATGTTCGCCTGCTGGCTGCGTTCATGCCTACTCAGAGAAAGTACCACTCTTTTGCATACAAACAGCCAGCAATATATTTTAGCATCAACAATATAAGCTGCTAGTGAAAATATAGATGACTGCACTTGTGAGATTTCTGTTCAACAGGTCAACCTCTTTATATGGCTGAATGCGAAACACATGTGAGATAAAGTGCACCTTGAGAACAATGCAGTTAGTGTGCATGTTTGGTCGGCAAGTGATTCAGCATTTCACTTCATATGAGCTGAGGAATGAGGTCTGTGTCTGATTACAGCTCAAAGAAGCCATCTGGGATGCTGTTTTGTCCCTTTTGTTTTGATTAGGCAAACTCAATAGCTCATCCACACTCCTTGAATAACAAATCATATGAATTTCTAGCGTTTTGCTTTCCAAGGCATTTCACCTCCGAGCTCAGAAGACCACATGGTTCTAACTCAACAGGAGGTCCAAAGGACCCCCACCAACTGTTCTCTCCGACTAAGACACACATCAATTTTTCTCAATAATGACGGTTTGATTCCTGGCTGCCGCTTTCAAACGGCTGTCCTGTTTCCTCTGGTTTGGTTGGCACTGCTGTCTCTGAGGCACGTGATTCATGCCACACATAGAACGGTGACTGTCAGGGACAGGGAGGGCAAGAACATTCTTTAGCAGTTTATAGCGCTTTCATGAGAAAATGAAGACATGACACATTCCAGTTGGTCTATCTTCTACCTAGTAATCCTATTTACATGCACAGTAGGTACTCCGGCAACTTAATACACTATGAGTTTTGATACAGTGTATTAGACATTACTGCAGTTGAGGAGAGAATAAAATTAGGTAGGAACCCCATGACTTGCACAGGTAGTACCTTGCCTGTTAAAACCATACAGGTGGGATGTTAACATAATTTCCATTCCAGGAGTCCTCCATCTCTGACCTATGGCTCATCCATCAATCCATCCATCCATCCATCCATCCATATTTTGTACTGCTTATCCTACACAGGGTTGTGGGGAGCTTGGAGCCTATCCCAGGGGATGGGGGACACCCTAGACAGGGTACCAACCCATCTCAGGGCACAATCACGCACACACTCACACACCCATCCACACACTTCGGACAATTTAGAGATGCCAAACAGCCTAAAGCACATGTCTATGGACTGGGGAGGAAAGTGGAGTACCCTGAGGAACTTTTAGGGTTCATAACACAACAAATTAAAGGACTGCATTTCAGCAAAGTCAACTCATCTATTGCCTGATACTATCTCAGAGGAACAGCTGGTTAATATGTAACTTCCATAGTCCCAGTTCACTGTTTCTCTATACATTGCTGTTGTAACTCTTTTTACTTTTCCTTCCTTTCTAGTAGGGGAGGACTGAGTCACAGGGAGACCAAAGGTCTTGTGTAACAGCCACTGCCTACTCAACAGTTTCAGAGCTCATGAACAGAAAGGAAAAGCAGGATGAAAAAGCTTCTTCTGTGTCTGTATCGTACATGTTCCCAGAACTAGCATGGAGACGTGATACAGCGCTGCTTCTCCTCCAACTCTGATCTGCTCTCTCCGGCTCACCACTAGACACTGCTTTAACTTCATTTATTCTAGTCTGCTTATCAAACCTTTCAGACAGAGCCACGCTTCTGCCTCACAGCAATGACTAAAATCCTTCTAAAGTGCACTGTCTGCAAATTCACAAATGAACTAGAGAAGTGAAAGAGCTTTAGGACTCTGGCTTAATGGTTCAAATAAAGCCACTGATCAGTACCTCTCATTTCCTCTGTTCTCAGAAGCATGCATTTCTGCAAAGGGAACAGGTACTTGAAGCATTTTCATATCCTATAAACAGCACGTAAACATGCATAGTATAAATACCATGGGCCTGGTGTGTAAGTGGGACATTTACTGGGGTGTGTAATTTGGCATCTCTGGTGGCAAAATAAGGAATTAAATAGAATGCTCTGCTTTCACTGAATTCATGATTAAGATGGAATAATTATAAAAAGAGTTAAATATGCTACTTTAGTGTTAATTATCACGCAGGCATATTCCTTGACAACACTCCTTGCTAAATGCATATGAATGTGTTTGCAACTGGGGGTATGTTCCAATCGCAAGGATTATTTGGCTTATGATAAGCCATTTTCATTGTCTGACACATATATACATATACATATATAACAAACTTTGTTATAGATTTTTTATTTTATGACGTCTACATTATCAAGTCAGTACAAAAACATTTTAGATTCCCAAACATCAGTTTTCTAGCACAAAATTAAATGTTACAGAAAAAAAAACGTTTGTATGGCATTAAAGAAAGCAGCATATTAATTAAGAGTCACTTTTCAGACAAAAAACACAATGAAGGCTGCTGGGTTTTGCTGCAAAAATAAGAAGCAAGTGTGAAAGTCAAAGTCTCCAGAAGAACTGTGGCTGGTTCTACAAGATGCTCAGTAAAACTTACCAGCTCATTTCCTTATAAAACTGCACAAATTGTGCTGGACACTACTATTTTTATTTTAATTTGTATTTTTTATTTATTTTTTTTAATGTAGAAACATTAATTTCATTATTTTGAAGGCATCTTTGCTCTACAGCATTTCTTTGAATGTGCCTAAAACTTGTGCACAGTATTGTATATATTTATACACACACACAGTGCCCTCCACTAATATTGGCACCCTTGGTAAATATGAGCAAAGAAGGCTGTGAAAATTATTGTTTAACAATATTCATATTTTTCTTTTATATATATATATATATATATATATATATATAAACATAAACTTGTGTTGTGTTTGCAATTGTTTGATATCCATGAGATTAGAGAATTTTTGAATTTTTTGAACCAAAAAAAAAAAAAAAATCAAAAGGTTAAACAATAAAGACATTTTTTGCTGTTACTTAACAAGGTTACATTTAACAAGAATTTCAATATTAGTGGAGGGCACTGTACAACCTGGATTAGCATGAATGTTGAGCCTTCTTCACAGAAATCATTCCAAAGCATGGCAACCAGTAATTATTGTAAACAATGAGTAAAATAGGTCTGCTTTAAGCCTCAAGTATACAGTGTGTTGTTTCTATGAACAGGTGAATAAAATGTCAATGAGGAATAAATGGTACCTGTGGGAAATCCAATCAGCAATCAAATCCAATCAGGACAATAGGATATTTATTCGATTATTTACTGAAAATCACAGAGAAGGATAAACTGTCAAAGGAGAACTGCTGCATGGTAAATTAGCAACCTTCGTTCTCTCAGCACTGATATTGGCATTTAACTAAAATAACACTCAAGTGCATCCACATTCCTTTTGAAACCATGCACAGTGCTTTCTGTACAACATCTAACCACATTACATTTCTTCTGTGGAGACCTTGGGATTTGTGCATTACTGAACATTACATTACAAGGATGCCTGGTCTAACCAATTTACTCAACACAAACAAGGAACTTTTTCCGGCTGTTTCTTTTTGATGATCGTCTTAGTCATTTAAAACTGTCTAGAGAGAGTACTTCAGAGTCTGCTTTATTTTCACAAAAAAAAGAAAGAAAAAAAAAAAAAAAAAAAAAAGATGCTCCTACATGCAGAGCATTATAGGCTCCTTTAAATTCTCCGGTTTGTGCATGTGGGCTTCCTTTTTCAATTCAGACTACACGTTTTCAGATGGGTTCAAATCTGGGGATGGAGATTGCAAAATATTAATTTTGTGCTTCTTCAAACATTTCTTTGATTTGTAGATATCATCTTGCTGAAAGCTTTAACTATGACCAAGTCTGAACCTCCTGGCAGAGACAAGCAGGTCTTGGTCTATAATATCCTGGTATAATTTCCTTCCCAAGAACCTCTTAACCACCAACCACAAAACAACCACAAATCATCAATGATCCACCACTGTATTTTACAGGCATCAGGTGCTTTTTTTTTTGTTTTGCGAGCCATCCCCTTTAGTCTAAAAACATGCTGATGGTGTTTTATTTTGATCTCATGTGACCACAGCACATAATGCCAATGACACCTAGTGAAGTTCAGATGCTGCGTTTTGTGAGATGCTCTCAGGAAGGGCTTCTTCTTACAACACTTCCAAACAGCTTGTTCTTATGAAAGTGGCATTTAACAGTTGATTTTGAAACTACTGTAAGTGTGTCAATTAAACTGTGCAATTCTAAAACAGTTATCTTTGGTCTCTTGTCCCTCCTTCACAGTCTTTATTGTGTGTGGGCACAGTGCGCTCCAATTCCTGGCAAATTTCCAGCTGTTTCAGGCACTAAATGCACTTTATAATATTTTAACAGCTTGTTTATTCTTATATAACTACTGATGTCAACAACTATAGGTCTCTTTATATTTTGAAAGTTTTGATTTAACAAGGGTTTTTCTGCAACCTCGTACAATATATGGCCAAAAGTATGTGGACACTTGACCATCACACCCATATGTGGGACTTCCCCAAACTGTTGCCAAAAGGATGGAAGCACACAATTGTATAGGATGTCTCTGTATGCTGTAGCATTACAATTTCCCTTAGAAATAAGGAGCATAAACATTTTCCAGCTTGACAATTCTCTTGTGCACAAAGCGAAGTCCATGAAGACATGGTTTGCCAAGGATGGTGTGGAAGAACCTGACTGGCTTGCACAAAACCCTGATCTCAACTTGACTGCCGACTGAGCCCCAGGCCTCCACGTCCAACATCAGTGCCTGAACGAGCAGATCCCCACAGTCACGCTCCAAAATCTAGTGAAAAGCCTTCCCAGAAGAATGGAGGTTATTATAACAGCAACAGGGTAGCTCAATCTGGAATGGGATGTTCAGCAAGCACATATCCATAAACTTTTGACCATATTGAGTATTTATACTTCAGGGAAACATGATATGGCTTAAAGTTCACAGGAGAGTTTTGGCAGACAAAATATGTTTAAGAGGGACAGCATGTATGCGTTCATTTAATTCTTAAGGGTGTCAATTTTGGCCCATATATTTTGGGAGAAAATATTATTAAAAAAAAAAAAAAAAAACAAAAGCAGTGAGAATGTAAGTACCTTATTACCATTAAGCAAAGGTAATTCATTATTGAGTGCAATGTTTGTTTCATATAAAATTTTGGCTCTGTTGGTTGTACGAGGTGATTGCACTTGTCAGTAACACAGTGTGGAGAATTCCACACTCTGTGTGTACACATGGCTCACTATTGTGATGTGTATATTTTCTATATTTAGTTAGGACATGAGGCTTAAGAGAAACTGTTTTAGCAGGAGCACAATGAGCCATCAAAATAATGAACATAAGCACGGAAATATATAGGGTAAACGACTGCCACAACCAATTAATATGAAAGCAGTTTGGTGTAATCCAAGAACAATTTGGCGTACAAAGGTCAATGTCCAAGTGTAGCCTAAACTTTCGTTTTTTGTGAATCATGTCTTTGCGATTACCTTCGTGTAACATAACCGAATATATCAGCGCAAATAAATAAAACCCCATCTCCTTTTCTTATCCACATCACTTTTTTCATAGAAGGTTTGCTATTATATGAACTGATTGGCTTAGAAAAACGCCTGAAAGCCCGCAATACAAAAAAGCCAAGCAGATTTCGTTCCACTTGCTCTCTGTATGAATGTCTAGGGTAAAAGCAGGTCTTTTATAACCAGCAGCACAGCCTTTCAGAACACATACCGCAGCCTGATTTAAACATCAGGGGTTTGATGAGCCAAGACTTCCACATATGGCTGTCAGCTATTTGAGAAAACAGCCGTATCACACCTATTAGGGTGAAAGGAAAAATTCCTGACTACACTGTGTCCTTCATAAGCATAAAGTGAACACAGACATGGCTTACAGAATGCAGGTGTCTTTTTACATATTTATGATGATGATGATGCCTGCACTGCCAAGGACACATGCCATATGAACAGACATGCAAGTGGGCAGTGATTAAAAGAATGGTTCGGCCAAAATGGCTCCAACAGCAAATTGCAATAATGAGAATGCCATTATGAAAATGAATGATTTGTATTCAAGGCACCTTCTAGAAGCCATGTATTTTTAGTGATTATACAGTTTATGCAACAAAAGGCTTGAAGGGCAGTTTGTCAGCTGAATTCTGTTGACACTGGAACATTTACATTCGTTGAGGACAACAAATATATAATATTTTTGTTTGTACCTGTCTGTGATATTTTCTAACTAATTTAGTTGGTTTTAGTTCATGTTCAAGTTAATTCACATGGTCTTTGTTTGTCTAGTAAGATTAATACTTGCACAGTCATGCTCAACCCAGCATTGCATGGTGCTGTTTTTTTCACATGCCCCTTCTTCAAAGCTTTCGTTAAAAAATACCACATTCTCCGCTTAAATAAATAAATAAACAAACAAATAAACAAACAAACAAATAAATAAATAAAAGAACACATTATCTGTTAAATCCAAACAACGTATCTGGATTTGGTTACACCAGTAATATACACTGAGAAAATGATGGACCTTCACTACAAGCTCTCTCTCATACACACGCCAGTTGTCAATTTTTAAAGTAGATCTGTGCACTGGGCCTGGGATTTGCAGTGATTCAAAAAAAGCTAAACAAAACACCCCTCCCCCCTCTAGTTTGAAGATCAAGAAAAGGAAAAAGCTCCTCTGCCATTATAACGACTTTGGAATGCTGCAACAGATTTCCGGCCAAGTGAATCATCTGGGCCGTGGGAGTCTGAAGAGCACAATCAACAAGTCACCAATAATTAGACACTCCACAAAGCCATAAATCCAGTGAGGCTGAGAGAGAGAAGGAGAAGCCCATCTCAGAGCCTGGAGACAGGCCCATGCTTCTTTATGTGGATCTTCCAGAGGAGAGGAGGTGGCTATGTCTTATCTCCACATTCTCAGCTCTGCCAGGGCAGGCGAGGCAGCACTGCTGGCTTCTGGCCCACATTTCAATGGTAAAACTTAAAGCAGGGCAAGCTGGCAAAGAGAGGAAATGATGCCACTTTCCTTAATTAGGACTTCTTGGCATCAGCCTCTAGGGCTTCACAGTAACTCCACGGACAAAATGGCTCCAAAAGGCAAAATATTTTAGTCTTGTTATTTGATTGCGAATAGTGTCTTTAACGGTTATGACAGTTGGTGCAGGAGTGACTGACAGAAAAGGAGGAAAGAGGTGCACTGAAGCAGTACACCTATGGACTGATGGACACCTTGTACTAGATGAACTGACAACAATATTGGCATTTTCACAGCTCACTTCTTGACTGATCCATTAAACAGAGCCTAATGGATATACGACTTGTTTCTCAGCATCTCCCTAACTGACTGCCTCACTGACCCTCTGTGTTTGTAATTGTAATGACAGTCTGAGATTTCAGAGTAATCAACTGCACTTCAGCACAGCAACACTTGAATAGCACATAGATCCTGCTGCAACAAGCTTAGAAGAGTGCCATTTTACCCCTTATAATCATAATAATAATCATAATAATAATAATAATAATAAATTTTACCTCTCACTCTGTTTAAATAAATTCTCATATCAAATCACAGAAAAATGTTCCTAATTAACATGAACTGAAAGCATTAATGCAAGGCCAGAGTAATAAAATTTTAACACAACATGTATTTAAACCATTTCCCAACCTGGTCGTTCCGCCTGGAGGCTTGGAGCATTCTGTCCTTCATTCCAAATTTAATTATGTTTTTCAATACTTCAGCTCTCGAGTGGCCATGTCAGATCTATTGGGAGCTTCAGGGAATCTCCTGTCTGGCTCCTCATAAGTCCAACTCACAAAGGCGTATGCTGATCTGGCAGCAAGCAAAGCTGCGCAAAAGCAATTAATGCCACTGACCTTGAATGTCACTCATGACACGTTGGGTCAATATTATATATTAATACTGACAAAATGGCCAGCGGTGTGCAAATCCAGTCCTCTGACATCCAACAAATGCTTCAACACACAAGCCCAATCTGACATTTAAATCACTGCAAACTGTAGCACTTGAAGTAACTGCAAAATGTCCACACCATATTTATTTACAATAAACATTTCAGTGAAATATGTGAAGTTGTGGAACACGCAAAATTTTGTAATTTTTTTTTTTTTTTTTTTTTGCCCAGCTCAAATCTAGTTTGCATGAATCTCAGACACCCACAAGCTTCTGAGTGTCTGACATCTTTTGTACACTTTTCTGGCCACAAGTCTCAGAATCTTAAATGTTACAGATTACAGACTGGCTCTCTATGCTTTGTGTATACAGACATTTGTGAGCTGGTTTTCAGTGGGCAAACAAACACTGCAACACAATGGGCTTTTCAAATATAGCTATAGCAAGTAGACTGAACTAGATTTTTTTTAAAAAGTTAATAACTTTTATTATTAACAGTGGTTTGAAGCACTGGGTGGTAAGTAAATAGGATAATCTTGCATGCTTGGCAACAAAAAAAAGGTCTCGGGTTGATCATGTCTTGTTAGTCAAATTACCTTTTTTTGCTAAAGGAAATTGTTATTATGTATATTGATAAGCCCTACCAGATGCTCTAGCAAATACTAGAAGTATAAGAATTTGCAGTGACTGAAAAAAAAAAAAACAGACTTGAGTGAATGGGTAGTTATCAATATTCCTCCTGCATTGCTGTCTACAAACTGCCAGAGTTCAAATCTTGACAATCCCCTGTGTGCATTGAATTCAAACATGGCGCAAAGTATTCCCTACAGACCACGGTGGCAGAGTTTCAAGACATACAATAAAGGAGGGCCTGAGGCTGAGACCCTGAGGGAGACAGCAGTGTGTGTAATGACTGTCCAAGTGCTGTAGCTACTGATGGATATGACGGATCCATATGATGGATATGTCAAACCGAGATGATCTGCTGAAGCTGCTCCGTGGAGACATCAGTAATCACATTCAGCCGAGTCCACTTAAGATGGAGCCACATGTTGAAAGCATGGGGGGTAGGGGTTATGGGTAAAAGCTGCTTTTATGATTAAGGCTGCCCACAGTAAAAGAAAATGTGCATCAGACATAGCCAGACTGTCTGTAGTGCAGATAACATGTGCTTTCAAGTATATTTTAATCATTTGTGAAAGAGCAGGCTTTTCGTTGCCTTGCCATTTTTAGCATTTGTGTGAAGCAGCAAGGACACCTGAGAACTTTCCTGTAGACTTCGCTGTAAGGCACTGGTGGTGACAGAAAACATCAATTTTAAGATACAGTGTAAAACTAGTGTAAAAAAATATGTACATTTGCCTTCCATCCACAAAAAAACTAACTTCAAGCTGGCAGTACATGCAAATAAAGCTTTCCAATTTGTATATTTACCCCATAAATAGCGATAAGCACATATTCTGAGCTCTGCTGATAGCATTACTAATGTCAAATACTGACTAACAGAAGTTGCGTTGGCTCAACTCCAGAAATCAAACAGCACCTTCACCTCTTTCAGAGAGATTAGAGAGTTGACGAAGCTCAAAAGCACCCAAATAAGATAGCGCAGGCATTAAACCCCTGCCACTGCACAGTAAATACCCTCAAGCAGCCTGATGGCTTCACTTTTTTATTTGCAGTGCTGCAAGGCTGATGAGTTTTAATAGCATAGCAATCCACTCAAAAACCCAAAACGCAAG
Source organism: Cranoglanis bouderius (assembly GCA_023630585.1). Taxonomy (NCBI): domain Eukaryota; kingdom Metazoa; phylum Chordata; class Actinopteri; order Siluriformes; family Cranoglanididae; genus Cranoglanis; species Cranoglanis bouderius. The sequence goes on from CM042536.1 coordinate 22,091,102, forward strand.
GCAAAATCTGGGAAAGGAGACATTTAGATGTAAACATTTTTGGATGATTTTGTCCTACTACAAATGTTTTACAAAATAAAGGATCTTGTAATTGTATATACATTTAACTGAACATGTATACGAATAAGATACCAGGGGTCAAACAGTCTGTTTCTTCTTTTCCCGTCATTCAGCTCTGGGTACATCAGCTAGGCTTTAAACAGGAAATTATTACAACTAGAAATGTGGGTATTGCATAAAGTTTGCATTAAATGCAAAGTTGAGAACACCTACAGAAACAAAAAGGCGTATTTTTGCTTTGAAATGAGCCAAAGGCAGATCTTATCTGGTTTGTGTCTTTGGGGTGTTTCTACCCTACTTGTTTCTACATTTCCTCATCTGCAATTGTGTGTACAAAGTTAATACAGCGGAAAGGCAGGTAATTAAATTGCCATAAACCTGTTTCCACCATTTGAAGACAAAATAAAACTATTTAGAAATGGCAAAGTTGCTCAATATTATGTGATATGATATAAATTAAATAACTGCAGTAGTGTTAGTTTCATATTAGATATTTGCCACATGTTTGCACCTCCAGTGCCAAAAGTGTTTAAAGAGAACCTGTGAGATGATGTTCATTCACATACACCTCATCAAGGTGCATTCTCATCATTCATATATGTAATGCATGTTCATATGTTTAGTTTAGCATTACTTGATAGTTTAGCATTACTTTGCAATTGCGCATACATGCTGCATGTTTCAGTTGAACTTTTCCAGCAGTCTCACGGAGATCCAAGGATATAAATAAGCTAAAATCACATGAGCAGGAGAGCTGTATTGAATATCAGCATTGCTGTGATTCGGCCATAGGTATTAGACATGGATATTCAGTACAACAGCACGATTGTGAGTATGACATTGCTCTTATACAACAGTTCTATAAATAAGAAATTAATATCAAGCAACTGATATTTCAGACAAAATATTTTGTTTTGCTCCGTCACCGAAAACAGTTCCCAAAGAAAAGAAGCTACAGCTGGGTAGAGTGTTGTGTGTTGCCATGCCAACGTACAGACTGACTTACAGCCCGTACTAAGTGTAGTAATGGTTTTCATGTAACAAACTATTGCTAGAACTGGAAATTTATGTAGAGAACACAGAGTTGGAGTGACATAAACACTGTCGTACCAGACTATTATATTAAATATCAGCACTCTTGGAACACCGTTTGTCCAATCAAATTAGTGGACTGGAACTAACTGTTGTATAATAAACAATTAACACATTCAAAAATCATGACTAAATGTAGTTCACCATCTTTAAATCATCATCTTTGCATGGGATGGAATTTATTCAATTATCACTCTCAAGATAGTCACTAACTGTATGTCTAATATGGAATCACCCAAACTGCTCTAAAAGCCAGTGTGATTAAACAAGATTCTGTGGAGCAGTACAATGCTTCTCCAGCCCACTTTTAGAGCTCTGCTTAGTAAACAGAGCATCACATCCAATCTACCTCAAGCATGCCATTATGCCACACCAATCAAGCCAGTATTGTCATCAATCACGCCATAAACATGACATTCCATGCAATGACGGTGCACAAGTGCTTAACAACGAATTATGAGAAATGTTATAGAAAACCAACTAGTTATGTTCCAGCTCCTTCATGGTTGGATACAAACAGCAATTCAGCCAAGATGCAGCCAATGAAATGGGAACATTCTTGCATGTATGTGTCTTCTGGCTTCTTCTACTTCTTCTGAAAGCATTTAAAAGTGTGTTGTGCACCTGAAACTGATTCCAAGGTAAAGGGAAATGTTTTTTTTTTAAAGAGGAGTTGCGTTCAATAGACAGAGGGGTTATATCCCTCACTCATCACTAAACTGCAGTGCATGCTGGGAGACCAATGAATATGTCCATCTCTTTAGTTCCCAAACGCTGTAGGAGGAACATGAGGGATATCAAATGTCAGATACAACCCAAACAAAGCCACAATGGACAGAAAGAGAGACTTACTGATAGCCAAACAAGAAAAGTTCATCAATATACAGTATTTCTGCCCTACACATGACAGAGTGGTGTTAAAACACAATGAATTAACAGTTAATCACAGATTGCTGAAGTCAAGGTTTATTCAAACTGCAGCACATTTCTCTGTTGTTTCCCAGAGGCTTGATAGATTATGGTCATTATGGAAAAACTACAAGTCTGGAACAACTGCTGTCTGATTACTCTGTTGCAGTGATTGATGCATGCGTTCAGTCTCCGCTGTGCAAATTCCACCCTCGCTGTTAAGAGATTTAAAGTAAAAAATGTCAAACGTGACGGGTCCGTGCCGACAGTAGCGTGTTAAACTAAGCTACATTTCTTTCACACATGCTTCATCACACAGACAGAATGAGAGGCCACTTGAGCGCACCTGGGCTGATAAGCCTGCAGCACTCGAGCCTTGAGCTCTATTGTGTGTGAATAACAGTGTTTGGGCAGCACATTGTCTTAGCATGTCTTTTGTGTTTGGCCACTTGGGCAGAAGCCTGTTGGTGTCTTGTCAAAACGGAGAGTGAAGCCGAGTGCACCAAGTTAAACCACAACAAACCATTGTGGTCAATGCGGCAAGAGTTTAATCATCTGAACTTGGCAAAATCAAGCACAGGAGCTGCAGTGGATATAAATACTGTACAGAAAAATATATCTCTGGGGGAAGCATGGGCACCATTTGTCTAGTGGGTGAATATCTTCCCCATTAGTTTCAGTGTAGTTACTGAATTATGAATAGGAGATTAATAAGCTGGGTCTTTATGGAGTTACAGCTGGAAGCAGTGCAAAGTCTCCCTTGCAAAGGGTCTATGAGCACCGACTTGACGCCTGTTTTTTGGCCTTGGCTACTGACAACACAACTCATTACTGTCATCCTCCAATCACCTTTCACAATCTGTAGGTTTAGAGCATTAGGTGAGTCAAGGAGTTTTAGCTTCCTCAGCACAGCGGCAGAAGAGGGGGAAAAGGTGATGTATAAATAGATATATAAAGGTGATATATAAATATTAAGCCTGAACACACAATGGCTGCCACATGCAGCAGTGAATCTGTAAAATAAACCTGTGCTCAAACATTGAAAATCCGCAGCACACCACATATCAGTCCACAGAAGTCTGACAAGGTGCCTGCATGTGGTTCATGCTATGAGTCTGAAAAGCATCAGGCAGAGAGGCCTGGCATGGCCTTATCTGTAATTACTCTGTCCAGATGAGCTTAGACCAGTGAACAACACAGCAGGCCAAGAGCGCTAATGATTCAGTAGAATCCCAGTCTTTCAGTCTCCACTAGGCACTAATTGCTGAATTAAGCCACATTTTCCATCTTAGGGAGTCAGGGAGCTTTTCTGAGGCTTTTGGTTCAGAGTGTCTTTGGACATGGACATTCAACATGAACTTTGTACCAGGAATGTTTCTTTCTTTTTTTTTCTCTTCTTTTTTTTAACTTCCTCCACACACTTGCGTTTTGCTCAGTCATGCTGCTCTACTTCTCTTACTGGAACTCAGCTGTCTCCACCCATCAACCCCCCCCTTTTGCTTGTGTGGCTTCCTCTAGTTTAACTACTTCCTTTAACGCAGCTCAAATCCAAAAGCAATGAGCAGGTTATACTGCCTCCAGAGTAGATCTACACAATTACTCCCAGATCTGTGATTTCACAAACAACAAAACATAAACCTGCAACAGTGCAATAAACACCAGCATGTGTTTACATGACCTGCAGGACAAAACAAAGGTGAGCATGACTCTCAGAGGCCCTCCTGATTGTGAAGCCCCTCATGAAGACTAGGGCAGAATAAAATCTTATGAATGCGGAAGAACAGAGTTGGACTCTACAGTGTATAGGAGACACACCTGTTTGTCCCGGTCCTTGTCCTTGGCCTTTCCGCTGCTGCCAGACCCCCTGGAGGAAGTGACATCCCGGGGAATGACAGAGATCTGATGCAGTGGCATGTTCATCCCAGCAGCCAGTGTAGCTCTCACAAACATAGAAACCAGCCCACCAGCAGCAGCATGATGGAGAGAACCATTAATCACAACCTGAGAGATGGGGGGTGGGAAGAAAGAGAGAGACAGAGAAATGTAAACTGTAAAACAGGACACAAGTACATAAATAACTTTAAACGGCTAACCACAAAACACATTCACTGTTAATAACCGCACCAAGTGAAAATCTAACAAATACCTGAAGTTTTCTTTGTACATCAGCGCATTGATTCATCTTCCCATTAAGCATTTAATTGGATCAAAGATGTTCCCACAAAAGGTTGTGCTTGCTTTATGTAAAATGTGCAATCCTCATAAAAAATGTGCGCACAACAACTGTAAATCAGCCGAAACAGTGACAATTATAATGTGTCATCATGGCAGATTAAAAAAAAACTTCCAATGTACTGACATGCACCCACATGCCCTCTTGCTTTTACAAATAATTAGGTGTTTATTTAAAGAGAAGTATGTGCTCATACTCTGCTGGGAAGTCCAAATATTAATAGCCTGCATTTCTCAGTTCTACTCTTTTGGCGCTGTGACCATCTAGGGCAGCCCTGACATCAATTAAATGGCTTCACTTCAGTGACTGTGCTAACCTCATCTCATGAGCAAAACTCTTGACCGATCAGACAACAGCATACAGCATAGCATAACCACGCAATACTAGCCACATTCATGAGGGACAAAATATAACTAATGATCAATGGGGGGGAAATAGAGAAAAGAAAAAAGAAAAAGAAAAAACAACAACCCTACACCACCATTCACCCTGACTGTAGCTGAAACTCACCTCATCAAGTGAACTTTCACCCTCAGTACTTTGGCATTACCGAGTGTGGCAAAGTGCAAACAAGCCTAATGGCCCAAAACCCGGCTGACAGAAAAATACATCAAAATATATCTTGATAAAAAAGAAAACCTTCCGAGTACACCACTATAACTGAATATGCATTACAGACAGTTTGCATCCAAAAAATAATTGACAAACAAGATGAATTTATTCTGTTCCATCTGTCCTATCAAAAGGAGGGTGATTCACTCAATCGGGCTTCAGTGGAACATCTGGTCAGTGTATACAGGCAGAGCTCTCATGACAGGCTCAGCATCATATCAGACACACACATCCCCACCAGTGATCAATAAGACACACCGATTCCTCCACAGCAAACCAACATCTGGCATGAGATCAAGATGCTGGGAAATGTTTATGAGATAAGGCTCACCAAGTGATACTATAAAAATCGACATCTGCTAAAATCTAAAGAAGTGCTTGGACCTGAAAAAAGAAAAAAAAAAAAAAAAAAAACCTGCCCAGGTCTATCCAGAGCAACTTACAGAAGTGTGTATCAGGGCATAAACAGTCAAAGGAAGAATGTGGGGAGTGACGGAACACCATCACAGCCTTACAAGTGGTTAAACAAGAATGTAATATACTCTCAAAAACCACAGAAACGCAAGAAGAACATGCAAGGTAGAGTGCTGCAAAGTACTTACACTACTTGTCTGACCATTGCACTGCCACACTGTTGTACACTCTTGCCTTAAAATGTCTCCAAATGGCTTCCCATTTTCTGACAAAGCTGTGGGGATTGAGCATGTTAGAACTTGCTTACAAAATGGCATCCTGATAATACAATCTCAAGCCTAACAATATGTGCTTTTATTATAAACCACTCCACCATAGTGCAGAGATGTATTGTGTAACCAAACCCTACCTAGCCATCCAGCACAATACAACCATCATGTGCTCATGCCACAGCTACAGTTTTATTTCTTTGTGGTTTTCTGTTTTATTGGAAGAAGTCATTAGTTTTGATGGAAAGTTCTGATATACTTATTCACCATGCTTTAACTCCACCACTGCTGAGTGCTATAGGTCATAGAAGACGAAACAGAAGTGTCTCTGATGGGCTCAACTCTCTTATCAAACCAGCACAGTTACAGCAGCAGTGCTTTCTCCACAATTCCCAATCCTGCGACACAGACTTCAAAATGAAGGCGTGGACCGTACAGAGTGGTGCTATCAGTGTGTGCACAAAGCATGGTGGGTTCTAGTGGTAGCCTCAGTGCGAAAGTGAGCAACATCTTTTTCATGATGTGCCAAAACATGAGAAGCATTGTAATACTGCAAACTAACAGTTTGGGGATTTTAAACACTTGCTCTAAAAGCTAGGTTTTATTGACACCCTTAAATGAACTGAGAATAGATAGGAAATACATGAATGCAGCTTGGCTCAACATCAGAGACTGTAAACTTAATCATCATTTTATCTCGAAGGTTTAGTTTTGCAGGTTTCTATAAAGCAATGCTGAGTAAATGATTTTGCTTTTTGAGATGCCAGTGAATTACTGAGCTACTAATGACCGCTCAGTCACCCGCAGATCTTCCAGACTGACTCAGTCACAGGGTCATGCAGTGAAATGGTGTGCAATAAGGGTATGTTTACATTGCAAACTTCTTTGCACAATTATTTTTTTTTAGTTCAGATCGAATTTATCTTAAAGGTTCACATTCATAATCATAAATGAATCATATCTTTCTTTAGTGAGAATGCATCTCATGTGCACGTTGATTTCTTGGGCAGTCGTTTCACTACAATACTCGGTTTTAGTAAATTCCTTCCAGTTTTGCTTGAACGGATATCAATTAAACATCGAGTAAATCTCCACTGTGGCCATTCTTCCACTAAATATAGTCACTGCTGTTGCTGTCATCTGCTGTTGTCTTGCCACGCTGCTCTCACACAATGATGATGCCGACGACATGAATTACTATCTGACCATTCTCATTCTTGTCACATGGCCACATATCAGATGTGTCCGATATCTAAAGAGGACTGCTCAGACACTACAACTGCACAGAGCTACTATTTATTTTACTACCTTTTGCACTCTTGTTCACATACTGTGACTGCACATATTCCAGTGTTTACAGTTAGGATCTGCACTTTACTTACATACTATCTCGGCACACATACAATACATACAAATATATTCTGTATATATATATATATATATATATATACCTGTATATATATATATATATCTCGTGTATATATATTGTATTTGTAATACAATCTCTTTCCCCCTCTTTGTACTCTGCTCCCCCGTTTATCTTCTGAGCTAGAGTACTGTGCAAAAGTTTTAGGCACCGTATTTTTTTAGTACAAACTTTGTTATACATTTTTTATTTTATTTATTTTATCTACATTATCAAGTCAGTACAAAAAAACAACAACAAAAAAACATTTTAGATTACCAAACATTAGTTTTCTAGTTTAAAATTAAATGTTACAGAAAAATGTTTGTATGTCATTAAAGAAAGCAGCATATTACGTAAGAGACACTTTTAGACAAAAAAAAAACAAAACACAATGAAGGCTGCTGGGTTTTGCTACAAAAATAAGAAGCAAGTGTGAAAGTCAAAGTCTCCAGAAGAACTGTGGCTGCATCTGCAAGATGTTCAATAAAACTTACCAGCTAGTTTCCTTATAAAACTGCACAAATCGTACCAGAGACTACTATTTTTATTTAAAAAAATTGTCACACCAAATATTGACTTTGTTTCATTTACTACTCTTTACTGCTCTTTACGGTATTTTTTTTTAAATGTAGAAACATTTAATTTCATTATTTTGAAGGCATCTTTGCTCTACAACATACTTTGCATGTGCCTAAAACATTTGCACAGTACTGTATATTTCTTTTGTATCCAACAGCTAGAGTACCTGAGCCTCACACCAAGCATTTCAATGTACAATTGTCACTAACATTTTATGCACATGACAAACTTGAAACTTTTCGATCTAGGTCCACATACAAAAGTTGCTCAGGTCTGATTTAAAAAGATCAAATGTTTGTGTCCACACAGTCCTGAAAAAATCTGATCTGTGTCACATTAAGGCAGAAAATATTTCCCATTTACTTCCCATTTTGTGAAGCTCAACAACCTTTTGCTGCATAACACAGCTACTTATATTCCTTGGTCTTACCCATTGTTATGAATGAGTAAGGGAATTTGGCCTGTGTGTTACCTCATATTTATACCCCTGTGGAACAGGAAGTCATGGTTGAACAAGTTCCTGTTCCTAGTCACCCAGGTGTACTAAAAGAAATTTAAACATCGATGGGAATATACTTCAAATATATTTTTCTCATATGAATTCATAGGGGTGCCAATAATTGTTGCACACCTAAATTTAACAAAGTTTTTTTTTAATAAATCTGTGTTTTGTTTGCAGTTGTTTGACATCCATGAGAGCAGAATATTTTCGTGAATTTTTTGAACAAAATATCAAAAGGTTAAACAGTAAAGACAATTTTTCACAGCCTTCTTTGCCCATATTTACCAAGTGTGCCAATATTAGTGGAGGAGACTGTACATACGCGCATGTGCACACGTTCACACACATGCATATTCAGATGGCAGGCAGGAACTGTATTATTCATATAGTGCAGTCTGTTTGGGATGGCATCCACAGAATGACAGTTTTTTGTGGGTTCGGCCCTGAAATCCAGCATTTGCATGTTGTATGTCTGATTTACATTTGTAACATTCAATCATATAGGTATTATAATACCTAATTCTATATAAATACATCAATATAAAAGTAATAGGAAGCCAATAAAGCTGACATTTAAGACTCAATAATTTCAACCCAAGGTGTTAGTGTAGAGAGCCTAAACAACAACAATAATAACAACAAAAAAAAGTCAATTACAGTTCAATTACAGGCTGCACCGCACTGTATATTATGGCTTAGATTCAGTTTTTTATTCAGAGAAGAACAAGGTGAGAATTAAAATAAAACACCATCATTATGTTTTTGAAAGCACCATTAGTCAAGCCAGACAGATTTGTATATACACATATGTGATGTTCACACACAATGCTGTTAATATATAATGCTATTAAATGAGTGTTAAATGAGTTCAGCAGTATAACACAGTATACATTATTACTGGCCTAAACATCTAACACCATATTACCCAACACCATAAGACAGAATAAGGCAACATTATTGATAAATCTTTACCACATTACACGTTTCCACAAGGATCTCACTGTTATGCCTAAAAATTAGAGATGCACCGATCGACCGGCCAGAGACGGGAATCGGCCGATTTTCCACATGCTCGGCCCGGACCGGTGACCGGCCGGTCAGTCTCACGTCTTTCCGATTCCGAGCTGGTCCGTGTTGTTGCCAGCAGCACAGGCAATAACATCACAGCCACGCTCACAGCCGCATGTAAACATGTCGTAGGCAAAAACGCGAAAACCCACTGACCTACTGGAGGATCAGCAAAGATCGTTTCCCTGCGCTTGCTCCACTTGCCCGAGCCTATACCTCTCTGCTCCATGTACAAGTGTTGAAAGTGATCGCTTGTTTAGCTTGGCTGGACATGTGATAGATGAAAGGAGAAACCGATCAGGTGACAAGGCAGAGATGCTTCTGTTTGTGAAGAAAAACTTGCCATTAATGCTCAAGTAATAGCATTTTGTCTATACATATGTTGGCAACAAAGAAAATGTGCCTTGTTATTTAATTATTAGCCACTGCACCTATTATTATTTGGAAGAGTATTGCACAGTTCAGTTTTGTTCATAGTCTTGTAATCTTTGGACTTTTGTGAGACGAGTAAAAAAGAGAAAAAGGTCATTTTATAAACATAGTGGAAAATGATATCTGTTTTGTTATATAAAGCAACTCTTTTTCAGTTAATTGTTATTTCTACCTCTTTCCAGTCACAGAGCACTTTATTTTTGAGAGTTGTTTAAGTGAGAGAAGATCCTGTAACTTAGTGCAGTTTGGGGGAAATTGTAATATTTAATCATTCTTTTATTATGAAAATAACATTTTGCATTGAAGAGAATCGGAATCAGCAAAAATCGGTATTGGCAGGTCACACTTACAAAAAAATCGGAATCGGCCACAAAAATTGCAATCGGTGCATCTCTACTAAAAACACATCAGAGAATTGTTTTTCTGCTGTGTCAATTTTTTAATAATTCAGTCCATGCCCTTGTGAATTTGTGCATGTCAACCACCGTTATGGTTTCCTATGATCACACCGAACTTGTTTCTATTTGCTAAATATCGGTAGCCAGAACCACATCCATGGCCATTGAGTATCGGTTCCGTGATATTCTTGCACATTTTCTCCACGAGGACATTATGCAATAACAGTTCATTAGAGAAGTGAAAAATGAACAGCACTCTTAAATCGATTTGGAAATCTATACAAGAATAAAATGCACCAATAGAAACGTAGTGTTGTCTTTCAAGTGTGACAGTCTAAGTGCAGACGCTACAGCATAATTCCATTCGACAAAAATAACCCATACTGAAACAGACTGGAAAAAGAGTTGCTTGTAAGGAAAGGTAGGATAATTTACAAAGATAAACTTAGATAATGAAACATATTTGTTAATCAGGTCCTGAATACAGAGAACACAGTGCACCACTTCAAGCACATGATTGAAGCTGTGCTTTGCCTAAGGGAGGATCCGGTGTTCTCTTGACATATTTCTTCCACAGGCTCAAGCAAGCAAGTCAACCTCTATCAATCACCTCAGGACACATCTATAAAGCAAAGCAAATTTCATAAACATCTGTGCCCCACGGTAAGTTGGAAATGCTGAATCTGTGTTCATCCAGAACATACTACTCACAGTCCAGGAAAAGAACACACCACAGCTGCTGATGACGCATTCTACCAGAAGAGCAGGCTTAAAAGTGTTGTATTCTGATAGAGGAAAGTCACAACCACAAAGTGTCTAAGTAAGAGGAAGCAAAGGTAATTTATAGCTACAGTTACAGTTCCTCACTTTTCTGGAGTAAGCAAAGCTTAAGTAAAACTCGACGCCAAGATTATCAGCTGTGATGCCTTCATCATCACTCAAGTGTAGTCCTTCTTGTTACTAATTTGTATGCCAATACTACCCTTAATATATTCTTCAAGCGTATGAGGAGAAACTATTGAAAACTCTATTGGCGGGGGGGGGGGGGATTTGCATGTTTGCCTCGAACCTCCGGGGTTGGGGGTTCGATTCCAGTCTCTGCCCTGTGTGTGTGGAGTCTGAATGTTCTCCCCATGATTTGGGGGTTTCCTCCAGGTACACCGTTTTCCTCCCCCATTCCAAAGACATGTGTTGTAGGCTGAGTGGCATATCCAAATTGTCTGTAGAGTGTGTGTGTGTGTGTGTGTGTATGTGTATGTGTGTGCGCGAATTATGGGTTGGCACCCTGTCCAGGGTGTCCCTCGTCTCATACCCCGTGTCCCCTGGGATGGGCTCCAGGCTCCCCTGCAACCCTGTGTAGTATAAGTGGTACAGAAAATGGATGAATTGATGGACCTTGACTCTGTTTAACTCAATTCCAAATTCTGTTTGTTATAATGATAACCTATAAACATTCAACCACTTGTTCTCGGGAGATCATAGCAGCGAGAATCTCAAACGGATGGACGGTCAGATGGACAGAAATCATACTGAAAAAGAAAGTCAGTCTGCATTGCTTAAAAGAAAAATGATCAATCAGTCAGTAGTATACATGACTGTGCTGTGCGGTTGGGGGAAGTGGAGACTCTGGACATTCAGCAGGAAGTGTTGAATTCAGTATTATTGATTCATCACTGTGCACTGAAGCGAATGGCAGCAGCGGCCAACTCCTCGACCTTAAATAAAAGTGCCTGGTTGCTATGCTACCAGTAAAATGATGAACAGCATTTGCAGCAGTCAGTCATGGAGCTCTTCGGCATCTGGACCAGGAAAGACATTTTTGCCTGTATGTAAATGTGAACATGGGTTTCCTCGGGTTTATTGAACTGACAGCCCATCAAGTTTGTATTAGTGACTCATGAGCAGTGTTCCTTGGATAGAAACATGATTATTATAATACCACTGGACCAAAACAAAACGAAAACATGGGCTTATGTCAATGTTTCTTGGAAATTATTATTGGACAGGACCTTTCCAATAATACATCACTCCACTCTACACATGTGTTATTAGCAGACACTTCTGGTTGTGCAATCAAAAGTCTTTCATATGAGACTTTTTCTAGGAAATATTATCACTGGAACACAGTACATGGCATTTCCAGTAATTCAAAAAACTACACTCTGAATAATTCTTGAGCAGTAATTCTGCTGTCAACATGTACCAGAGGGTTATCTGCTCTCATTTCACAACACGTCAGGTAAATGAAATACCTTAGAAAGCATCCAGCTGGGGATAAATTGGAAGACAAAAGAAAAAAAACAAGCAGTTAACATTCTTTTATGATTCAACTCTCTGTTTAACTGAATACAAAATAAAAATCATACAGTAATGAGGTTTTAAGTGAGTTAGGAACTCAGCTATGGACACTATCACAGACAGAAGGAGAAGACAGGCAGAGTGGGTAGAGCTGAAGTGCACTCGTATATCATTCATGGACATGGTTGCGTCTCAGTGCTAGGAAGTGTTGCTGAGAGGTAGCTGGATTGTTATGGGTGGAAAAAATAAGCTCTGCGTCAGGAAGGAAAGGCGAGTATCCAGCTGAGCCCTGAGCCCAATCCCTGACACCAACAGCTCCAAAAAGTGTCAAAACAGAAAGCTAAGTTAATATAAGGCACCCAAAGAGACACAAGACTGTTTTAATGACATTTATTCAGACTTTACTCCAGATATAAATAACAATCTGAGGAAAGTGACATTTCCCGCGTTTCAGACGTGGACTGATTTAAGTCAGATTAAGTGCATAGTAAAATGATCCAAAATAATTTTCCATGTGTACTGTGCTATACTGTGACTAATTGGAGATTCTTGAGTAATACATAATCTCCATCTAGTTCTTAATAAAGCAGGCAGTTTGGAACATGCCCTTCTATTCAGTACAAACTAAGATAAGAACATTAACCCCAAAGACAACAAAGCTGCCTAAGCTATTATTTTTCATCCCTGTATGTGTGTCTAGATGAATGACTGTACAATTTCTGAGATTCCTTAACAACTACTACTGGATCTAGTGAAGTGGATCTCTTTTGTGTCTCACCGCTGCAATCACAATGATGTAAAAACAGCTATAAAGAGATAAGAGGCTCTCTGATGTCTCCCATGATGGAAATTTAGTTAAATCTGTACATAACAACATTGCGTTCATCTCAAAAGGTGCAATCAACTCTGTGAGCAAAAAATCATAACAGTTATATCAAAAATGACTACTAGATCCATGTATTACTTGGCAATCTGAACATTTCCATCCAATATCAGTAGCAAAGGAAAAATAGAGAATGATAAATGCATGGCCTCTCCATCTACACAGGAAAAGCATCTTTTATGCCCCCTTCACATTACTGAAAAATATGAAACACACTACCAAAACATTTACTCCCATTCTAGAATGTAGATCAAGTCTCACCTAAGAACATTGCTGTAATGAATGAAATGCAGTAAGATCAAGATTCATTCCCTACTTGTTTTTATTCATGGCATGCTAAAAAATGCTAACGGCATTCACTAGCACTATGGACTTGAGGGATGACATCATTCGAGATAAGACACAATCAATACCCATTAGTTATATAGTGCTGTGTTGAACAGTCTAGTGAATGTAGTCCATAAAGCGGACCTACTATAAATCATTATGTTTTGAGCAAAGCTAGGAATGATAGTAAGACAGTACAAAAAGGTTTCTATGAAAATCAACCATTATTAACCTAGTATAATTATTAGTAATAATTATATCACCTAGTGGGCAGGAAAAAACCGTGTCATGTACACAATGTCAAGCAAAGCATGATTTAAGCATAAGAGTGCTAATAACAGCCAAATCCTAGTATGGCGATTTAAAAAAAATAGTAATAAAAAAATAAAAGGATTTTTTTTTTTTAAAAAGTCATCCAGGTTAACCTAACTTCTGGCAAACAATGTGTCTCATAGTGAGAGTCATCAGTGGCACAGTCAGGAAATGTTTATTTACTGAAGAGGAAGGGACCGACAAGACATTACAGTCAATGCCAGCAGTGGATGCTGGCTCAAAGCCCCAGTGTAAGCCATAACCTGAGAGCTTTTGAGAAGAATAATCAATCAGGTCAAAGGATCGATTCCCCATGGTTTCCCCCTACTGTAGACCATCTGACAATTCAGTCTCTATTTAGTTCCTTTTCCAATACACAGAGGTTTAATGCTGAGAATCAACTGACCATCTGCATAAAGGCAATCAAAGAAAAAACAGAAAAGTTTCTAAAAACACAAGAAATACTACTTGCCATGTACTCACACAGAATTTAGTCACCCCTCTTGCCGATTACTAGAAGGGTGCATGCCGAACAGACTAATAGCGTAGAACACTGTCTGGTCCAGCATGGTCATCACAGAACTGTCAGGATCAAATCTGGGACTAGAATAGCTTAGCCATCTACAGCTATCTGTGGTAATGTACTGTGATTAGAAAAGTGGTATTAGAAGTTTTTATCTTATATTCAGCTCATGATTCAGCAAGAGACACAAATTCATTGTTAATGTACAGTTTCATCAAAGACAAGATAATGCATCAGTACACATCAGATATCAGTACATGCTGTACTAATTATATACATTACATGGGCAAAAGTTTGTGGACACATGACCGTCACACCTATATGCGGGCCTTCACAAACTGTTGCCACCAGTGGTGTAGTCTAGTTTTTTGTAGTGAATATATTGTGATATTGTGACACATAGTGTCGTCTCAGAGCGACACCCCATAAACACCACCACACTCACTAATGCATGCAGTATGCATCTACATGTAATTGAGAGCATTCTTAAAGACTGCTTATGTGTTATCAACATGTCAATTTATTATAAGCAACACAAGACTTTAACAGCCAATGGCATTTACAGCTGGGGAGACTGGACTGATTTTCTACTGTTTAGTGTTAATCACCATCTAACTCAGAAGTGTATCAGCTTAAATGCTTGAGAAAGCATCCAGGGACTGCTACAAGACAAAAAAGCTTCACATAAGATAAAAGGTTAATTAACAAATAAGCAAATATCTCAATTAACGAAGGCTGAAAAGGCACTTAACACCGTCAAAGTATCCATACTGGGTTCACTGTGTTAGTCCACAGGCCCTGGAAAAAGAATGGAACACTTACAGACAGGAACTCCTGTTCCACCTAGATTGCTGGCAGTGTCCTTGGGGTGGGATAAGAAGGGGAGGAGTGGGGTCACTAAGTCAATACAGAGTTTTTTTTTTGTAGCCTGGTAACTTTCTATCCATCCATTCTAACCAAGGATGCCTGTTTTTAAATTCCCTAGCCTTTCTTTCAATCCGCAAGGCTGGCCAGGCGTTCTCATCTCTCTCATCATCTGAAACAAGGAGATATAAACATTGTATTCTGTTTACTACTGTACACAGACACAAACACAGTATCTAAGTTCTCTCCCCCGTTCTCCTGCTTTGATTGGTCCACCACACTAACGTTAGTGAAGTTAGCTAGTTCTAGATACGATTCAATATACCAACAATCCCCTGCTGTTACAGTTACGTTAATGATAACGTTAATGATAACGTATATACTACTTTTACTTAGCAGGTAACGTTACGATAGCATCGGGCTCGTTTTCTGTACAGCATAGGATAGCATCAGCCTCATCTGGCTCATTTTCTGTAGTTTCTGTAACGTTAACGTGTCATCTGCTGCAGCTGCAGTGTCACCTGAAGAGGCAGTAGCTTCAGGGGCAGACTTACGAAAGAGTGTAGTTTGAGTTTGCTTTCGTTTCATATCTCGTTTAGTGATTCACATTAGTTAATTTCAAACTTGCGCCGAGAATGACTGCCAGGCAACTGTGTTGTTGTATCCTCGTGCTTTTTTTTTTTTTAAGTGTGTATATGGAAATCCTTGACCTTTCCTAGTGGGTATACGGCGTATACCTGCGTATCATGTAGACTACACCACTGGCTGTCAATAAGTTGGAAGCAAACAATTGTATAGGATGTCTTTGTATGCAGCAGCATTACAACTTCCCTTCACTGGAACTAAGAGGCCCAAACCTGTTCCAGCATGACAATGCTCTTGTGCAAAAAGCGAGCTCCATGAAGACATGGTTTGCCAAAGTTGGAGTGGAAGAACTCAAGTGGCCTGCACAGAGCCCTAACCTCAACCCCACTGAACACCTTTGGGATGAACTGGAACACTGACTGCACCCCAGGCCTCCTCACCTGACATCAGTGCCTGAGCTCACTAATGCTCTTGTGACTGAATGGGCAAATCCCCACACCCACACTCTAGTGGAAAGCCTTCCCAGAAGAGTGGAGGCTGTTATAGCAGCAAAGGGGGACTAAATCTGGAATGGATGTTCAACAAGCACACATGGGTGTGATGGTCAGGTGTCCACATACTTTTGGCCATATAATGTACAAGAGTGATTCAAATGAAAACCTTAAAAGTGTGACAATCTGGACGCTTGGTCCAACTAAATTCTTTTATCTACAGTAACTGGTTGCAAGGTAGGAATAATGGCTGGGCATTATGACGATACTATATTGATATGGTGATAAATTCATGTTTATTGGCAAGCTAGAAGAGCCAATCCATGCAGAGACATCTCTGGACATGAAGGACAAAACCAGTGAAAATGGAGAAAACCAACATAAACACAAGGAGCATATATGACAATAAAAGAGGCTCAGGATCAAAACCTAGACCCTGGAGCTAAGAGACACTAACAATATTCATAGAAACTGTGGAATATCCATTTTATTTTTGTGGATCAGAGCTCAGCAGCATTTGAGGTCAGGAATGAGCTTGCCAATCACGGGCATCTACTAGTAGAGTAGTTTAGCAGTTATCTGTAATTTAGCACTTACGCTGCCTCCAAGTCTGTTTCATCTGTTTCAAGATGTCCTTGTAAAGTGGTCAGAAAGGTGTTTTTTCCCCCCCATTTATGTCCCTCAGACATCTGCACTGTCTCTAGTTATATTGATGAGGAATATGAGACATACTGACCATGCCAGAGACTAATGCTGTCCGCAGCCCACCCTGACTAACCTGAGCCAAAAGATCTTCCTCAGGTTTACATGGCAAAATATTTTTACAGCAGTTCTACCCAGGAAAATCCTAATATGAACATTGCTAACTACTCAACATGCATGCCTCTTCTCACAGTTTGAATTTCTCTTCTACATTTCTACATTTGTAGAACTTCTAAATTGCTCAAATAACCATATGAGAATTGCATAGGCAGCCTTAGAGCCAAGAGTTAAACATAATCTTGAGCCTTGTAATCTACACTCACTGAGCACTTTATTAGGAACACTATACTAATACTGGGTAGGGCCTCCCTTTGCTCTCAAAACAGTCTCAATTCTTCATGGCATGGATTCCACAAGATGCTGGAAACATTCCTTTGAGATTCTGGTCCATGTTGACATGATTGCATCACGCAATTCCTGCAGATATTTCAGGTGCACTTTCATGCCGTGAATTTCGCGTTCCACCACATACCAAAGGTGTTCTACTGGATTCAGATCTTGTGACTGGTGCATTTTGTGACATGGTGCATTATCATACTGGAAGTAGAAGATGGGTAAATAAGTTGTGTTTATTTGTTTTGGTACCCAAATAAGTTGTGCCATTCAAGCGTTGATTGATTGGTATTAACGGGCCCATAGTGTGCCAAGAAAACATTCCCCACGCCATTACACTACCTCCACCAGCCTGGACTGTTGACACAAAGCAGGTTGGGTCCATGGATTCATGCTGTTGGCACCAAATTCTGACCCTTCCATCTGTGTGCCTCAGCAGAAAGCGAGATTCAACAGACCAGGCTGCGCTTTTCCAGTTTTCATCTGTTTAGTTTTGGTGAGCCTGTGCCCACTGCAGCCTCAACTTTCTGTTCTTGCCTGACAGAATTGGAACCCGACGGGGACTTCTGCTGTTGTAGCCCATCTGCCTCAAGGTTCTGTAGCCTTTGTTTGTGTCAGCTCAAACCAGTCAGCAGTTCTCCCTTGACCTCTCTCATCAAAAAGGCATTCTCATCCGCAGAACTGCCGCTCAATGGATGTTTTTTTTCTATTGCACCGTTTTGAGTAAACTCTAAAGACTAATGTGTGTGAAATTCCCAGGAGATCATCAGTTATATAAATACTCAAACCAGCCTGTCTGGCACCAACAATCGTGCCACAGTCAAAATCACGAGATCAAATTTTTCCCCCATTCTGGTGGTTGATGTGAACATTACCCAAAGCTGCTGGCCCGTATTTGCATAATTGTATGCATTGCAATGCTGCCACACAATTGGCTGATTAGATAATTGCGTAGGTGTACAGATGTTCCTAATAAAGTGCTCGGTGAATGTATATCCAAGATTACTGGTCCTACACAGTTTTGCATCTTCCTCATTGTAACCCACTTAATGGTGAACAAAGGTTAGTGTTGCTCACTGAAAGGAATGAGGGATTTGTGGAAAGTCTACAGTCCCTATTCAAGAGTCTCTCCATTTTCCAAAAGTACATGCATCCTAGTTTTATACTGATGGCATGGCACATCATCTCCTCTCACTGTTTTCTGCCGGGAGCTTCCATGTCTGACCGCTAAAGCTCTTCAGCTCTCAGCCACACCCTGAAATCTACTGCATAACCACCAAGAGTAACTGGAGAAAACTGGTTCCCTGAAGCAAATAGGGAAGACAATCCCATCAAACACACCTGTTATAAAATAGATTTATTATAAGCAAGCTGTTAGAGGATTAAACCTAAAATGGACTGTAGAGTAACTGCAAATGCCTACACAAGAATGCCTCCTTCAGCTGTACTGTTTCAGCAAAGTGCAAAATCAGATACACATCTGTCTTAAAGAAGAGCCAGAAAGACTTACATGACTTATTCTTCACATCACTATTTTACAGTGTAATGGATGCACCATGCCAGCAGTGAAATGCAAACTAGATAAGACACAGATGCCAGTTCTATTCAGCTCTATTGCAAAAAAAAAGAACAAATACTCAATTCTTATCAAAGTCCTATAGGAAGCAGGGTGCAGGAAAAAAAAAAAAAACAGTGATGGGTGTCAGAACTATCTAAAATTATTAATTCATACATTCATCTTCAATAACCATTTTATCCTGATCAGGGTTGCAGTGGTTGTATAGGGTGTCCCAAAAGTCTCCATACATAGGGGAGAATTAACACATTTTATCAAAATGTTTCATACTTAGCTTATATATATATATATATATATATATATATATATATATATATATATATATATATATATATATATATATATATATATATATATATGTATTTTGGGTTTTTTTCAGATAGCCTTTAAGAATGCCTTGGACAAAAGAAGAACATGTTGAAATCATTCTCATGGCTGGATCGGGAAACTGTCATAAGGTTGCAATGGACTTTTAACAGGAAACATGGCAAGCATGTCACACATGACACTGCTGCCAGACTTTTTAAGAAACTCAAAAATACTGGAAGTGTTGCGGACCAACTGAGAAGTGGACGTCCGCGAACATCCACTGACGAAGGCACAACCGACATAGTTCTGGCAAACATGGTCCCCTATGTATGGAGACTTTTGGACACCCTGTAGAGTCTAACCCGAGAACACTGGGCGAGAGACAGGTATATGGACACTGTTTCATTGCAGGGCACCATGCACACACACACACACACACACACTCGCACACACACTCGCACACACACTCGCACACACACTCGCACGCACACTCGCACGCACACTCGCACGCACACTCGCACGCACACTCGCACACTCATTCACAATACGCTAAGGGTAATTTAGCATAGTCTATCCACTGGAAACTGGAAGAAACTCTCCTAGGCACATGCAGAACATGTGAAACCCAAGCTCAGGATAAAACCAAGGACCCTGGAGCTGTGAGCCAGCAATACTACCCACTGTGCCAATCTAAAATTATTTACCAGGAAATCAATCAGTGCAATGCTTTTACTGCGATTCATTTTGTATCCTATAATAATGGCTCCCTGGAAAGCGCACGTCAACAAGTGAAATAATTATAAGCAATTTTATCAATAGAAGCACAGCATTCACTTGATTTCTTGGCAGTCTTGGTTCCTTTGATGGAAAAATTCTATGGCACGACAATAATGACAAGCAGGCATTTGACTAGTTCGACTTTTAATTTCTATTAGTCACTCTCTGAAGTAGCATTCAACAAAACTTAGTACAGCTCATTGTTTATTTGATCAGCCTTTGTGAAACTGCTACAATGTAATCGCTGTCAGCCAACTTGACAAAAGGTTTGGACTGCAGTAAGCACAAGGAGTAGTTTTACGTGATACAGATGTATTTAGTCCTAAGAATTGTCCTTCAAGCTGTCAGTGATCCTGCCATTTACTCAGAGAAAAAAAAACTATATCCTCCACTATAAGAACAGCTGCAGGCCTGTCATTTTCCTTGCACCTGCATACACATTATAATTACTTACAAGTTTGTTCAAATATTGCATGCATTCAAATATTAAGCAACCTGCAATTTTGCCACAGACACAAATATTTGCACTATTGTTACACTATGCATTTATTTATTTTAATGTTAAGCCATGGAAAGCTAAAATCACTGCTTTCTTGCATTTGAATCAAAGCTTCAAATGAGTTGTTTTTTTTTTTTGTTTTTTTTTTAATAGTTAGCTTCAAATGACTTGTCAGAATACCTGTAAGCCATGAAGCCATGTAAAAATCTAGCATCAACCCATCTTTAAGGAATTTGTTTAAGCACCTCCAACATACAGTTAGGCCAAAACTCAAATCCTTACTCACAATATATGCTCACTACATAGGGTATAACCCCAAGCATTGTAGACCCTACATAGTCCAGTTTATGCTGTTTAGGATTCAGCCACATTGTTAAAATAAATAAATAAAAAAACAAATAAAAGTACTGTTGAATATAAAACTACTTAGTACTTGATTTTTTTTTTTAATACATTAAGTTATTTGATATTTTTATTTCATTGGACATTAATAGAGCAATATATGAAAAAGTATTCAGTAAATGACAGGTTCACTAAAGAAAAATTGGAAACACATTACGATAGATTTATCCATCAACTAAAAGAATGGGAATGTATATTTAAATGTGGATTCTTTGTCTTAAAATCCATAATTGTTATGAACATTTTGAATAGTATTTGTATAGTGAAATTCTTTCTAACAGACTTAGGCTGTCCATCCTGACCCAAGACAAAGACGTGTGGACGTGACCGTATAATTATAATTATAATTATGACACAATACACCACCATTCCTTTTATAAGGCTTCTAACTACAGTTTCCCTTCGTGCAACATACAACAGAAAAATTACTAAGCTCCCTGTTTCATTTCATTTCCACAATAATTGAATATAACAGCAATAAATAATGTCCACTTATTAAGTCAACGTCACAAAATACTGATAAATGTGTTCGTTGAACACTCAGAGAAGTGCGCACACAGGTAGTGTGTTGTGTTTTGACCAGTGTTTGGACAGTGTCCCGACCCCACAGCTAATCACATGCTTGCTTACTTCCTCTTAGTTCAATAGGTTGGAATATGCTAACAATCTGTAAGGCAATAAAGAATCGACATATCATGCACGCATGCTGTTGTAAACCAATGTTTACCAAGCTGCTGAGGGGAATATGTTCAAATAAAAAAATACAAATATCATACAAAAATCTAGAATCTAAACATATCCACCTAGACAAAAGGGGGAAGGGACATTAAATAAAAGATGACAACGTGACATAAAAGAAGAGGATATCTCGCGGAGAACAATGGCATGGCAGTGAAACAAGACACTGAGCAATTGATTTCCAGGACAGGCACATTCAGGATCACTCACTTGAAAACTGAAACAAGAGTCAGGAGTGAAAACTCTAGTGCCTCAGAGGTTTTAGCATTAAAGACAGGACATGGATCATAAACAAGATGGCACTTTTTTTTTTATTGCACTAAAATAACGAAAAGTGAGTTTAAAATGCAGAACAATGGGAGAGAGAAAAGAAAACAGTGACAAGTTATTAGGTTCCTAGCACAGGTACAGCCTAGATGCTTGTTATGGTCATGTGACCTATTAATGCTCATGTGCAACTTGTGGTTAGAATAAAGGTCAAAATAATCAGTTTGCAGTAGGCATCGGATTTGCAACGTGACAGCCATACATATATCGTAAAGACACTAACATCTCTGGGATTTATACAGATATTTAATAGCTATAGCATACATATTGACTACAGACGTCCTGGAAATCTTATTCTGTCTGAACAGAAACATAGTACGTCAACGACGGTGTAATATTTCCAGACATGGCAAGGCACAGTCCTTGAAAATGACTGACATGACTAAAGATCCCTGAGATACCCCGGTAATAATTAGATTACCCCAGCTTCATATGTAAAAACCGAGTAAAGCTTATGATGCACTGGAATGCAGAAACACGCACGAGCGCACTGCAGCTGTATAGTGACGCTTTGCTTAAATGCACTTTAGTCACTGATTTGTTTCTTGCGTTGTCTTTTGTTTTCATTTTTTAAACGAGCGAATGGGGCGATGACGGACACTCACTCACTCACTCGGTGCTGCAGCAAATTTCTCTCGGGAAGATATCTCGAGCAAAAAGCGAGCAAGTTAGTAATCACACACACACACACACACACAATGCTGCGAGCTGAAGTGTACCATCATTCAGGATGTTTAGCAAAAACACGTTAATAAGCAGCATGCCCAACCACAACGCCTTTATACTGGTGAACAAGTCCTCATGAGACAGCCCATGGCACCATTAGTTCAAGACAATGCCATCGTGGAAAACAAAAGTCCGAGCTTTAATATCCAATCTCTTACAGCTTTATAATGTCGATCGGATAACGCTGCTCTTAATTTCTCGCTGGAGATTTAGGATTTAGGTTGCACATCAGTTTGTCCGACATTTAGAGGGGGGGGGGGAGATTCAGCTGTTCAGCATCCAGGTCAGAGTTAGTTAATTCGATATCGTTTTTACTCACCTCTCCCTATGGCCTGAGGAAAACGCGATGTTTTGTTTATTTCACGGTCTCCATCTGATTGAGTGCGTCATGTCGCTGAGACTTCCGCGTTCATAAGAAAACGGCATTAAAAAAAAAAAAAAAAGCGTTAAACTGCGCGTGCGCGAACTACGCGCTCAGCCCAGAATGGCTCTTATTTCGTGTTTGAGCTGCCTTCATGTCTCATTCACATACAACTTCAAGTCTATTTAGTCAAATCGCATTCAGATTGAGTAATTGAACTGTACAGACATAGGTAACCTGGAACAACGGGTTTTAGACAGAGACTTTTAACCAGCTGGATCTAATATTTTGTTCCAGTGCGGCCCAAAGCAACAGGGAGGGATAATGCTGAATGCCGTGTGTTACACTGTTGGACAAGTCATGTTTTACTTTCGCTTTTTGAAATCAAACTTTACTGAATAATTTCATAGCAGGCTACAATCAATCATTTATATTTTATACCACAGACATAAACCACACCTGAAACAGTCATTCATGTTTTAAGTTGTAAATGGTCTGCACTTATATAACGCTTTGTTTTTTTTAACCTTAGCGGTTCTACATAGCTACTTATTAGAGCCACAGAGCTTTTTATTCCTGAACCTTCCACCACATGGACACATTAGGCCCAACTCGACATTATTTGTAGGCCTGTTTGTTTTTGAGTTACTGAGGTTTGGATTAATTCAAGGGACCAATCAAACTGGCTAATAACTATAAGAAGTTATAGCTCTGATAATGATGTGTTGTGGTTTGCATCACTATAACAAATTAAAAATGCTTCATGAAAATGCTTCATGAAACCCTGGAGGTCCCTGGACCCCACCTTGAGAATTGCTGCTTTATGTCACTTATCCAAATGCTTCTTTAATCACCTGGTGCACTGAGGGTTCAGTAGGTTTAAACAGTGGGCATGTCCCATTATTAGGCAACAATTGCCAAGAACTGGTATTTCATGAATGGTAAATGGATGAAACATGATTCACTGTCCGTACCATAAACACACCTAGCGATGCCTAATCTTGAAATGGTTTGTTTGTACATGCAGAGTTAACCTGTTGAGCAAGGTCTTGTTCAGCAGGCTTCCTCGGAGACCAGCATTTTCACTAGAGATCACATTTCCTAGGAATAAGCTATGCAGGCAGCAGCAAAACCTAAGAGTACATTTTTGTTATTTAGATGAAAATCTATACACACACAAAAAAAAAACCATTGTAATTCTGTTATCTAAAAAATACACTTCTCTGTTTCAGTTTCATGAGTGGGTTGTGTAAATGGTTACAGTTTTTTTCCCCCCCAAACAGCTGTGTTTCTTTCTATGGCTGGGTTGTGTAATATAATAAATCAAGAATATGCATCTCTGTAACCACAACAAAATCACTCAAAACTGCTGTCTATCACCTTCAAAAACATCTTCTGCCCAGTCCAGCATACTGTGAATCACGTTGCATATTATCTGCGAGTTATAGACAGCCAGGGAGAACATATTTCAGGACTGCCAGAAGGGAGTTATTCTTACCATCTATGATTTTAAGTCTTGTTGAAAGGTAAACAGCTCGAACAACAAACTGTGCTGCGATTCATGTAGAAAAATTCATGAGCTGGTGCTGCCTGGAGCTACAGCTTACCACATTACCTGTTTATCATTTAATGACATTATCTGACTCATGTGATCACTCCCCACCATGAACTTGGCCATGTAGTCATCACGGCAGGTAGAAACAGAGACTAAGTGTAATAATGAACAATGCTTTCTGTTGAATGTTTATATCCAGGAGCAACAGTACAAAGTGTGCTGAACAAAAACAGCTGTAGAAATAAATGTAACATTTAAGCATGAGTCAAGAGCTGTCCTTGTAAACAGTCCAATTCTCTCTCTAGTGTAGAAGTATGGAAAATCATTCTTCTACTTGAGGATGTGAATTAATCTACTAAATTAATGAGGAACCTATGGGGCCGAGTAGTTTAGATGTAGGTGGACAATTCCAGTTAAATTCCCATTTACAGCAATTTGAAAGAAATGAAGGCAGGAACTTGTTTTGATTTTTAACAGAGGATGTCTTGCTCTCAGGGATCTGCAATGAAAATGTCCACCCATATTTCAGTGACGTATTTCTCTTACGTATTACTGGAATAATTCATTTCTAATAAAAAAAACAAAATTAAAAAAAGACTAAGACAACTGACTGTCCCTCAGTGGTGAAATGAACTTCCAACCTCAATCCAGACAGCAGAATCTGTCACTAGCTTCAAAAACAACGAAAGGCCCACCTCTTCCATGAACACTTAACGAACCCCTAACTTGTCACTTACACTGATTGTGCACTTTGCTGCTCTAGCACTCAATTGAAAATCTTGTATGGCAGCATTACTTGCATTGTTCTCTGCATCATATATCGCTTTGCTTGTATTTCCTCATTGTAAGTCGCTTAGGGTAAAAGCCCTTGCAGAATGAATAAATGTAAATGTAAAACAAAGCTGATGTATGTAAACAAATAGGGTTTCCACACTGGGGCAAGATGCTTAAGGAAGTGTTTTCTCAAGGAAGTATTTTCTTAAGGAAGCACTTGTTCTCCCAGTATCTCAGAGTAGCACAGTCATTAGAGGAGGGAAAATTTAAGCACATTTACTACCCACAATACAGCTGCTATTGTAAGAAGCAAAAGTCAATAAAACATTAATGGAAACAAGGCTATTTCATGATATTTATATTTCAGTTTATTAGTTCAATTCCCAAATAAATACTGAACATTTTAACAGCTGTTCGTGGTGGTGTGCAATTAAAAAAAAACAACAAAAAACATCAAGGTACAAAAAGAAATCTTCACGATGGCAACTCAGCTTTGTGTTCATGTCAGCCTACTCAAAATGAATAATATGCTACGTGGCCATACTGCATAGTAGTGTTTACAGCTTTCAAAGTACAACTCGCATACTTCCATTCAAAGTGAAACCCATGACACTCATATATTATATTACGTATGTGCAGTACCTGGTGTGATGTCTTCAGTGGAGTGCTGTAGGCCTAAAACGGACCAATTTAGGGAAAGAAAAAAAAGATGTGACGTCATTATTACTAAAGTGCATCTTGCAAAGACTTGTCTCATGAAGCCATTTAGATATATCATATTTCTATACATATAATAATTTGTAGTGATCACAACTTTTCTACATTCCCACACCAGTTTAATTTTTTCATCGTATGTGTGAAGAAAAAAAAAAAAAAAAAAAACATTTTTGCAAAGTAATTTCTTTAAACAAAAATTAAAATAAAATTAAAATAAACCTTCCCATTAAGCAAACACGGTGATAAAAGCACACTGCTGGTTTAGTTCTTGTTCATTTAATCATGCTTTCATTTGCATATCATCTTCCCTCTTATATAGTGCCTTCATATTTTGGGCAGCTTTGGTGCGCTGATGATGGGATTAGTCTTCTGTAGGAAGCGGCGACCTGCACTTTTGTAGTCGTAAGTGCAGTTGTGGGTCTCTGCATAGCGGTGCGTGGAGCAGAAGTTGTTGCCACACCTTTATTAGGGAAACAGAGAAGTATCATCAGGAGAGATAAAAGAAAAAGAAAAAAAAAAAAAAAGGCTAGGAATGTGTCTAGTGAGAAAAAGTGTAGCACGTCTACAGACTTTTAAATTGGTTACAATTCAAGGACCTCTAGAAGATTCAGTGGGATTAACGTAATAACCAGTTAAGTCTGCTTTCTAGAAATATGAGCACACCTTAAACAACCTAATCTATTCAGAACATTATAGCACGGCCAGGTCTTAACTCAACTGAGACCATTCTCTGTTTTGGATTTTTTTTTTTTAGAATAACTGTAACCAACTATAGGTTTTAAGCACCTTTATCATTTACGTTAAATCACATCAGAAAAAAAACCCTAAAAATTCAACAGATCAAACACTTTATTTATATGTTTCAGAACAAATATTAGAAACCTTGATGCTAGCCAGAAATGACAAGTCTTCATACAAGACAAGAGCAGAACTCACAGATGTTACTACAAAGCATCTCTGAGCTGAACTGCTAATTAAGGACCTGACAATGATATTCACAACCACATCACATCTTCCAGAGAACAAGCTGATCTTACACCTGAACTGTAGCTCTGAAAACAGCACATCATAAAACAACAAAGCTTCGACGCAGATGCAGCTCTAAGCTCGAAGATAACCATAAGAAAGTAAGATATATATTTTTTTAAAATACAAGGGTTTATCCTTTGTTTGAAAAGAGTTCTGGAAATTCCTTGAGGAACTCCAGCCTACAGCTGAAATGAAAATGAACATCATCCTGATCAACACTCAGACTTGTCTTACAACTTTAAGCTCTAGTCTACACAGTATGAAGAAATGCAGGAAGGAGCACAGAGGGCTAACTTCAACTACATGCAGCCTAAGCCAAGTACCTGCATTCATAGCTGGTGGCTAGCCCGGTCTTCTTCCCACATAGGAAGCAGTGTTTTGAAGTCTTCTTCTTTGAGCTCAGGGGAGCCTTCACAGGAGGGAGGTGATATGTCGGAGAGCCTAAACATTTCAACAAAGCAAAAGAAAATGTCTATACTAATAAATCATACAGCAAGACGATGAAGAAATGCACCATCAAATAAACAAAATCAGCTACCAAGCGGTGCAACAGAAATGATGCCATAGACATCCATGGCCGGGAATCCAAAAGAGCAAAACTGGCCATACTCTCTGGAAGGGAGGGAGAGCATTACTCTCTCATAGCGAAACTAGCCAATCATTGGGTTCTGTTCATATGTATGACAGACAGTGCTTTCCTCCAAGTTGCCCTGAGGTGTAGCATGAGCTGAATTTAAAACAAATGTTACGGCTGGTTGCACATGTCTTGGGCGATGTTCTGCTGGAAAACCTTGGGTCCTGGCATTCATGCGGATGTTACTTTCACATGTACCACCTACCTAAACATTGTTGCAGACCAAGTACATCCCTTCATGGCAATAGTATTCCCTAAAGGCAGTGGCCTCTTTCAGCAGGATAATGTGCCCTGCCACACTGCAAAAATTGTTCAGGAACGGTTTGAGGAATATGACAAAGAATTCAAGGTGTTGACTCTGCCTCCAAATTCCCCAGATCTCAATCCAACTGAGCATCTGTGGGATGTGCCGGACAAACAAGTCCGATCCGTGGAGGCCCCACCTCGCAACTTACAGGACTTAAGGATCTGCTGCTAACGTCTTGGAGCCAGATACCACAGCACACCTTCACAGGTCTTGTGGAGTCCATGCCTCGACAGGTCAGAGCTGTTTTGGTGGCACAAGGGGAACCTACACAATATTAGGCAGCTGGTTTTAATGATCGGTGTAAATTGAGAGTGGTTGATTACAGAAGGAACCCTGCAATTCTTGCCATCTACAGCTCTACTCTGACACCAAAGCTACACACAACACACTGAATCATGAGAATAAGACACAAACCCCAAAGGCAGCCACACCAAGCTCCTAAAGAAGCAAATATATTCACAGTACTCGGCTAGATCACTACCACATAGAGACATCTAAGAAAATGCAACCACAAGTTATATGCCTGGAAAATACACAACATGATGAAGGAACTCGTGCGTGGCAGAGCAAGCAAAAGAAGCTATAGTCCAGGTGCTGTGGCATGAGCATGGATTTATAGTTGCATTCTACAGCTATCAGTTCTGGTATCAGAGAGATAAGCATGATGGGGATGGAATGCAGACACTGGCAGTGATAATTCTGGGAACATTTTAGAATATCACAAACACCAGCTGCTGACAAATGTTTTACATTCACACCCACACACCCATCCATTTCTTGCTGCCTTGCAGCATTACTCTACAGACATTTCACGAGCTGATATTTTGTGTGTATAGTGTATGCATATGGTGTGAACCTATACATGCACGTACAAGTTTATATTAGAGAGGAACAAAGCTGGTCATACTTTGAATTTACTGTTGCTTGGTTTCTATGAATAGTTCTTTTTCTGTCAATGCTAGTGAAGAACTGATGCCTCACCCACAATGCTAGGGTCATAAAATATTCATAATCCTCTATAAAGCAGCACCATAATGCCATGCTGCCCTTTGGGTCATGGACACACTGTCATCATCTTTCTGATGCATGGCTGCCTGAAAAAAATGCACACAGTGGTCAATCATTTCTAAACACAGTTTGATACATGGTTGTAACGAATACTGTCCGATACAAGTTTACTGCTTTACTATAATGAACAACAAAAGGTTATGAATTTTCAGTTCATTAATATGCTATTTTTGGTTCACTGCACTACAGGTTACCACAGACATAACAGATTGATTAAACAAAGCTAGGTAGAAGCTGGAATTTCAATGGCATTCATGTGAGACCTAATGCATGTAATAAAAAGATAAATCTAGCTGTGACAAAAAGCATTTCAAGCACTAGGCTGTCTAGTGTTAGAGGCTGAGAGATGCAGCATCCCAGTCTGCACAAGTGATGTGTGTGTCATGTGCCACTGAAGACTCATCCTTCAAAATACCGACTGCAAAATGTTAAACACAGTCAATGCAGAAATACTAAACAAATTAAGTCCCCAGACAGAAAATACATGTTGCTTAGAAGTGTTAGTTTTTGGAATTTTTAATGGTGTGATAACTTGGTTTAAAAATATCATGGTTTCACAGTATCAAAGTATTAATTAAACAATTTAAAATGTGCAAGGCCGTGGTGAAAATTACACGAAATCTGCCATCGTAGCACTTTTCCACATGTCTGCCATAAATGAGTACCAATGCTTAATTTGGCTACCCTTATTCCAGGATACTAAGATTACTCAACATATGGAAAGCACTAGAAACACTGACTGGTCAAATACAAATGTCACAGAGTTGTCACTTGAATCAGACAAATGTCATGTTGATAAATACACTATTTAGCTAGTATAATTTTTTTTATTTGGACAGATTTTTATTGGACAGAACAGCACCACAAAAATTTGGTTTACAATGGTAAACCAAAAAAAAGTTTTGTTTGGTCAGGTCCTTTATCTCTCTTCATACAAAACCAATGTCACATAGGGAACAAAGTCTAACCTCAAACCCTCCAGAGAACTACCCTACTTTTACCAGTGCCATTATATGATGGAAAGGGATACTGATACATGACCAAGGTAGGCATAGTTCTGGATTCAGTTTAGTAATTGTAACTTTATTTGAGAAAAGAAGCACAACTGCCCCAATTGCTATGCTTCTGGAGGAAATTATGTGGCCCTGACACATGGCATAATTGTGTCTTTGTGATAGATTCGTCTCTCAAATGTCAACAAAATGTCTCCAGAATGTAAAGTGTACAGACTCACCTAATCTCTTTATTGAACTGGAGAGTCCACTCGATGAGTCCAGGATGCCTGATGGCTGAAAAGACAGTATTTTGTAAATCTCTTGAGTCCTCTTACCAGTATAATTTAATCCATATCTATGTAAAGGAGAAGCACCACTTTGATAATATGCTAAGATTAAAGAAAAGTAATAACTAGGCTAAAAGCTTTTTCCGGCCATGCTAATCTATTGACCAAAATTTCAATAGACCATCTCCAGCAGTGGTTCTGAGAGCTGCACACTCACCATGTATGTTGCTCTCTGCAGGGGAACTATTCTCCGTAGCAGATCCTCCTGCAGCAGATGGATGCTGGCTTGCAAGGGGGCATCTGTGCCACACAATCTGGCCAGATCACAAGGCCTTGCTAGTTTTTCATCAATGTTACTCACACAGCCTGACAGCTCTCTGGAAATGTTGTTGGTCATATTGGTGACATCTTGTGCCTCGCTCTTGCATACCCTGTCCGGCCGTTTGCCTGGTGAGTCCACTCTGATGGCATGGAGAGGAGGGGTCTGTGGAGTTGGGCATGGTGGAATGGTAGGCCCTCTGTTAGAGCTGAGGAAGGGGCGAGACACTTCCCCGGTAAAATCTGTGAAAGGTCGAGGCACATGTGGAGGAGTGTGTAGCAAGTTCAGTGCAGCTCTGTCAGATTGGGACGGTAGTGTCTTAGTGCCTACTGGCCATGTGCTAATGGAATCTGAGCCCACAACTTGGGACAGAAGTGGAGTTGCAGTCATGGGCTTGTTCACAGCTCCTAAAGAGTCCAGACTGGCCTCCGGCTGAGCAGAAACATCCAGACTCAGCGGCTCTGGAAGCAGGCTATTAAACGGAATGGGTTTGGATGGCTCCATCATAACTCTGTCTTCCGGTAGCATTAGTCCATCACTCTGTATCTCTGTCTCGTCTTCAGCTTCCAGACCAGACAGGACAGAGAGCGGTGGGTACAAACAGTCTGTTATAGCCTTCGGCCCACCCACATCCAGCCTGGACACTTTAGGAGGCAGCCTAATATTTCTGTGGGTGGGCTTATTCCATGGCTCCTCCTCCTGAAGTATGTATTTGCTAGAAGTTGTCAGCGAAGAAATGGCTCTACCAGAGCCAAAACTTGAGTGACATGTGAAAGGTGGGCCAGCTTCAGAGGAAGACTGTTGCTGATCACCAATCGGAGGTAGCGGTGTTGCAGGGGCATGGCCAATCTGAGGAAGGATGCGGAGCATTCGGTGGTGGCGAGCAGAGCCAAGTGAGCCACAGAAAGGACGTGGACCAACCGGAGGCCTTACTCTCAACTTGGTAGACTTCTTGGGCTTAAAAGGCAACATGCAAAAAAAAACCACAATAAAAAAAAAAAAAGCAGAAACACAAACTTATCTGAGAATAGAATACATTTGGGCACAGTCATTAGTCACTGGCGTAAGCTAATGAAAAACATGAAGAATTGTTTCCTGTAGATATTAAATCCCAGAAATAGTTGCAAGAGCCCTAACAATTTAGCAGGCTCCTAAAGACTGTGCAGCGAAGTAGTGTTATAAAGGCACTGCACCAGTGTGCTGAACTTGTTATTATTACTGTACTGGTTATGAGAATCACTCCTCCTGTCTAGTGGCATCTACTCCAAGTCTGTTTTAGTGACAATTCTAATAATTTTTTATTATTATTATTTTTTTTAAAGCTTAAGATAATTACTGTTTGGGATGAAATGACTAACCTTGTTTTAAGCACTTTTGTACTCATTTATATATACATCTATACACAGGCTTTCCTCTGGTACCTTTTTATTGAGGTTCATATTCTCCATCTTGGCTTTGAGTAACTTCATCTTGTTCATAGTGATGGAGTTCTCCAGCGTCAGCTGCGCAGGGGAAATGCTAGCACCCTCCTCCTCTTCCTCAGTGTACACATTGTGCACTGAACCACTGCTAAACCAAAGACATGCACAACAAAAATACTGAAGCCTTACAAAATGCACTCAAAGTGTTTATGTTGAATTCTGGTTTACCAAACAGAACATTAACACACACTTTTGCAAAACGTGTAAACGTGTTTTTTTCTCTTAACTTGCGATTTCCCTTTGAACAAACCTTAGTGACTTCGACACAGGTGTCAGACTCCCGTCTCCACGGTCCACAACCCGGAAGACGTTGAGCTGGTCACCCTCTTTGTACACCAGGAAAGTGACCTGTTTATTAGACAGAGACTTTTCCCACACCTCATCCCTCTTTGAATCCAAGCAGTCAGCGGTATCCTTTACTGTATTCTCAATGGTCACTTAAGAAGAGAGAGAGGAGAAAAGGAAAAAAAAAAAAAAAAGAGAGTTTGTTCATTCTGTGAAACATCATGCAGTGTATGCAGTGCTCATTTCAACAGTCAATGTTTGCACAAAGCTTATTATTCTCAGTTATTAGTATTAGTCAGACACCTCGTTTGGTGTTGATTGGCCCACCCCTCATGGCAAGGACCAGCTTGAGAGTGCAACCTTCTGCAATGCTGTAATGACAGTAACTCATTACCCCAAACCAACAGCAAGTACAAGTTCTAATTAAACTTTATCTCAGTCCAAATTCCCTTTATCTATAGTACAACTATTTACCTCAGACTCGGTGACATGACTACAGTAACTGACTCAGTTAATGGAAAATCAGGCGTATGTGTTGAAGACAAAGAAATGCTTGGGTGCTGAAATGTTCCCAATGAGAGAAAAAAATAATTACCTGTAGTCATTCAAACAGTACTCATCATCAAGTTCCAAACTGTTCCAGATCAAATGCTGCTGAGCAACAGGGATACCTGTAATATACAACGAAGTAATAAAGAACCCAATTTAAGTAACCTAGATGGCAAGATTCAAACATTCAGCTGTGACAGTGTGCAGGAATGGGGTGAAAGTCTGGTTAATGGCCGACACTGGAATGTTATACTGTAATGAATGTCAGAGAGGCTGTGGACAAAATATGCACTGTAAACAGCACACAACTGAAAAATACCTTTTAAAAAAACTAAATTCAAACCACATGGGGCATCAGGCTGCTTGAAATCCACTGTACAATCAGTGTCTTCCTACACAGAAAAAAAAAAATCCATTGTCCTTGAAATCTCAAGGTATTACTGCTATTAAATGCACTTTATGTCTGAGCAAAGGCCCTAAAAGTGAAACTGGCACACACTAAAAGCAGCTGTAACACCTGGTGCTTATACATCCCATTAGAAACTCCAGTGAAACAGAAAGTAAAATAGTTCATATTACATTGCAAGTGTTGAAAAACCCATGCCGAAGAAACACGTCTCAGTGCTGCCCCCCACTGTAGATTGAATGTATCAATCAGGCCAGAGATGCACTTTATCAAGCATCCAAGTTCAGCAAGGGGCACCCTCGGGCCCCTCGGGCTGACTTTGAATCAAAATGAAGCGGATCTCAGCATAAAAAAAAAAAAAAAGGATAA
The DNA here is from genome assembly GCA_023630585.1 of Cranoglanis bouderius. Lineage (NCBI taxonomy): Eukaryota > Metazoa > Chordata > Actinopteri > Siluriformes > Cranoglanididae > Cranoglanis > Cranoglanis bouderius. The sequence continues at coordinate 22,124,946 of CM042536.1, forward strand.
CACCAGACAATTACTCACAACTGTTTGTATCAAATTAGATCAATATCTAGGTTAATTAATCTCTAGATTAACCCACACAAGATTATATATTCAACAAAAGACCTTGTTTCTTGTTTCTTAATCACACGTGTAGAAATGAGACACCAAAATAAGCTTCAGCAAAACTAGTCAGTCTACTACTGGGCACCCAGTCGCTTCCTTTCAGCACAAAGTCCATTTTAAGGTTGCCTAAGAACAGGTAAACAAAGCAAACCACAAACCTTCATGACTTCCAAAACGTGTGATATTTCTAATAAAAAAAATGTCTCAATAAATAAACTGTCTCGCAAAAAAAAAATAAAAAGGTCTCGCAATAATTAAACTGAAGTTACTGATGATGGCATTAAAACTGTTACTAACACCATATGCCTTTATGCATCTGTATATGTAACTCACCCATTCACACACATTATATGAGCAAAAATCTGTGGACACCTGACCAATCACACCCATATGTGCTTGTTGAACATCCCATTTCAGAGGTAGTCCCCCTTTGCTGTTATAATAACCTCTACTCTTCTGGGAGGGCTTTCCACTAGATTTTGGAGCATGGCTGTAGGGATTTGTGTTCATTTAGCCACAAGAGCATTAGTGAGCTCAGGCACTGATGTCAGGTGACGAGGCCTGGGATGCAGTCAGAGTTCCAGTTCACCCCAAAAGTGTTCAGGTTGAGGTCAGGGCTCTGTGCAGGCCACTTGAGTTCATCCACTCCAACCTCGGCAAACCATGTCTTCAGGGAGCTCGCTTTGTGCACGGGGCATTGTCATGCTAGAACAGGTTTGGGCCTCTTAGTTCCAGTGAAGGGAAATTGTAATGCTACAGCATACAGAGACATTGTAGACAACTGTGTGCTTCCAACTTTGTGGCAACAGTTTGGGGAAGATCCACATATGGGGTTGATGGTGGACAGTGATCCCAAATCTTCTTTGGGATCACTGTGGAAATGACCACAGGTAAAGCACCTAGTGATATGTAACATCATAATGATTGTTGCATAAATAATAACGTGGTAACAAGGCACTGCAGCAGGTAGCATTTCCACCACACAGCTCCATGGTCTGATCCTAAGCTCGGGTTTCTCTCTGTGCGGCATTTCACTTGTTCTCCATGTGTCTGCGTTGGTTTTGTCCAGGTTCTCTGGTTCCCTGGCATTTTTCAATGTTTAACTTGAAATCATAATTGGCAGTCGAAAACTAGGTTAATGAGGTAAACAGTATGCTGGATAGACAGGTTATATTCAATCAGTTGCAGCGGGCAGGGCTTCGTTGTACCCATTATTCTAAAACATGCCCGATCATGCCCTTCAGCTCCTGCACAGTTTCGGTGTACAGTTTAATATGACAATTGATGCAATTCCTCTCAAAGTGCAAATATTGACCTATAATAGAACATATAAAGCAAATTCGTTTTTTGAAGGCAGGAGTAGTTCTAACTTGTACTGCACAACAGAGGAAACACACTTGTGTGTTTAGCAGCATGTGAAATGTGAAGTGCTGAGGCTGTGTGCGGTCTCACCTCTCAAAGCTCATCAACACCCAAGTTAGACAGAGCTCCATGCAACACACTGGTGTGGAGTAGTTTACAGGTACTTAAAATCATCTCACTGTGACTCAAACACAACTAGCACTGTAAGTGAGAGCTTGTGAAGCTCTTTTAGGACTTCCCCTGTTAGCCTTGTAGCTGGAGTGCAAAACCAAAGAAGACCCGTTTCAGATACATAATACTAATAATCATCATCATCACTGTCACACAAGGACACCTCACAGTATTACAAATCAAATACCCCATACTGCAGAACAAAAAGTCCATGGGGTGGAGCTGGACCTGATCCAGCCAAGTGTCCAGGGGGTGAAGAAAGTCAGTGTGTTTCAGGCTGGATAAGTGAGTTTATCACCATGTACAGCATTGTGTCAGTTTGTTTTAGGCTTAAAGGAGGTGTTGGATCAGATCCACCTCTACCCCATGGAATTTCTGTTCTATAGAAAAGACTATCATTTAAAAAGGGGTATATGAAGTAAGAAGAAAATAAGCTGTAAGTAAGAGGGGTACTAATGGGGGGGGGGGGAGATGCGGGGGGGAATAATGTGTGTGGGGGAAAACGTATGTTTACAGCTGAAACAAGGCAGAAATCAATAGCCACAGAGAGACTGTGGGACAGAGTTAAAAAATCTAAAAGCCATCAGTGAATTCAGATGGGTTTTTGGCCACATTTCTTTGCTAAATGTTTAATATGACAACTGTGGTATATAAACATTTTAAATATTTTACACTATGTTCCCTGGGATTTTAAGAAAGTTGGAATCTAACCACAGTTTAATATATGCAGTTCAGAAGGCAAAGCTGTGTTGGAGTGCTCAAGCACTGTACTGTCACGAAGAACTAAACCTGGACTCCTGAGGTATGGAATACGAATCACAGCAATGCCGGAGAGATTTCAGTAAAAGAGAAGTGAAAGAAGAATCCCAAGTTTCACAGTTTCGAAGGCAGTCTTACAGAATTACAACACAGAGTACCAGAATCACAGAGAGAAGTGAGTCTTCTAAAAGCTGTCTCAGTGCTACACAGTGGACTCGAGAGGCTAATGTAGTTTCCTAAAAGTTCAAATAGAAACAAAAGTTTAGAAATTGGTCAATAGGTTGAGAGATAGAAGATCAAGGCCAGTTTTTGTAAATGGTATAACCACAGCAAGGGGAAAGAACCAGATTGAAGTACATACTGATGAAGTGGGAGAGAGATAACAGATGAGCAAGCCTTAATGATAGAGATTAAGGTGGGCTCAAGATGGCAGGTGGAATATACTTAATCAATATAGACACTGATTCTGAATCAGTAGGTGCAAAGATGTGCTCAGAGCACATTAACAAAGATAGCAGAACAGTTTCACAATAACAAGAACAGACTTGGTTCCCGTTTCTACTTTTTGACTTTGGTAAACTGATGAAACATGTGACAGGACAAGCATCTGTTACACAAGTACAGGTAGACTGAACACTGGTCTATTAACTGTCTCCTGAAGAAGAAAATAAAAAACATGTTAAACAATGCATTAAAAACATTTTCAAAACAGTTTAATAAATAGTTGCAATTTATTACCCAAAAAGAGTTTTTTAATGATTTTTTAAAAAAAACTTAACATTCAGGAGGCATTAAACCAATGACAAAAGTAGTGTTCCAACTTAGAGACTTTTAGGTTAGATGGCTTTAAAAAATAAAAAATAAAAAACCAAAGGGCCTAATGACTGTCTTGCATTGATATGGCCCCCAGCTCACCACACAGGGACTCGTTATACGAGTTGAGAGAACTGGTTTACTCGACACACCACCAGTGTGTAAAGCCTGACATGTTACGCTTGCATATAGCTGATGGTCCCTTTGACCAATCACCAATCACCATTGTTCACAATGACAAATCACTAATCACCGCCGTTTGTCCCATCTGTGCACTCTGTTGTTCATTTAAACTCTCTTCTTGGATATATATATACACAAGTAACAAAGGCTAATTATTCCATCGGTCCAAAGGTTAGTTTGTGGCCAATTCCAATCCACCAGTCAGGTATCCCATATCATGACAACTATGATAATATATGACAACTACCAACCAAGTGAAGGATATCATGTGTTTCCTCCAAGACACATGAAAACTGTTGCTCATGATGCGTCTTGGGGCAGCGCAACACTCTCGCCCCCTTGGCATGCATGAGCTAGACTCTGGAGCCCATTATTTTCTATTCTGATTAAGCTTCTATTCTATTCTATTCCCTATTCTTCTAAGTATCTTCAGACAATCTTCCTTCTTTATATACCCTAATTTGTAACTTGATATGAAGATGATCATGATGAATCAGTGAATATGCAAATTACTCTATGGTGTCATCTAGGGACTTCTAGCAACAATTCAGTGTGCTTTTCTCTGAAAAGAGTAGGCAACTCTAGACAGAAGGAGACCCTGGGGCAAACCCAGGACCCAACTGGGGAATTACATCCCGCAGTTGGCTTAGACGTGTCTGGAGGAACTGGAATCCTTGGCTGGGAATAGAGAAGTCTGGACTGACTTTCTCAGCCTGTAGACACCATAACCCCAACCAGGAAATGCAGAAGGAAAATTAATGAATGAATGACTGTTTTGGCTCCAAGAAACTACTAAAATGGTATGTGAAATAGACCTAGAAGCCTAGCTATGCGTTTATCCTCACAAAATGTCATCAGTATGCACAAGAATGCAAATTGAAAATGCCCCTGTGTCCTCTTGTAATCCCAGCCACATCCCATCTCCTTCTACTCCCATCACATGCTTACCTATAAAGTACCACACTATTATGAAAATTCAGAGATGCCACATTGAGAAAATTGGACCCTGAATGGGTAAACCTTAGACTGACTAAAGAGTCTGAAGCAGAGAAAACTGTTGTTGGAAATGTGGACATGTCAGATCAGCAATTTCAGTTTAATTTAATGACACTGCTTGCTACTAATGTACACTTATGCTGTACTGTATGTGACGCTAGAACATAAATCCATCCATCCATTTTCCACACCGCTTATCCTACACAGGGCCACAGGGAGCCTGGAGCCTATCCCAGGGAACTCAGGGAACAAGGCTGGGATGTTATTTAGCCAAATAGTTGGCTACAGGAAAACACAAGTATCATTTAAGTATCAGGGTCTTGAGTGTGACCGTCATGATCTCAGAGATTTAAATAACAGTACCCAAATGTCTCACCAAATAGCCTACGATTAACTTTCTTTTTTTTGTTTGTTTATTTTGCTTAGTAGATGCTATGTGTTATGAAGAGATGCACATGGTCAGCAACAATATTCAAATAGGCTGTGGCATAAGCAAGTGATTATTGATTGGTATTAATGGGTATTAATTGTGCCAAGAAAACATTCCCCACACCATTACACCACCTCCACCAGCCTGGACTGTTGGCACAAGGCAGGTTGGGTCCATGGATTCATGCCGTTGACACCAAATTCTGACCCTACGATCTGTGTGCCTCAGCAGAAATTGAGATTCATCAGACCAGGCTACGTTTTTACAGTCTTCAACTGTTTAGTTTTGGTGAGCCTGTGCTCACTGCAGCCTCAGCTTTCTGTTCTTCGCTGACAGAAGTGGAACTCGACGTGGTCTTCTGGTGTTGTAGCCCATCCAACTCAAGGTTTGATGTGCTGTGCATTCTGAAATGCTTTTCTGCTCACCACAATTGTACAGCGTGTTTATGAGTTACTGTAGCCTTTCTGTCAGCTCCAACCAGTCTGGCCATTCTCTGTTGACCTCTCTCATCAAAAAGATGTTCCGCAGAACTGCCGCAGTCAAAATCAGTGAGATCACATCCCCCCCCCCATTCTGATGGATGGTGTGAACATTACACAGAGCTGCTGGACAATATCTGCAAAAAGTGCTTGGTGAGTGTATATCCAGTATTTGTCAGCTACCATAAGAATTTCAGTGCGCAGTTTCCCATGTGTCAACTGTGCAAATTACAAATAAAAGACTCAGACTTGACGTCACAAATATTTACCCATTACTAACCTTAGTTCAGTAGCTAAGGCTTTCTGAGTCATCTTTAATAATCTGGATAGTAGACAATGATGGGATAAACAACCTAACTGAGCTCTCGCTAAGAAAGTTTAAAAGGAAAAAATAAATTACATTTGTTTATTAATTCATTATTAAATCAGACCTCCCCTTGATTGGTTGTTTCTGATTTTATAGATTATGGGTTATAGAGTAGTAACTGGTGTTATCATTTCATATCATATAATGATATATAGACTGACCATTTAAAGGTCACGTTTATACAGGGGAACAGACCAAACAGTACAAGTAGACTAGTGGAGCCAATCCAGAGCAGCACTGGTGAAGTAGTTTAAACTTTTATGAATTTGTCACGAGTTTTAGGGCGGGTCGTATGCATCCGACTTTACCTGTTAGAAGAGGTCTTCAAATTTAATCTTAAACTGTCCTGTGAACTTTAGATTGGGATGATTAATACATTACACCATAATTCTCCACAAAATGTCTCCATGTCTCCACAAAAAAAAAAGCATATAACACACTATTAAACATGAGCTATGAAAGTACACATACCTTCCAGTCTCTGAATCTTGGCTTTTACAGAGACAATCGTCTCAAACGGGGAGACCCGCAGCTGGAAGCAGGTCCCTGTCAGAGTCTCTATGAACAGCTCCATGGTCTCATAGAAGGGCAATTTGTAATTGACAACCCCTAGGTTATCATCGTTGAAAAATGGTGGCTCCCTCTTGTCAGCCATATTTCTAGGGAGGGGAGGTTGTTTAGGAAGAGACTGGGATGAATCCTGCCCAAGGTGGATGAGTGAGGGTTGTGATCTCACCACGGTCGCCGGGTTCACTCATCCTGGGCAGAGGTCTACACCGTGGAAAAGACACATGACATACTGAGCTGTGCAACACAAGCTACAGCCATTCCTCGTGTGACATCTGAAACAACTGTTTGTATAAGGGTGTGTGTGAGCTGTATCAGCTTACTCCTTAAAAGACAGCGATTTGAACCTCAGTACAGCCATGCCCCAAAAACAAGCACATACACTGCTTAACCTAGAATGTTAGAGTGCAAGAGGGGGAGCTGTCTGAATTGATAGCCACCAGGCAAGTACAGGCACCACCTTGTACCGATTCTTATGTTGGTGGACTATTTTTCTTCTCCGGTTTTCACAACCTAGACTTCAACACAGACTGGAGTTTATCTCTGAGCAGATATTTTACTGACCGCTGCAGGAATGTGAGAACTTTCGGAATATTCCAAAAATCGTTCAATGTTCACTGAAAAATCCCTGAGCCCTGCATTAAAGCTGCTACTGGCAACCTTTAATATTCATCCGTTTAATACCTGCTTTAATAGCATAGTTAATAGTTTCCTCAAACAATGCAGACTGATTTTTAATAATTAATAAATAAACTTCTCAATCACTGTTATATTAGAAGATCTTTAGCCAATTTTTTTTTTGTTGTTGTTTTTTTTTGGGGATTTTCCCTCCATTTTCTCCCCAACTGGGTCACCTGGCAATTCCCACCCACCAGGCAGACTAACACATAAAGGCTTTCTCTGAGACATGTGAAGCCAAGTTCTGCTCATCCTCTATACAACTGGAAAGCTCGATCTACTCTTTTCCACATATATGAGCTCACAAATCCCCACAGTTAGCTAGTGTCGCTGTGACTGACAGGGGACAGAGAATATCATCCCTCCCACCCAGACAGCCCAGCCAATTTTGCTTTCCTTGGCTCCCGGCCACGGGCGGCTGTGACGTCGGTGGCATTCAAATTCGCAATCTCCCATTTACAGGGCAAACCATTAACTGTATCTTAAAAAGGAAAATTTGGAAATGTGATATGCATCGAGTTAGACCCTTAGTGTCTTTAGCCACTATATAAATACTTTCTCCACAACATTGGATGTTCCTTCAGACACTATGCTTTTCCAGACCCGAGTGAATGCTGTGTATTCATCAAGAGTAACCAAAGTGTGGACGAGTTCTCACATACGCCAGTGTACTACTCAAACACAAAAGGCTCGGACGCTCATAAAAAGTCTTGATAAGGCAAAACAAGGAAGCATCTGCAAATCAGAGCTATTGCTGGTTTAATCCTGCAAGAGCCATTTAAAAAATAAATAAAAATAAAAAAATCAAGTAGCCTTAATAACCAATGTGATAACTTGTTAGATGACATTCAAATTTATAAAAAATAAATAAATAAATAATAATAATAATAATAATAATAATAAATAAAAATTAAAAAAAGGTTTACAATTAATTGACGTTTTACCAGCACATTTAAGGGGTCGCATACAAATTTGCAGTATTTCCAGTGCAACTTCCTTTTCAACAAGGCCCAAAAACCTTTCTGCTGTAAGTAGCTTGTAGGCATTTAAACAGGTAAAGTAACAGGCCTGTCATATGAAAATATAATACATGTTTTGCTATGAAAAACAGCTTCAATGAGACGAAACTCCACAGATTACTTAATTAAATTCACTTACTTGGGTTACTTTATTAACTGACAAAAATCTAACCCTCCACAAAAAGCATCTCGGTGCTCATTTAATCACGATCATATATTTTAACGATGACTTTGAACTAAAGTTTGAAAGAACAAGCAGGAGACTTCGTGTCTTCTGCAGGAGACTGAAGCGTTAATGTTATTCAGTCATGGCGGCAAGCACCAGTCTCGAACACGATACACGGCGAACTCGCCTGATTCACTGCGCTGCAGTTGATTACAGGCGATCCGACATTTACACGGAGATCCATTAGATTACTTTCATCACCATTTCTAGACGACGCGATCTGATGATGTAGCAACCCATCAACTGTCACTGGCCACATAATACTTTGTAGACGTCCCGATCGATTAATGTTGTTTACGTGCTGGTACTCGAGAACCCAATAAAAAGAAACAACAAAAAGAAAAATATGAAGGCGAATGAATAAAACTAGCACGCGCCACAGATAGCAACCTAGCTAACTGTCTGTTTAGTTGGCTAGAATGTTTTGTACGCAAAGCTAACAACAGGTACGGTTACGGATGATGATGATGATGATGCTAGCGGCTCTCGTGCTAGTAAGCTAATTCACCAGCCATTTTCCCACGCCGTTATCTTGAGAAATAAAACAATAGTAACCAAATCATGATTTACATCACAGCCAGTCTCAGTACCATTAATTCCTCAGGACATCTTCACCATTTCTCGGTCTGTGCCAGGGAACATGGTGGGAGTAGTCCATTGTGGCACTTTTTGATTGACATGAGGGAAGCCGTATGGCATCAGACGTAATTTGGAAATAAGATTGCATGGTCCAATGAGAACACCGCGAAGGCGGAATTACAGCCAGTTCGGTTGCAGGTGAGCGATTTTCCTCGATGTCTCCCGGATGTGAACTCTGGTTTCTAAGTAACACAAGCACACACACATGAGGCTATGTCTAAGCTGCACACTACCATGCTACACTGACCGAGCACTTTATTAGGAATACATGTACACCTACTCATTCATGCAATCATCTAATCAGCCAATCGTGTGACAGCAGTGCCATGCATACAATCATTATTTGTCATCTAAATGCTTTTTTTTTTTTTCTTTCACGTATGAGTGGCAGAAGTACATATAAAAATATATGAGGTCCAAGCACTAAAGGTTTTTGTTAGGATTTTTTTTCTTCTTCGTTTTTTGCCCTAAAACAAATTGTCCACACCAAACCATAAGCTCTTTCATGTAGAAACACTGCCTGAATTATGAGGACAGCTGTATTATGCCCGTATTAATTCCTACCTCTCAGTAGAAAGAAACAATAATCTTGTTGGTAAAGATTTTAGCAGAAAAATCCTATCAGATTCTTACACAGATTACAGCGTGCTTTGCTTGTTTATTAAGGAAAATGCATGTGCTCTGTAGCAACCTGAAAATGTTAATTGATTGATATGATAATTTTTAAAAAAAAATTCTTGTTATTGTAACCAAAAGCCACATTATTTAGGTCAATTTTGTCAGATATTAAAAGTCATTTCAAATCCATTTTTGAAATGCCATCTTGTTGATCCATTTATTAATACGTGGGGCATTTTGCCGTTCTAGATAAGAGCCTGGGACCTCATTTATACAGGCATGCATAAAATAATCCGAAATGTGGATGCAGAATTGTTTCCTAAAAGTTCATCCAAGAAATGTTCCAAAATCCTTTCTACCTATGGCATGTTTAAATCATTTTAAAAATTATGCACAACTCCACCTAAAGAACTGTATATATTTAAATAAATAAATAAATATACAGTGCCCTCCACTAATATGGGCACACTTGGTAAATATGAGCAAAGAAGGCTGTGAAAAATTGTCTTTATTGTTTAACCTTTCATTCTTTTGTTTAAAAAAATAAACATCAGGTATAAATATCAGGTAACACATAGGCCAAATTCCCTTAGACATTCATAACAATGGGTAAGACCAAGGAATATAGCTGTGATGTGCAGCAAAAGGTTGTTGAGCTTCACATAATGGGAAGTGGCTATAAGAAAATAGAACAAGCATTAAAAATACCCATTTCCACCATCAGGGCAATAATTAAGAAGTTCCAGTCAAAAGAATGTTATGAAATCAACCTGGAATTGGACGCGTATCTATATTGTCTCAACACACTGTGAAGAGGATGGTTCGAGTGGCCAAAAAATCTCCAAGGATCACAGCTGGAGAACTGGAGAACTGCAGAAGTTAGTTTCGTCTTGGGGTCAGAAAGTCTCCAAAACTACAATCCGAAGTCACCTACATCACCACAAGCTGTTTGGAAGGGTTTCAAGAAAAAAGCCTCTACTCTCATCCAAAAACAAACTCGAGTGTTTGCCAGACACTATTGGAACTTCAAATGGGATCAGGTGGTTTTAGCACACACATAGAGGTAGCCATATGGAAAAGTACCTCATGCCCACAGTTAAATATGGTGGTGGCTCTTTAATGTTTTGGGGCTGTTTTTCTGCCAGAGGACCTGGACATGTTGTTAGGATACATGGCATCATGGACTATCAAATATCAACAGATGTTAAATGAAAACCTGACTGCCTCTGCCAGGAAGCTTAAAATTGATCTTCCAGCAGGACAATGATCCAAAACGTGCATCAAAATCAACACAAAATGGTTTACTGACCATAAAATCAAGGTCCTGCCATGGCCATCCCAGTCCCCTGACTTGAAACCCATAGAAAACCTGTTGGGTGAACTGAAGAGGAGAGTCCACCAGCATGGACCTCAAAATTTGAAGGATCTGGAGAGATTCTGTATGGAGGAATGGTCTCAGATCCCTTGTCATGTATTCTCCAACCTCATCAGGCATTATAGGAGAAGACTCAGAGCTGTTATCTTGGCAAAGGGAGGTAGCACAAAGTAGTGACTAAAAGGGTGCCAATAATTGTTGCACACCAGTATTTAACAAAGATATTTGTTTGAGGGATAAACATGTTTTGTTCGCAATTGTTTGATATCCATGAGGGCAGAGTATTTTTGTGAATTTTTTTAACAAAAGGTTAAACAATAAAGACAATTTTTCACAGCCTCATTTGCCAGTGGTGCCAATATTAGTGGAGGGCACTGTGTGCATGTGGAATTAGTCATAGTATATTTTTGGGAAAATGGCAAGTGCAACACTAGAGCAAAAATCATGAAATGGTGACGTGCCATGGCTGTACTGTACTGTGCTGTTAACTGGATGTTAACGCCATGTGTCACAGAGAGCACATTATCCAAGATCAACTACACGGTCACCCACACATTTTCCAAACATTACTATATATTATCCTAATTAGTGATTAACTAATGGTAGGCCAGTGAAGTGAAAGTCAAAAAGTAAAAAAAAAAAAAAAAAAAACATTTCCATGAAAAAACAATTTCAGTTTTCATAAAATATATTTTCTTTAGTTTACAAAAATCATTTTACATGCAACACAAAAATTTATAAAAAACAGCATCAAAAAACAATGAGCACTAATGTTGATAAGCAATCCTGACAGTCATATGCAACAAACTGATGCAAAAGAATGCAAATAAACCATGTTTAACATATCAGAGGAATGTATCCATTCACAATCAAATCAATTTGATTTTATATGATGTATAAATGATAATGTCAATTTTAAAGTGCTTTACCATAATAAAGACAAAGAAATAAAACAATCCATTAATAATCTAAACAACACTTCACGGCAGCTTTAACTTACTGCTGAGAGATGAGCAGATGCCATTAGTAGTTACTTGAGATTTCTGTTCATCTCTTTGATGAGGATGCAAGCTATTGATCAAACATGAGTTTTTATATACCATTAAAAGTTAGTTTTTTTATTATCTATTTGTCATAAGGCTATTTTTTTCTAGAATTTATAAATTATACCTGTCAACAGTATTAATCCAGTATGTTCTAGCCTGTCAGTCCAACAATCTCTGCACAAATATACAAATTTCAGATATTTAGTTTCCACCAAACACATTAAGAGGGTCATCAAAAATATTATGGCCTGATTCCTCTGCCGAGTTGGTTTCCTGGACAGGCTTCTTAGACTTCTTTGCGGATGAGGCCCCTACTGGTTTTGTGATTCCAGATGAGAAAATATCATCTGTAAACAGCAGAAATAGTAGTGAACATCTATCACAAATGTATGCGTCTGTGTTTTAACTGTCTTTACCCTCTAGCAGTAGTAACTTACCCATGTCATCATCAAATATTGATTTAGTTTCCACTTTCTTCTTCGCCTTTTTCTCCTTTGGCTTCGTTACAGGAGTCAAATCAGCAAAAATGTCAACATCGTCAAACAGGCTGGCCTCCAAGCTCTGTTCTTTAGGTTTCTTAAGTACTTTAGAGGGTGTTTCTTCATCATTCTGTAAAGACAATTTAGATCAGCTGTTTTCATAACAGTTTTCAGGGGCCCCAGACTGTCAACATTTTTGCTCTATGGCAACTCGTACAACACGGGGATAGAGCGAAAATGTAGACTGTCGGGGAAGAACTGCTTGACGCTCATCAGTGAAGTAACAAATTGTATCCCTTAACACCAATCCTAACTAAAGGGAAAAAAAGGAACATTTGAGCTTTGTCTCTAGCTGTCTGCTATAAACCTTTAGGAATAGGATTAAAATATACATCACCTTGAAAATGTCTGGTTTAATGGAGCTGGCAAGTGTCTTAGAGTCCTTCTTCTTTTCTGTTCCAAAAATGTCATCGTCGTCATCAAGGAAAGGCATAGCCTTGGCTTTCTTCACCGGCTTTGGTTTGACTTTGGCAAAGAGGTCCTCACTATGGTCGTTGAAGATAAGCGGGGCTGGCTCGTTTTTCTTGGAGGCTCCATTGAACACTGTCTCAGGAGTCTTTGTCTTGGTTTGTGGTGGAGGGGTGTGCTTAGGGACTGAGGCAGATGCAAAAAGATCCTCTGCGGAAAACAAGTCCGCCTCAGCAGGAGGGAGAATCTTGGGCCTGACTGCCCCATCAGAGTGTGTTTGTGCAGGCATTGTGGTGGTGCTAGTGGTTATAGGTAGTGTGAGAGCAGAGGGTCTGGCTGGTATAGGATTAAAGGCAGACGGTGCTGAAGTCGTTCTGGCTGCTGAACCAGCTTGAAGAGCCGAGTTTTTTTCCGGGCTGTCCAGGTGAGCCTCTTCAGAGCGCTGAGCAGCCAAGTGTCTCGCTGCACGTGTCTGGGGACGCCGTTGCATTGCGCCTTTAACACGGTCCTGCACAGACAGGTTTGGGGTTAAATCCTACATTTACAAAAGCAAGTCCATGCAAAGTGAGAGTGAAAATGTGGACTGTCTGAGAACAACTGCTTTACACTAATCAGTGAAGTCACAAATTGCATCCCTTAACACCAAGGGAAAACAGCGTATCCTTAAGGCAAGTACCAATTAAATAGCCGTAGTCTGACCCACCTTATTGGCATTCTGTAGTGTAGTGACCTGAGCTGGCTTGTCAAAGCTGATCCCTCCCTCAGCAGCAACCTTGAGTCCCGCAGTGGAAGCAGACGCCTGCAGCAGCCCTGCAGGTCTGGATGAGGAGGAGTGAGCCAGATCAGGGGTTATGCTGACTGCACCTGGAACCCGTGGACCTGCTCCTGGCATGAGGCTGGCAGGGTTAATGGCCAAACTAGCCTGAGAGGGCAGAAAAGATTCAAAGAAAGAGTCTCAGAAATGATATTAGGAAAAACAGGACTGGATTAGTTCAAATGCCCTACAGAAAAATGAATAAATGTTAAAAGTTAAAAGTGGGTTATATGGCAAAAAAAATATCATATCACAGAATACTGCATAAGCTACCTAGACAAAACATTTAGTACAAAAAATACTTTAATGTCCAATCTACTTTTACAGTAAGTACCAGTGCCATTGACCAGTGTTGTATATATACTGAAAAAAGAATTGTGAAATAACTGATTATGATATTGATATTTTGTTGCCATATAGTCCACAATAGATGGTCTGATGCCATAATCAAGATAACTCAAGAAAAAAAGGCTTAGAAATACAGACTACTGCATATTTTAAAACATGCTGTACATATGGAGAAATACAGTGAAGAGAAACAAACAACAATACAAGAGAGGCAACTGAAGCAAAGATATGTGCAGACATCAGCCCTTATAGCGTGATCTATAGAATGTAAAATACAGCTTTAAAAGTGTTTAAAAAGAGTTGTGTTAGCTAGATGCCCAAGCTTTGTGTCCTTTTTTTTTTTTGGAGGATGAAGTTCACTGTGAGTGAAGCCACAATGGATAAAGTTCTTAATAGGAAGAAATAGGAAGAGAGAAGTTTAATTAAACATTACTTGAAGTTTTCCAATCCTTGATGAAGTTTCTTTGGGTTTTACCGGGCTCACGGGCTTCTGTGCAAACAATAATTACATTTTTAAACCATTTGTAATACTTTAATGCATGAGCTCTATTTCCGGTTACAATGACGACTCAGGCGCTGCTATGGAGCTCAATAGGTTTCAATTGATCACTTTCCCCAATCAAATGTATTTATTTATTTTTAAGATACGGTGAACCTGTAGTACATTTTGTAAGGAGTAATTGACTATGGTCCATTGAATTATTAGAAAATAATGCACACCCGGAGGTGGTAATATTACACCTCGGGTGTGCCTTGTATTCTAATAATTCAATGGACCGGAGTCAATTATTAAAATACAACAAATAAATAAATAAATATTGATACTTGTTCGCTGGCTTTTCTGTCTCAATACTGCAATCACACATGCTTCTGTGCTCTCTCCTTTTTTCTCGCTGTCTCTCACTCCAATAACTGCATATCAATGGCTCAAGCCTCCGTTTCACGTCGGGGCCACATTACCACCTCAGGTGCACTTTATTTTCCTAATAATTCAACAGCCTGTCGTCGATTATTTCTTACTTATTTCTGGAAAATCGAAATTGTCTGTCATTTTGTTTGTTGTTAGCGCTGTGTGCTGTGGTGGACAGTAGGCTAACTTTTCCATTAGTTCAGCTAACTTGTCAAAGTGATCTGGAACTGTAATGAGATCAAGACCTGACTTTAGCTGTGAATTTACTGAAAAATAATTGCACACCTCAGAACGTCTGTCAGCCAATCAGAATCGAGAATTTTCTCGATTACAATATTAGTTTACAATATTAAACCTCTGTTCGTAGCAAGTTGATTTATTTAGTTTTATACAGACAGATTCAGAAATAAAAAAAGGAGTCATTTCAGTCATAATTTTTCTTCATTCAATTTTGTTCAGAATATTCTGAGAATCGAATTGAATCGAATCGTGAGTGGAGTGTATCGTCACACCCCTAGATGATATGCATTATCTTTATGAAAGGGAATGTTATCCATACCCAGAATTTATGCCAAAAATGTGTAAAGAAAAGGTTTTAAATCACATACCTCACTCTTAGCTGACTGTATTGTACTTGAACCTTTGTCAGTTTCTTCATGTTTAGCCTTACTTGGCTTGTCTGGTACTTTCTAAATATGGAAATTATATAGTGAGAATTATATATGCTCCTAATTCCCCTCTCAGTGTTCTATAACATATAGGTAAAAAAAGAAAAGAAAGGAAACACAAACACCAGATTCCATATTTCTTAATAATGTTTATAGAAAGAAATCCATCTGTGTTACCGGAGGAGCTTTTGGCTTTGCAGAGCTGAACAGGTCGTCATCGTCCTCCTCCTCCCCAAACAATGTAGAAACAGCAGGCTTCACTGAGCTAGGTACAGGTGCCTTTAACCACAAAACACCACTATCCTTTATAATCCAGTTTTGCCTTCTCAAACATAAATGTTCACTAACAGCACAAGAAAGGAATTCTCAAACTTTTTGATTGCTATAAAAATATATTTTTAGTAGATCAAAGGAGTATTCCTTGTCAAAATAGTTTAAACTTACTGAGGGTTTAGCAGAGGTAGCAAAGAGGTCCACCTCTGGGTCATTGTCTCTTTGCTGCGTCTGGCTGAACAGAAGCTCCTCATCCTGAAACACACCCGTGCTCTTCACAAATGTTTTCGGCTCCAGAGACTGAAACACAACCAGCATTATCTCATTATTAACTCGTTGTACACACATACACAGTAGGTGCATTTGTTATGCCTTACATCCACATTAAGTCTGTGGAAAATATGTAAAACAATCTAAAACTAGATTAGAGAAAAAGCAGGTCAGAGGTCTGCATCAAGGCTAAAAAGAGTATCAAGAACAGTCTGTTTTTACACTCATGCATGAAGACGAGTCAGACAGGAAGCTTCCAGGATAAAAGAGAGAATTACAGTGAAGGCAAATCATGTACAACAGATTTGCAGTTTAAAGCTGCAGTATGGAACTTTTTTTGGGTTATAAATGAACAAAAATCAATTATTGTCAATTACTATCTCCTTACCTTACCCCGTCTCATAACGGTAAGCTTATAATAATGTTTTATCATTTTAACTGTCAGGTCAGATTTCGCAGGAAATGTCAGTTCAAGTCAACTCTTTCACTGTTTAAATCTAAACTTAAGATGCACCTGTTCACACTACATTATCACACTGCCAGCTCTCAGTAGTTCCCTGTTCTACTCTGTTATATGTCTATGTAAGTATGTATGTGTACATAGCTACATGTTTATACATGTACTTGTGTACACGTGTTTATATATGGTTTGTAAGTTCATGGACACTTGTTTCTATACGTTTTCCCGTATAGGGTATAAACGTGTATTTGTGTGTATATAATGTGTAAAGCGACCTTAAGTCTGAGAAAAGCGCTTATATAAAATAAACGTATTATTATTATTATTATTAAGTCATTTGTCTTTGGGTGCTTACGTCACGTCCGTAAACAGAAAGAAGTAGTCCCGGTTACTACATCGTGTGCATGGGGGGCTGAGGTTGGTGCAGATGTTTGTAGCTTGTCCCTACAAGAGTTGTTTAGAATTTAAACTTGTCATCAAGATGGCTGCTTTTAATCTGGATAGTTTTAAACTCAATCATCGTTGACATCTGGGGGAAAACCATCTGTTGTCAAAACCAAGAAACCTCGAACTGCAGAGAGCCTGCAGTCAAAAAGGGGAAGCGACAGAGCCAGTGCTAAAACACGAATAAATATCGGCTTGGCTTTTAAGAGGTGGCGAAAACTCAGAGATCTGAAGAGATTTAAGACTGATGCAGAGATGTTTTTTTTTCTGTTGAACAGGTAAGACATTTCAGTGGCTCAAGCTAGCTAACATTCGCACACTTGTTTACTTGATTCAGCTATGTATCAAGTTTCCTATGTTTTTTTGTTTGTTTGTTTTGCTATGGTCAGTGTGGTAAACTGTTTTCTGCTAGCTATGAGACAGAGCAGTTCACCCCTACTCCATGAAAACCGTATCCGCCGCCACCTCCGTTGTCAAGTATTGGAGCTAATATACAACACATACGAATACCTCAGTGTTGCCGATTCTCGCGAGACAAATAAGCAACTGCAGCTGCAAAAACAGGCCCAATATTATTATAGCCTGTTCTCCAATCGGTTAACCAAACATTCCTTCATTAACTGTTAGAGATACACTCTATGGTCAAAAGTATGTGGACACCTGACCATCACACCCATATGTGATTTCTCCTCTACAAAGTTGGAAGCACACGATCGTATGGGATGTCCTTGTATGCTTTAGCCTTCACTGGAACCAAGGGGCCCAAACCTGTTCCAGCATCAGTGTCCCTATACACAAAGCGGGATACAAGAAGACATGGTTTGCTAAGGTTGGAGTGGAAGAACTCGAACTGGAACGCAGACTGCACCAAGATCAGTGCACTAGTGTCCTTGTGACTGAATGAGCACAAATCCCCACAGCCACATTCCAAAATCTAGTGGAAAGCCTTCTCAGAAGAGTGGAGGGTGTTATAGTTGAAAAGGGGGACGTTCAGTTAACACATATGGGTGTGATGGTCAGGTGTCCACAAACCTTTGGCAATATAGTTATTTAAACGTTAAAATTAGACAGATCCCCATATATGCACATAGTTTTAGATAATAAAGCCAACCTTTAATGTACTTTTGTCCGTATGCTTGATTGCTGTGGAAAGAGGAGGTATCTCATCAGGTTCCTCTTCTTCTTCGTCATCATCAAACAGACTAAATGTGTTTTTCTTGGCCTTTTTCTCCTTGGTCTCCATGGGTGGTGGGGCTTCCTTTTGCCAGTCAAGATCATCAAAGTCCTCCAGTGCATTCTTGTTCTGTTTCAGAGGCACACACACAAATTAGTTTTAGTTTGCCAAAAGAAATTTTTAGCATCAAATAACTGAAAGGGAGCGGTATAGTTTTTATCCTCACTGTAGTGGTTTTGGCTTTGTCTCCTAGCACATTAATTCCTCCAAACAAGCTAACAGCTCCAGCAGGCTTTTTACTCTTGTTAGTCTCCTCAGGGGAAGATGCTGCCACCGTGGCCTGCTTGTCTGAAGGCTTCTCCTCAGCTACATTCGCCACTTCCTGAGTCTCCTCTGGGCCAAACAGAGAGGGAGCCTGAGATGCAGCAGCAGGCACCTGAAACATACACATGCTCATATTTAGTTCTCTTTTCTGCAAACCAGAATGCTCTCCGTCTTCTGTTCCAGCACAGATAGCTTCTAGAGTGGCATTTCACACTGGCTACTGTCTGAAACTAAATTAATTATACCTCACATGGTTAGTGACTGGCCTGTTGGAATTTAATCAGATTCCTCATGCAAGCTCTTTGTGGAAGATCAACTCCTTAAATCTTATACAAAATCTGCTTCTTACACGAGATGCACACTTATACATTCCATGAACAGCAACAATTAATTATGAATACAAGTTCCTTTTTAATAACTTATGAATAAAAGTCATCATCAAGCAAATAAACTCAACAGTGCAGCTAAACAGACAATATTATTAGTTTGTACATATGTGTTTAACATAACTCTTATATTTTGTAATTACACAACTTACTTTGACTTCCGGAGTTCCTTTGTTTGCAGATGGTTTGAAACCAAATAGTGAACCTTTATCTTCCTCGTCTTCATCCTCGAACAGGAGGGAGACTCTCTGAGGTTTCTTCTGACTGAAAGGACAAATGTAAGTCTCCTGTGTTGGTTGGTGCAGGAACTTTCAAACAGTTTCTTATTCTATTCTTATTCATATACTGTGTTTCCCTGAGGTTAAAGCCACAATCAGTGCTATTTGTACTTCTAATATATTGGTTTACAATAGGCTGCATGGGGGAAGATATTATCCCGAAAATGAGTGGAATAAGGTTTCTTGTTAAAATAACAACACCTTTGTTCCTTTGTGGCTGCAAACAGATCATCGTTATCATCGTCATCAAACAAGCTAGCTTTCTGTGGTGCTTTGGCACTGGGTAGCCTGGAGGGAGCACTGGTGCTAGCCTTCATCCTACCACTCTTCACGTCAGGCTTGGCTGGACTGGGCTGCGAGCTCATCCACTGGTCCTGGGAAATACACAGTGAACACATTAGATACATTCAATCCAATCCAATTTGGTTAATCATAGTGAATTCTATTCCAGTTTTATGGGAAGGTTTGATTTTCTCCATACCTCATCATCACTAAAAAGAGCACTTGATAAAGTTTTCTTGGGTTGGGGCACAGCTGTTTTGACCTGATCCGATTTAGATTTTGGCACAGAGGAAAACAGATCCTGCAAAATTCAGAAACACGATCATTAAAAAGGCCAAAATCCTTGGTCTGGTATTTTGGTATTAAGCGTTCCTGTTTGTTCCATATCTTAGAGCTAGATCAGCTTACACTCACCTCCTCCTCCTCCTCATCAAATATAGAGATCGTAGCCTTGCTTGGTTTGTTCTGCGCTGGGCCTTCTGGTTTTGACTGACTTTTTGGCACAGTAGGGAATATCTTTGGCAAAAAAAAAAAAAGAAATGCAAAAGAAAAACACTGTGATAAAGTTTTCACTTTTACAATTCACAATAAAAGAAAGTGTAATAAAAGCATACTTGTGAGTCCTCATCATCAGAGAAAAGACTCTCGCTCTGTGCTTTCACTGTTGTTTTAGGAACAATTGATGGTTTGACCACAGGAGGGGGCATACTCTAAAAAAATATTACATTAAAAAAAAAAAATCAGCAGCATGGAAAATGAGAGAAAATGAGACAGGCAAAGAGAATAAGGAATGGGTTTTATACCTCCTCAGATTTCACAGACTCCTCACTTGTTGATGGATGATGTTTCTTCAGGCTTTCTGCAATAAGACTATTTGTGCCAGGCCCAAACATAGAGATGGCACCAGCAGGTAACTGCATACAAATAAATTTATCATACATTTGATTTAATGATTCTCCTGCATTGTTTGTACTCTTACTGGGAAACTTCCTACAACCAGGAAGTGAAATATTGCATTTCTATGAGACAAGGAAAAGAAAGAAAAATATGATGTAATACTACTACAACTACTACTAATAATAATAATTTATATAGCACTATATAGTCCAAAGTCTCAAGGTGGTTTACATAGAAGAGCACAAGATTAAACAAAATGCCGATATTCATGTATTTATGATAAAGCTGAATACTCTACAGTTATGAATGGATAGACTATAAATCTATACAAATTACTAAAAAAAAAAAAAAACCATGTACAGGTGCCCTCCACTAATATTGGCACCCTTGTTAAATATGAGCAAAGAAGGCTGTGAAAATTTGTCTTTATTGTTTTTAACCTTTTGAACTCTTTTTTTTTTTTTTTTTTTTAAATCACAAAAATACTCTGCTCTCATGGATATCAAACAATTGAGGGGACTGGAATGGCTATGGCAGGACCTTGATTTTGTGATCAGTAAACCATTTTTGTGTTAATTTTGATGTATGGTTTGGATCATTGCCAAAACCACCTCTGGTGTTTATTGCAAAAAAGCTCTATTTTGGTTTCATTTGACTATAGAACCCGATCCCATTTGAAGTTCCAGTAGTGTCTGGCAAACTGAAGACGCTTGAGTTTGTTTTTGGATGAGAGTAGAGGCTTTTTTCTTGAAACCCTTCCAAACAACTTGTGGTGATATAGGTGACTTCAGATTGTAGTTTTGGAGACTTTCTGACCCCAAGACGCAACTAACTTCTGCAGTTCTCCAGTTGTGATCCTTGGGAGATTTTTTGGCCACTCGAACCATCCTCTTCACAGTGTGTTGAGACAATATAGACACACGTCCACGTCCAGGTTGATTCATAATATTTCCAGTTGACTGGAACTTCTTAATTATTGTGGAAATGGGCATTTTCAGTGCTTGTGCTATTTTCTTATAGCCACTTCCCATTTTGTGAAGCTCAACAACCTTTTGCCGCTCATCACAGCTATATTCCTTGGTCTTACCCATTGTTATGAATGAGTAAGGGAATTTAGCCTATGTGTTGCCTCATATTTATACCCCTGTGAAACAGGAAGTCATGGTACTTTATATGTACTAAAAAAAATTAAATATCAATGGGAATATACTTCAATTATATTTTTCTCATATGAATTCATAGGGGTGCCAGTAATTGCTGTACACCTATATTTAACAAAGAATTTTTGGATAAACCTGTGTTTTGTTTGCAACTGTTTGATATCCATGAGAGAAGAGTATTTCTGTGAATTTTTTTAACAAAACATCAAAACAATAGACAATTTTCACAGCGTTCTTTGCTCATATTTACCAAGGATGCCAATATCAGTGGAGGGCACTGTATGTGCACTAAGCAAGTAATAGGCCTCATTAAACTAGAAAGTTTATAATCTGGATTTTAAAAAAAGTAGAGATCTCGAATTCCTAATACTCTCTGAAACACTGAGAAAAGTGAGTACAGCTCTTGCACTGTCTGAGCTGTAAGTGATCATCTGAATTAATAGCAGACGTGTCTGAGATGTGTGGTCACATTGGGTTTTGCATCCGGTATAACTACTTATCACCAGTTAAGTATTTAGAGCATAATAAGCTGGACTGTGAAATCAACAAAGAACATAACAGACAGCCAACAGAAATGGAATATAACTTTTATGTGAAGAGGTTACAGAAGGGCAGTCTGCAACAGAGTGCAATAACCTCATCTAGGAAGTGCAGCAATATTCTTAACTACCTTTTTCTCTGGGGGTTTTGCCACCTCTTCCTCTTCAACTTTCTTGCTCTGCTGAGAAACACCAGAACGAGAACCCACACTAAAAATGTCACCATCCTCATCATCATCACCTCCAAACAGGTCTGCTGTCATCTTTGGCTTGGCTTTCTCCTGTGCAACTAAACACAAGATATGATTTTTACTACAGCTACTTTTTTTTTTATTTATTTATTTTTTTTTTTACAAGTAATACTCTTGTGACAGGGCTTCACCGACACAGGCCTACACCAACTCACCAGACGTGGGTTTTTTGAGCGTCTTCCCACTGAAAAAGTCGTCATCATCCTCGTTGTCATCAAATAGACCACTTCCTAGTGGGGTCTGTTCTCGAGCTGCCTGCACTTTGGATTTGACAGGCCTGTCATTCTCTTTGCTCTCTAATGAGTCTGAACCATTTGGTGATCCAAAGAGACTGTTTTCTGTCAGAAAAAAAACCCCACAAATATCCCAATTAAAAGCTAAAAATCTTAATGATAAACCTTGGGTTTTTATGATTTATTAAGAAAGTAATTTACCTGGGAAAATGGAAACTGCACCTGTGGGAATTTTCTTAGTGTTGACATGCCCTACAAAAACAAAAGAATTAGGTTATAGATTTATAACACACTACACGTCTTCCAAAAATGAACTGTAGGAAAGGTCAGTAATTTCAGGTTGCTCTTGGTATGGTACCTGTTTTTTTAGACGCTCCTTGCTCCTTCTCCTTTCTGGGTGCCTCAGAAAACAGATCACCCTGCTGAAACACAGAAAAACGTTCAAAATGTCGGCAATTATATTATTTTGCTACTGCCATCAGTTTGTAAATCTTTATTTAGAATTTGAATTTCATTTCACAAGAAATATTTTCACATTTTTTCTTTTCCGAGTATTTATTAAATGCCTAATAACCAATAAACAATGTATGAACACTTACCTCCTCATCATCAAACAAGCCTTTACCTCCACTAAAGAGACCACCAATTCCTCCAAATGGAGAATATTCATCATCCTCCATTTTTGGAGGCTTGAACATCTCATCTTCATCTTCCACTGCAACAAAATGGATGTGAAAATGACAGGGTTTATCATGTGATTTGCTCAAGCTACAACAGACAATGCAAGTCATTTGGTGTAAATATGTCCTTCTGGGGAATTTTAAGGAAATAAAATGAAAAAGAAATGAACAAGTTTGGTAACAAAAAAAGAAAGGATCGAAGACATTGTCAGTTTATATGAACACTAATTTTCCTGTTTGAAGTATTACAAACATATTAAGCAAACAGCAAGACGTTTTGAATGAGGGAACCTATCCTACAATATGAATGAAGTTACATGTACTCTGTGCCTCTGGCAGTTTCTTTCCTTGTTTTTTCCTCTTGGTGACTGATGTGCCTGATGACAATGCTTGAAAAGAATTACAAACATGCAAATGTAAACAAAACTAAATAAAAATGTGAAAATTACCCAAATAAAAACCCTCTAAGTGTGACAAAAAAGCGAAACATCTTATATAAAGAATAAATGACACATAAATTAGTGAACCATGAACTTACATGTACGGTCTGTCTCTGGCTTTTTTGTTGTGTCTTTAATTCTTGCAGCCAGCTGATCAGCAAACGATGCTGGACCCACATCATCCTGAAATACAAGCAGAGGCAGAAAATCAACCGAGACATTTGCTGAGAAACACTATTTCTAAATAAGTTTAACTGAAATCCTTGTTAAGTCCATTTTTGACAATGAAAGCCCACTGAATTGTGTTCATTCTTTCTAAACAAAACTCTGTGATAAAATATTTTTTTCGTAAAATACACCCTAATATCATTATGCAGCACATTAGACTTTAAAAACGTGATGGTAAAAAAACAAAATTACCATCAAGAAATTTTTCACATGTACCAGTGTCATTTGATGTATGTATGGACAAATGCAAATTATTCACCCTTCTGGCTTCATCTTCATCCTTGTCAGATTCTCCAAATAAGTCAGAATCTTCGTTTTCTTCCTCTTCATCAGAACTGACTGGCTTCTATAAATATCCATCAAAAAGAGCTCATACACAGTATGTTACAAATATTGCCCCATCTCCTAACTAAGAAAAATACCTTCTTTTTTTCCACTCGCATGCCCTTGTAATATAGAACTGAAAACAATGAACTGAATACATAAATAGTTCTTACTTTCTTTAAGCTTCCTTGGCTTTCTCCTTCTTGGTCAAAGTCCTCGTCTGAGTGCTGTTAGGATTAGAAATCATCTTATGTAAACTAGCCTGATTTTTGTTGACAGTTACGGAAATACAAAAACTGCAAAAAGCTACAATATGCTACAATAAATCTAGTCAAGTTACATTCAGGGTTAGGGTTACTGTTGAATCTGGCTTGCTCATAAGGAACCAAAATTTAAACCAAGATTGTCAGAAAGCAACTTTACATTAAGTAAAGCTGTTTTGTGACAATGTCTATTGCTAAAAGTGCTACACAAATAAATTACATTTATTAAATGTGTATAATATCCAATTTTACCTCCTCCTGATCTTTATCAACTTCACTCTCAACAAAACTCTCCCTGTCGCTGTCAATGGACATTTCTGCGAGAGAGAGAGAGAGAGAGAGAGAGAGAGAGAGAGAGAGCGAGAGCATTGCACAAGCAATTAATAAAATAAGAGACAAAACTGTTAATTCAGTTCAGAGAATGGAATGAAGTAAGGCATTAAGAGTACACCACCATCACTGGAGAGATCTCCCAGGCCAACATCATCTTGTTCCATAAAAACCTGAGATCCAATCAAGTACGGTAGCGGCCTGTCTACGTATAAATCCTGTTAAAAAAAATCAGAAATTTGTAAATTAAAAACTACCTCACCAATGATATGTACTGTACTTTGTCGTCTCATAGAAAAACAGTCTACATGTAGTAGGGCTGCAACATTTAAAGGGCTTGACTGATGTAAATTGATAATAAAAATAGTTGGCAACAAATTTCTTTATTAGACATGGACTGTGTTATGAAACAAGCATGCTGTGGTGCGGTGTGGTGTGACATATCACATCATTTAGACCAAAAAACACATCTGGCAGAAATGGTGGTGCATTTCACAATAGAAAATATGAGAACTCTTTAAATTACACTATGCTGTTGGCCTCATGACATAATCTATAGTTTCATGTGAGTAATAGTTTTACATTGCGAATTATTTGTTTGTGCCCTGCCCTGTCAGAAAACATTATCTTCTTGTGTTGAAATGGATGGAAAATGAATGTGGTCTATATATATATATATATATATATATATATATATATATATATATATATATATATATATATATATATATATATATATGTGTGCGTGTGTGTGTGTGTGTGTATATATCGACCTCATTTCAATTTCATTCCTCATTTCAAGACTGACATCATGAAGCATGGGTATTACGCAGTGTTCAGCAGCGAGTTGCGAAGCTGTTTGAATCAATTAGCTCATGAGTAGTTCCAGTATTTTTGACCCAGTAGTGTTGACAAATGCTACATTGTTTTCTTAGTGTACACGATATATACTGTATATCTTAATATATATTGTGTGTCAAGTCATCAGGTCAGCATCCTGCTGAAGCTGATCCCAGAGAGAGTTCATTCAGTGGTTCCAGACATTAAAATGTGTTGAATTAAACGTGGAGTCGATGCCACACGGCAAGCAAAATTTAGTTTAGCATCTGTAAATCTTATCTGTAAATGCAGAGAAGACAGAGTTTCAAAAGAAAAGTGTGCAGAATGTGTATTTAAAAAAAAAAAAAAAAAAAAACTGGTTTAGGTGTCTCATTTGGTTGCCATTAAGCACTTGTGACAGATCATCTGATAAACGTTAGTAATTCTGTATTGCAGTTACTGACCTGTTGTTTAATTAAGCCTAGTTAAGAGTTCTGTAGTTATATTACAGTTCTATGTTTTAAAAACAATCTATCTAATCAATTAATTTTAAAAAATTGATAATTTAATCGAGCATCAATATAATCATTAATGGCAGCCCTAATCTTCACTGAACCTGAGAACTCTCACCTTGGGTTCTAGAATGGGTTCCACTCTGTCAGCTGCCTCCTCATCCTCAGAGTCCGAGTTCCCTACTTTAAGGTCCAGTTGCTCAAAGGCAGATTCCAGGACCTTCAGACCATAGTTCACTGCCTCTTGGACTTTAGGTATCAGCTCAGCTTCTTTCTGTTCTCGTGTTTTTTCCTTTTAAAGGGGCAGTAAGAGACAGTGCTAGAGTCATACATCCAAAACCGTCTTTTTTTGTTTTTTTTAAAAAAAATGTATTTGTGGTTTTTGTAGACATGCAGTTTAAACCCCCTACTGAAACAGCAATATGTCCTACTTTGTCTGGAATAGAAATTATTTGTATGGAGATCAAGTTTAGCTAAGACTTTTAATTAGGCATGCACAGATCAATTTTCATTATCAGAGCTCTTAGTATTGGCCAATACACAATAATGATCCTATACTGACATCCTCTTAGCAAATGAGCCAAAATTTCTTCAAAACTGTTGCAATAGTCTGTCACAACGGCAATAGTGGCCTGTTGTGACATATCCGTGTTGTGTCAGTTAACACCAACCATGTTCACAGTACAGAACACATCAGTGGACGGATAGAAAAAATTTCAAATCTTGATCTGACATCAATCCATTTTACCATCGTATCAACTTACCCATTTTTGACTGACCAAAGATTGGACAATTGACTTGCATGTTTACTTTAAAATACCACAGACAGTACTGACATCATAACATCATAAAAATAAATAAAGAAAGAAAGAAA